>JAANYP010000771.1:223033-606382 GCA_020465985.1 Centrapalus pauciflorus
AACCCTAAAAAGAAATTCAACTCCCCCATAGCACTCATCTCGAACTTAGACTTCATCACCTTCTCGAAATCTTTGCACATCTGTTCGTCTGATGATCCAAAAATGATATCATCGACGTACACTTGTACCAAGATAAAGTGTTCTCCCTTCCTCTTCACAAATAGAGTACAATCTATCCTACCCCTTTCAAAACCGTTTTCTAAAGGATGGTTGGATAAAGTCTCATACCACGCCCTAGGTGCCTGATGTAATCCATAAAGAGCCTTATCTAAGCGATATACTCTATCAGGATATTTAGGATCTGTAAATCCGGGCGGTTGTTCTACATACACCAACTCCTTCACTTTCCCATACAGGAAAGCACTCTTAACGTCTAGTTGATATACCTTAAAGCCTTTGAAGGAGGCAAACGCTAGAAACAACCTAATGGCTTCTAGCCTTGCTACTGGTGCAAAAACTTCGTTGTAATCGATTCCCTCCTCTTGGTTGAAACCGTTTACAACTAATCTCGCCTTGTTGCGCGTGACTATACCCCGATCGTCTCTTTTGCACTTAAAAACCCATTTGGTTCCTATTGCAATCTCCCCTCGAGGTAACGGAACTAACTCCCACACTTCTAGTTTCCTAAACTGTGAAAGTTCTTCCTGCATCGCTTCAACCCAGGAGTTATCCTTAAGTTCCATTTGCACATTCTTAGGCTCTACTTGCGATATGAAACATGAATAAAGACATGTGTGATATGCCTCGGAGTCGTTTATCATTGACAACAACACGGTGTTGTTATTTACACTACTCCGAGTCTTCACACCCTCGTTAGGATTTCCTATGATGCTTTCTATTGGATGGTTCTTGTTAATCCTAGAGGTCTCTATTTCATCAACCCTTAGATTATCTCCTAAGTTGGATCCTATTTCACCTAAAGGGGGAACAGGCTCAGCTTCTACATTTCCTCCTCACGGACGTTTTCCTCAGAGTTAGAACTTGAAGCTTGAGTCTGATTCTCAGTGTTAGGTGCCTCTTGATCAGCAACTTCTGGAGATCCATCTACAGTCGCAGTAGGCTCGGACGTAGATTCGAACGTGGTCCTTGGAAAGATTTGGCCATCGTCGTTCAGATGCAACGTCGCCATGTCCTTCTCAATTGTACCTGCATTATCATCCAGAGGAATGTTAAATGACTCAAATAACTTATCATAGTCAAATATCCATTCCGGACAAGTTTGGGGTTCATGTGTATAACTTGTGACTTCAATGTTATACACAATCTCCACAGTACCAGTTGTTTTGTTAAACACCCGTTTGTTTGGTGAGTTTGGCACATAACCTAGGAAGTATCATTCGTCAGCCTTTTCACCAAACTTCGGTTGATGTTTTGTTCTTAAAAGTGTGCATGGTACTCCAAACGGTTCGAATCCAGTTAAGTTAGGTGGCCGTTTATTCAAAATTTCATAGCATGTTTTGTTCATTGATTTGACTGTAAGGACTCGGTTTAAAATGTGGCACGCGGTATTCACTGCCTCCCCCCAAAACATGGTAGGAAGCTTTGAATCCGAAAGCATAGTCCTTGCAGCCTCAATCAAAGTTCTATTTTTACGTTCGGCCACCCCATTCTGTTGAGGTTCATATGGTGCACTGAATTGATGCACTATGCCTTTTGATAGGCAATATACACCAATTACAGTGTTTTTGAATTCAGTTCCATTATCACTACGAATATATTTAACCCTAGTTCCGTATGAGGTCTCCACTTGGTCCAAGAACCCGATGAGCCTTGCAGCTGTCTCGTCCTTCGTACCTAAAAAGAAAACCCAAGAAAAACGTGAGTAATCGTCAGTGATAACTAAGCAGTACCAACTACCTCCAATACTCCTTTTGTTGATTGGGCCGAAAAGGTCCATGTGCAACAGATCGAATGTTGAGGCTATGGAATTCTGCTTCTTGGACTTGTGTGTCTTCTTGTGCTGTTTGCCCTTCATGCAAGGTAGACACTTATCCTCGAACTGAAAACTTTTCATGGGCACACCCTGCACCAGTCCATGCTTCGTTATGTAATTCATCTTTCTCAGGTGCAGGTGAGCCATGCGTCTGTGCCACAGTACGGATTCCGTCTCCGAAGCTTTGGATAGTAGACAAATTGGCCCCATCGAAGTCTCTGGCTTGTTCATATCCAGCATGTACAAGTCGTTCTTCCTTGGCGCCCGCATCAACACCCATTCTTCAGGAATTTTGAATCCAGGCTTTAGCACTAACGCCTCAGTGTCAGTAAATAACACCGAGTTCTTCTTATCACAGATTTGAGAGACACTAATGAGATTATGAACCAGTTTATCAACGTGATAAACTTGATCCAAAGTAATCGTCCCATTAGTGACTTCTCCAGTTCCAGTGATATTTCCACCCTTGTTACCCGCGAATGATACGAATCCCCTATTACCTCCCTTGAAGTCTGTGAGTAGACTTCTTTCCCCCGTCATGTGCCTGGAGCAACCACTGTCGACGAACCACTTGTTGTTTGGACCGGTAGTTATCTCCTGCACATGAAAGAAAAGAGGTTAGTTATCACGGGGAACCCAAGCCATGACTGACTTGGTAATACCATTCTCGTCCACATACGTGAACTCTTTCAAGTACCCATCTCGCCTTTCAGGTGACTTGGGCCTTTGAACTGAATTCTGTTGTGGTGCCGAGTGATTTAAGTTCACTCTTTGCCGTGGTGTAGGCATTTGTTGTGGAGCTCTGGAATAGTTTCTATTATATGTCATTTCTGACTGTGATCCTTGAGCTCTTACCGGTGCATATTGTCTAACTGGAGTATGAGACCTAACTGGAGTATGTGACCTGCTAGGTGTGGTGCTCCTATAGACTTGTTGTGGTGCTGACCTAGATTGATTAATGACACGATTTGGTGAATTTGTCCTAATCACTTCCTTTGGTCCAACCTTAACCGGTGTGTTTTTCACAACTTGTTTGGGTGCGGCCTGCACAGTTTTCTCGGTAGGTTGAGAACTACTGCTGCTTGCCACACTGGGTGAGGGCTTAACAGGTGTTGGTTTCACTGTCTTAGGGGTAACATCTGCTTTCCTAAGTGGACAGTGAGAAGCAACATGCCCTTTCTCGTGACATCTAAAGCAAGACATCTTATCCATGGACTTTTTGGTTGTTCCCTTAGATCTAGGTGTCTCACTAGTGTCTACTTCCTTTGGTACCGCTATGATGTCTGACTCGTCGACCTGGTCAGCCCATGAAATTTTCTGTTTTCCTGCAGGTGTTTCACTGGAGGAAGACACAAATTTCACTTTCTTGACCTTGACGGTTGAGTCAGCCACCTGAGGTGTATTTTCAACTGTAGGCTCTGGTGTCGGTTCAGGTAGGTCCTCTAAGTCTACAGACTTGTCAGTTTTCTCCTGAGGCTGAGGCACATAATTAGCATTGAAAGGTGGAGGAATTTCGTGAAAACCTAGACCTACAGGCTTCTTAGACTGTCTTTGGGCATCTAAGACTTTTCCTAGATTTAGGCTCGAATTCCTAAACTTTTCCAGCTTACTATTTGCCTCTGCTACCTTAACCTTGGTCTCGGCTAGCTCTATATCTACGTGCTCATACATTAGTTCTATCCTAACACACTGCTCGCTGAGTCTGTCTTTTAGAACTACCACGTCTTGAGCATCAGCCTTAAGCTTTTCTTTTAAGTCTTGCTTTATATCATTTAGGCTAGCGTTTTCTATTTTTAAGTTCTCATTTTGAGCAGCTATGGTTTTATGTGATTCTCAGACTAGATTTAACCTATCATTAGAATTAGCACACAAAGCACATAATTCACGAAATAAAGAATAAGACAGACTAACCTTTGAGTTATCAGATTCCACGTTGGCCATCTGAGCAGCAAACTCCAGCACTGTCTGACCATTCGCCTTTTCAACCCACATCGGACTGTTTTCCCTTGTGGTCTGCTCGTCTTCTTCACAACCATTCTCCATAACTTCAGCCATGAAAGCTCTAGCATTGGACTCAGGATGTGAACTCCAGTCATAGGTACCATCTAGCTGTCTGTCAGAAGTGACATTGGATAGTAGACCCGCTAGATTGGCTTGACCAGAAGAGGAACTCGGAAGGTATCTTTGTTGGGACTGATTTTGGTACTGTCCTTGATGCTGACTCTGTCCTTGGTATGTCTCTACCTTCGGTCTTTGACACTCCCTGGCGAAGTGTCCCAATCCCTGACAGTTGTAGCATTTCACCTTAGACTTATCAAATCCTATCCCTTTGTTGTTCATTTGCAGATTCCTCCCAGTTCTTTTGATGAATCTTTTTACCCTCTGGGTCACCATGGCCAGTTGCCACTTAAGATCCATTTCCTCTAAGTCATCAAGGTCGACCTGATCGTAATCTTCATCCCATAGAGCTGGGTCATTGATTTTCCCTTGAACACAATTTCCGTATGCGGCTACAAAAGAAGCAAGTAGATTCAGATGCTCTTCCGCTGACTTTGCGCTCATGGGCATCTTCGAATAGCTTTGACTTGTCGATGCCTGTTGGACTTGAGGTTGCGGTTCTTCCGATCTTCCTAATCCTAAGAACGCGCGATTCAAAGAGTCTTCAGACTCTGCTGGTGATGATGTCTCTCCAGAGAAAAACGCTGTAGCAGACTTCGGTTCGGTTGCTGCTGAAGATTTTGACGTCTTTCCAAAATACATTGCTGGATTCTGGACTTGCTCATAATCAGTCTCAGCCTTAATCATCTCAAAGTGATATGCCCTCAACGTTCCCACAATGTCATCAAGTGATTGAGCATAGTATTTGTCCTCATTCAGCTTAATCATTGCCACGTACATAGCCCATTTGGCTGGTAGGGCATCAAGAAGCTTGTTGTTCTTGTCAGTGTCCGAATACTCAATTCCATGACTTTCAAGTTCTGTTATCAGATGATAGAACCTCGTGATAATATCATCCAACTGTTCATCCTTAATTGCCTTGAAAATCGCAAACTGTTGTTTCAACAGCTCTGTACGCTTTCTACGCACCCGAGGATTACCCTCACACCTTTTCTCGAGAGACTCCCAAAGTTCCTTCGACGTCCTTTGAGTCCGAAATGTGTGCAAAATATCTTGAGGTAAAGCCATACGGATTATGGAGAAAGCTTTGTTTTCGGCTTCAAATAATTTCTTGTCAACTTCTTTCATCATCTGATATGACAAGACCTTTTGACGGCCTTCAACTTCAGATACTGGCGGGACGTACCCTTCATCTATGCACACCCACATGCGCATATCATTGAATCGTACAAAATCTGTAAATCGATCCTTCCACCAGTAATAGTCCTCAACTTTCATCAACTTAGGTGGTGCATTTGCCTTCCCAACTTCGTGATCCATCTCAAGGAATTTCTGAAGATTTGACATCTTTTTTGAAACAAATTGAATTTGAACTTAATTAAGTTAATTCGAAATGATTTAGACTAACTTATTCGAATCTAGGTAGATTCGAAACTAATTAAGATTAAATCTTTTGTGATTAAATTCGATTAAGTCTTAAAATTCAATTAGATTCGAAATTATGTCAGATTCGAACAAATCCATAGAATCGATGGTCCTTAGAGTCGAAGGTCAGCAGACTCGAATTTCAGAAGATTCGAAACACAGATTCAAAAAAGATACTAGACTCGAAACAAACTCGAAACTAATCTAGACTCGAGATCTTATTCGAATGAAGCAACAGATTCGAAACAAGATAGATTCGAAATTCTCTGAAATTGACTCGAAAGGAGCGTATTTAGGTTAGACTCGAGACTAAAGTGAAACCCTAATTACCCCTATAGATTCGAGCGCCGCAAACTCGAAAGACAGCTAACACTTTGATTTTTTGACGTTTTACAGATTAAATCACTATTTTTCAAACGAAAAATAATGATTTCGATCTAAAACGTGAAAAACCACAAAGTGTTTCCCGAATATGAATTTGCTAAGCTTGAAAACACGTTTTTGAGAGCAAAACCGTCCAACTAGCGTCAAGAAACCTAGAATGTATCTGATGAACACGAAGAACAGCAAGAACACTCCGTTGGCTCTGATACCACTTGTAAGGTCTACGACTGCAAGATCTATCTAGACGCGGATCCGTGAACGAGTGCGGAATCCTCGTTGACGGTTAGACGGACAACTCTCAACCAACGGAACACGGAGACTATTAGACGCTAAACGAACGACACACGAACGATCCTACGAACTAATTCTCTCCGAAACGGCACTCACCTAGCTGATAAACTCGAGATCGCCTTTTGCTTAATTCCTCACGAATTCTGCTAAAAGTCCCTTAATGATTCGAGTCTATCTCTAATTATAGACCCTGATTCGAGTCTGTTGTGGGCCAAGCTCGAATCTGGCCCAAGGCCCATTCGAGTCTGTCCACAAGACACTCTCGAATCTAGCCCATTCGAATCTAAGGATACATTCGAATCTATCACAGATTCGAATGTCTTCCTTTACCTATTCGAATCTAGCCAATACACTTAAATACTTAAGTGATGAAACTTATGTTTTACTTATGCTTGAGTTAATCTTTGACCATTATGTTTGAACTTCTTGTAATATGTTACATCAAGTTCAAACACACAATCAATAACAGACAAACACATATAAACATATATATCAAAACACTTGTTAATACTCAGAATATTACTTAAACCATAATGCAGATCGATTAGACTGCTATCGTCACACAAGGTGTACCAACATTTTCTGCACATTCTGATAAAGCAGACTTGTCTTCATGTGGCAGAATCTTTGTATTTTCCTTTTTGTCTCTGTTGCATAAGCTTTAACCAAAAGAGGAATGACAACTTTGCATCTTTCTTCTTTCGTTAAGGCCATTTTGATATAAGAAATGGTCTGTCACCCATTTCAAATATCCTCTTTGTCTTCATGTAACAGAACAACGTAGGAAGGTTTAGCATCTTCTGTTTTCCACTTTGTCTTCGATTTTGTAAACTGATCTTGTAGTCCAAAACAATACTTGAGGACTTGGAAACATATTCCATAAAGTATTTAGCCTGTTCACAAAGAACAGGTTCTGTTCACAAAGAACAGAACGCTTAGAATTTGTCCAAGCTGCTCAACAGATTAGAGCAGCGTAGACAGTTTATGTCCAGCCTGTTCAGTAGACAGAACAGCTTGGACAATCTGCTTTTTTTTTTTTTTTTGCAACGAATGCAACAGGGTAAACAACTTTGACTTATATTGCAAATCACTTTTCCGGTTTCAATAAGGCATTAACAGGCCTTAAATTATACCTTCAAGTGAATCAAACAGGTTTGATTAAAAATCTCCCCCTAAGATGTAGAGCAAGTTTGACTGAGGCCTTTTTGTGCCTAACAATCTCCCCCTATCTGCAATAATCAGTCTAAGCTGATTTTATCAATAATCACTATATATTTTTACAATACATTTTGCTGAAATGAAATTACAACATGAAGGTAAAGTAAAAGATCAGTTTATACATACTGATTTTTTATTACTAAAACAACACATGTTTTTACAATAGTACAACTTATGTACTAATGTAAGATAAAAGTTACAACAAATGCAACAAAGTACAACTAATGTACATAGAAATCTCAACAAATTGGACTGTTGATGATGGGAGCAAGTAATGGCAAGCCTGTCTAACTGATGGACAGCTTCCGTTCATCATCTATTCAGATAGTAGATGGACTTCAAGGTAGTGGTGGCACTCCTTCTTCAAACATCTCTTCAAGCTGTTCCCTAGTTTCATCCATTTCTTCCATTTCAACTCTTAGGAACATGAAACTGGGATGTTGAAGCACCCCTCTTTCATAAAAGCTTCTGAGCTAATCCCAGATGGCTGCTCTCCACTTTATGGATTGCGTTGAGACTAACCTTGTGCAAGTCTGATGCTCTTTGGAAGCACTTTTTCATTGTAAAGGGATCTACAAAAAACACCCCCAGCTCAGGTTCTTCAATCAACTTATCTTCCTCATTATCTGCTCCTTTGGGCAGGCTGTGGTCAACTCCTTTGATTTCCACGGCTACATCACCTTGTTCAATCATTATTAGGAGTTCCTCCAGCTCTGTATCCTTTCTACTTCTCTTGGCCTTTATCTTGGGTGTAGCCACTGAGGTACCCTTGATCTGTTCTTCTATGATCAAGCCAAGATCCTTCACTCTCTCCATTAACTTTTTGACGTATGCCCTAATAGTCTTAGCTGTTTCAGACTTAGACTGGCTCAGGGCAACTGCCAACTACACCCATTCTTTGTTTTCCATTTGTGCAACTTCAGTGTGTTCATATGCTTCCATTTCTGGGCATGTAGCACCCATTCTGGTTATCTGTATCTTCTACTTGCAGAATCAGATATCTCCTTCTGCTTGGCCTGTCCCCAGGAATGGATCCCTCCCTCTTAGTTTGTGCAGGGTTTGGTGATCCAGCCTGAGTAGGCTGAGCAGCTTCAGTATGCTGGGAGACATCCTCAGTGGGACCTATTTGTGATGCACCTGCAGCTTGACCAACAGATGCTGATTTCTCCTTAGAAGGAGAATAAGATTTCTCCCCCTTAGACTTAGTCTTTAAGGCAGATAACTTCTCCCCCTTTGAAGGAGATGGCACATAGCCTTCAACATGTGGTCTGCCTGGAGAAACAAATTCAGCAGGCTTAGTAGCAGTTTTGGCAGCAGGTTTGGGACCACCCAGGCTATGCACTAAGAAAGCCAGATTGTCCTTAACCTCTGCAAGCTGGGTAAGGCAGGTCTGAAGTGAGGTAGATTGAGAATCAGCAATAGAGGACAGCTTTGTAAGGTTTTCTCTGTCAGAGGCTGTGAACAACAAACTTTGAAGCTGTGCAAGATGTAGTTCAAGAGAGTCTTGCACATCATCAATGTTTGATGACACAGAATTGGACAGAGAGACAATGAGAGTGTTTAAGCTGGCCAATGTAGATGGAAGGGTATTGGTGCAGGTATGAAGGAGAGTGGAGAACTATTGGGAGACAGCTGCCATGGAGGACACAGAGTCCTGTTGGGTGGAAAGGATAGAGGAGAGGGTAGTGGAGATAGTTTGAAGCTGTGCAGTGAGTGCAAGCAGCTGTGAGGACTGATCAGCTTGAGGAGGGGTTGGAAAGGAATTCTTGAACAAATCAAAGAATCCTTTGAGCTGTGCAGACACAGAGTCTGAGATTGTTGATGGTAGGGAGATCATGGAATTTTCCAATGAACCAACGTTGTTGGTCAGCAATGATAGCTGATCCTTCAAAGGAAGATCTTTGGGGGATGGAGGAGTGTGGGTAGACTGTTTGGATTGTGTAGATGGTGAGGAATGAGAATGGGATGAGGATGAGGCAGGTGTTTGAGGATGTGAGGGAGAAGGTAGGGTTACTTTTGAAAGAAGTTCCATAGCCTGGGCATAAGAAAGATGGCCCAGCTTGGAAGGGTCAATAGATCCTTCAGCAGTGGCTGTAGCTGCTTCATTAGGAGAAGGGGTAGGAGATGGTGGCCTTTCAGATGCTACTTGTTGTGCAGCACCTTCATCAAAGCCTGGGGTGGTCCCCTCAGCAGCACCTTGGTTTATAGGTGCCTCATCATGGGGAGATGAGATGTGCATTTCAACATCAGCAGTGGTGAAACCTGTTGATGGAATTTGCATTTGAGGAGCAGCCTCACCAGAGGGATGGTCTGTTCCCTGTGGTTCATTAGCTTGGGAGTTTGGTCCTTCAGCAGTTGTTGGGTGTACAACAGCTGTATCACTAGGAGCAGAAGTTTGAGGCTGATCAACTGGAGGGTCTAGTCCAGCAGGTTTGGCACCTCGTGCAGACTCAGGTTGCGTAAGAGAAGTATGGGGTGGAGACTGTGTGGAAGTAGTGTGGAGCGGAGTGAACTCCTGTCTTTCAATACCCTCATCCTGTTGGGAGGCTGGGATAGTTGATGTGGTAGTCTCCCTATGTACAACTGGTTCCTGTTGGGAGGAACCAGAGGGTCTAGGCTGAATCAGGGTGGACTAATGTTGGAGTGAAGTCTGCTCCAATGATGCTGGTCCTTCTCCCAAGATAGGAGAGGCAACATCGTTCCTTCTTTTTCAACAGACTCTTGTTGAGAAGAGTCAGAGGGGCTGGATTGGGTAGGTGGTTTCTTCCTAGCTAAGGATTTTCTCCTAGAGTATTGTGACAGTGTGGGCGATTGAGGAGAAGTGGCAGGGAAGTGTGTTTGAACCAGTGGTGAGACTGGGTCAGAAATAGGGGGTCAACCTGTTCCATGGTCTCAGGTGCCACAGAGGCACCAGCCACAAAGGCTTCAGGTTCAACAGATGAACCAGGGTAAGAAGTCAGCTCCCCCTCAGCCACAGAGGCTGATGGGGCAGACTTTGATTTAGCTGTTTTTGCCTTCTTGCGAACAGGCTCAGCTTGAGTCGATTCCAGGACCCTTTTTACAACTTTGGGCATGGATTTGGATTTTCCTCTGGGAGCAGTCACTGGATCGACCCTCACAATAGAAGGTCCTTCCACAATACCAAGCAACCTCCTCATAGGTGTAGAGAGAGGAGGCTCATTTGGGAGAACAGGGGTATAGAAAACTCTATTCCCAATCACTGGGAAGCCAGCAGTACGTAACATTGGCTGAGAGTTATAGAGATGCTCACCACAGACATGCTTGAATATGAGGCTCAGAAACCTTGGGTATCTAACAGCAGCTGGACGTGTTTCCTACTGCACCAGGTTCCTCAAATTCATGAAAATCCACCGAGCCATGTTCAGAGTAGTCCCATCTATAAACTGTAGGACTATTGGGATTTCATCATGGCTAAGCTGGTCAAAAGAACCAACTTTGCTGCTGAAGCACATTAGTACAGAGGCAAATAAGAAGCTGTAAGTGGGTTAGAGATCCTTTCTGAATAGTGTCGCTCCAACTTTGGGTTCTGCTACTCCACAGAAGCGTAGCAAGTTTCCCATCTGATCATTTTCAGGCTGTGGCTGGTCATACATTTTGAAGAACTTCCCTGATAAGACCAGTAGTGATCTCAATGGTCTGAGTCCCATTGAGAATGGTTCCCCTGATGATTTTGGTTGCTGGGTCATAGGCACAGGTGTACCAAAATTCATACACCATCTCCTGGTACAGGACACCAGGAGATGCAGTCATGGCGTAATGTAGAGGGTGAACCTTCAGAAATTCCACCTTATTCTCATAACCTTTCCCCACATAGTTTTTGGGAATGGTTAGGTTGGCAATGTAGTTCATGGGTTTCTAGGTCAGCATCGTGGTAACAGATGGATGTTTCTCAACATCCTTACCAACAAACACTGGAAGCAAAGGGTTGTTTTGGTGAGCCATTCGTGGAGGATTGGAAATATGAGTACTGGACACTTAGTCGATTTTAGGGTTCTTTGGAAGTTATGGTAGCAGTAGAGGAAGAAGAAGATGAAACAGTAGAGGAGGTAATTATAGGATTCGTATGTGAGTGGGTAGGAGAGAGAAAGGTTTGGGAGGTTGATTTGAAATGTTCTTTAACGGAAAACGGAACGGTTGTCCATGTCAGAACAGTTGTCAGACAACTTTAACCATTATATTCACTAACACACGTTAACACACATTATCCAGAGATAATTAAGTTAAATAAATACAGAAATTAAGTAACTTAATTATGAAGAAAGGTAATTAAAACTGATGTTCTAAGCTGTTGGTCAAACCTGTGATGAGCAGGGTTCATCACAAACTGTCATTCCTCAAGCTGTTCATTCAACATGTGCAGCTATGCAAGAACAAGTAATGTTCAATAGCTGACCAGGTTACAAGACAGTGTCTTGTATGACAGATTGAGAGAGTGAGCAGGTTGGGATTTTGATCAACAGACCATGTTTGAAGTGAAAACTGATGGTTTCAAACCTATTATACGCTCAAGTTGTTCAAGTTTTCAGAAATTGGCTAAGTGTAGAACATGCATAGCCTGTTCTGCCTAAGCTGTTCTGAGAAACTTGATCAGTGTGAAACATATGATACCTTAGAACATTAAGGACACTTAGTCACTTTTATTTAACATGCCCAGCTTTGCTTACAAGATAATTAAACCTGTTTTCATCAAGTGGCTTGGTGAATATGTCTGCAAGCTGTTCATCTGTGGAAATAAAACTTACCTCCACATTACCTTTCTGGATGTGATCCCTGATGAAGTGATGTCTAACTTCAATATGCTTTGTTCTGGAATGAAATACTGGATTGTTGGAGATGGCTATAGCACTTGTATTATCACACAGAATAGGAGTCTTCCTATATACAAGTCCATAATCTTCTCTGCGCACAGCAGCTTCCAACAGCAATATATTCAGCTTCAGCAATAGAGGTAGAAACTGAGCTCTGCTTCTTACTACACCAACTTATCAACTTACCACCAAAGAGTTGACACCCACCTGTTGCGCTTTTTCTGTCTAGCCTGCTTGGTGTACCATTAAGGTATCTGAAGATTCTTTTTACAGCAGCTAGATGTGATTCTTTAGGATCAGCTTGAAACCTAGCACATTAACAGGTAGCAAACATAATATCTGGTATACTAGAAGTTAAATATAGCAAGCTCCCAATCATGCCTCTGTAAGCTGTTACTGAAACAGCTTTGCCACTGGCATCTGCATCCAACTTACATTGGTTGCCATTAGGGTTTTGATAGGAGAACTTTGATTAAATTTAAACTTTTTTAAAAGATCTAAAGTGTACTTTCTTTGATTTATGAAAATTCCATTTGAGGTTTGTTTAACCTGTAATCCTAAAAAGAACGTAAGTTCTCCCATCATACTCATTTCATATTTTGATTTCATGAGTAATGAAAAATTCTTGCACAACTGCTCATTAGTAGACCCAAATATTATGTCATCCACATAAATTTGAACAAGCATAATATCAGACTTCACCTTCTTTATGAACAGCGTGGTATCCACTTTGTAGGTCCCAAAAGGTTTCCCTAGTGTATTGTTCTAAGCTGTAGAGGGGGGGGTGAATATAGCAATTTAAAACTCAACACTCTTTTCTCAATGTTTGTGTATATTATCAACAAGTGTTAATTACAAACAAGCCTGAACTGCGGAAAAGTTCAAGTTGAGATGAAAGATACAACAGTTGTTTAACTAATCTAAGACACACTCAGACTAGATACAATGACTACACTCACTTAGATGCACTCATTGTTTTTACAAGACACAGATTGACAGCTTGAGTATGAACAACTTAGACACACGTACTTTTATATTAATGCACGATCTGATTTCACACTCTTGGATGTCTCACAATCCTTAGAAGCTTCCGTTTATACTCTCACTGAGAATCTCAGTGAAGCTTCTTTATTGGACAGATGAGATGGTGGGATGTCTTTCCAAAGAGACAAGGCACCTTTTCTGCACATTCTGATAAAGCAGATTTGTCTTCATATGGCAGAATCTTTGTCTTTTTCTTTTTGTCACTGTTGCATAAACCTTTAACCAAAAGAGGAATGTCAACTTTGCATCTTTCTCCTTTTGCTAAGGCCATTTTGATATAAGAAAAGGTTTGTCACCCTTTTCAGATATCCGGTTGTCTTCATGTAACAGAACAGCGTAGGCAAGCTTTGCAGTTTCTGTTTTCCACTTTGTCTTCAACTTGTAAGCTGATCTTGTAGCCAAAAACAATACATGAGGACTTGGAAACATATTCCATAAAGTGTTTAGCCTGTTCACAAAAAATAGGTTCTGTTCACAAAGAACAGAACTCTTAGAATCTGTCCAACCTGCTCAACAGAACAGAGCAGCGTAGACAGTTTTTGTCTAGCCTGTTCAGCAGATAGAACAGCTTGGACAATCTGCCTTTGTTGCAACGAATGCAACAGGGTAAACATCTTTGGCTGATATTGCAAATCACTTTTCAAGTTTCAATAAGGCATAAACAGGCCTTAAATTATACCTTCATGTGTATCAAACAGGTTTGATTAAAAATCTCCCGCTAAGATGTAGAGCAGGTTTGACTGAGGCCTTTTTGAGCCTAACAATCTCCCATATGTGCAATAATCAGTCTAAGCTGATTTAATCAATAATCACTATACATTTTACAATATATATTGCTGAAATAAAGTTACAACATTAAAGTAAAGTAAAAGATCAGTTTATATATACTGATTTTTGATTACATAAACAATATATGTTTCTACAAAAGTACAACTGATGTACTAGTGTATATTACAACTGATGTAAAAATAAAAGTTACAACTAATGCAACTAAGTACAACTTATGTACAAGAAAATTCAACAATTTGGACTGTTGATTATGGGAGCAGAGGCAAGTCTGTCTAGCAGATGGACAGCTTCCATTCTTCACCTACTCAGACAGTAGGTGGACTTCATGACAGTGGTGGTTGCAAACCTTCCTCAAACATTCTTTCCAGCTCATCCCTGGTTTCCTCCAAGTCTTGTATTTCAACTCTGAGGAACATAAATTGGGATGTTGAAGCTCCCCTCTTTCATAGAAGCCTCTAAGCTGATCCCAGATGGCTGCTCTCCAAGTCTGGGATTGCCTGAAGAAGTTTGCAAGTCTGAATGCTACAAGCTGCTTGAGACCAACTTTGTGTAGGTCTAATGCTCTCTGAAAGCACTTCTTCTTTGTCAGGGGATCTACAAAAAATGGCCCAAACTCAGGTTCCTCAATCAGCTTGCCTTCTTCAAATTCTACTCCTTTGGGCAGGCTGTAGTCAACTCCTTTGATCTTTACTGCATAGTCACCTTGTTCAATTAAGATCAGGAGTTCCTCCAGCTCTGAATCCTTTCTATTCCTCTTGGCCTTTATTTTGGGGTAAGTCACAGAGACATCCTGAGATTGTTCTTCTGAGATCAGCCCAAGGTCTTTCACTCTCTCCATCAGCTTCTTGACATATGCGCTAATAGTCTTAGTCGTTTCAGACTTAGACTGGCTCAGGGCAACTGCCAACTCAACCCATTCCCTATACCCCATTTGTGCAACATCAGTGTAGTCATAAGTTTCCAGTTCTGGGCCTGTTGCACCCATTCTGGTTATTTGCAATTTCCACTGTTTGCCTTTTCTTGATATGGGAACAGCTTTGACAATAGATTCCTTGACAAGTCTTCTATCAGCAACATCAAAGAACTTCTTCCTTGCCAAGTTGTGAAAGTGGGACTGGGCTCTTGCAGAGGATGCTTGTTTTGACTTGATCATAGAGACTGGAGCATCCTTTTCCTTACCTCCTTTCCACCCGCTGACTCTCTAGCAGCTTCGAGCAGTTTTCTTTGCACATCCAAAGAAGGAGTTTTGATTTTGCTTGCCTCTTTGAATGCAAGAGATATGGCAGCTTTAGCTGAGGCTTCTTCTTTTCTTAGTGTTTCCAGGGCTTTGAGCTGTTCATCTCTGAGCTCATAGTATTTCTCCATAGAGACACCCATTTCTTCAGCCCTTGCCTTGTCAAACTTTAGCTGCGCTGCTTTTTGATGGTCAGGGTCAAAAACTGCTTTTTTCTTTCCTTTGGCTATTGAAGTTTGAACAGCCTCAGGAGTCTCTTCCTCTTCTTCTTCTTCTTCTTCCAAGATCAGATGCCTCCTTCTGCTTGGCCTGTCCTCAGGAATGGATTCCTCCCCCTTAGATTGTGCAGGGTTTGGAGATCCAGCCTAAGTAGGCTGAGCAACTTCAGTGTGATATGAGACATCTGCTGCTGGACCTGTTCCTGATGCACCTGCTGCTTGACCAACAGATGTCGATTTCTCCTTTTAAGGAGAAGAAGTTTTCTCCCCCTTAGACATAGTCTTTTAGGCAGAGAACTTCTCCCCCTTTGAAGGAGATGTACCAGCACCTTCAACACCTGCTCTGCCAGGAGAAACGAATTCAGTAGGCTTGGCTGCAGTTTTGGCAGCAGGTTTGGGGCCAACCAGGCTATACACTAAGAAAGCCATATTGTCCTTCACCTCTGCAAGTTGGGAATGACAGATTTGAAGAGAGGAGGATTGGGAATCAGCAATAGAGGATAGCATGACAAGATGTTCTCTGTTAGAAGCTGTGAATAGCAAACTTTGAAGTTTTGCAAGATGTAACTCCAGAGAGTCCTGAACATCATCAAGATTTGCTGACACATAATTTGACAGAGAGACAATTAAAGAGTTTAAGCTGGTCAGTGTATTTGGAAGGGTGGTAATGCAAGAAGTGAGGAGAGTGGACAGCTGTTGTGATATGGCTGTCATTGAGGACACGGGGTCCTGTTGGTGTGAAAGAATTGAGGAGAGGGAAGTGGAGATTTTTTGCAGCTGTGCAGTGAGTGCAAGCAGTTGTGAGGAGTGGTTAGCTTGGGAAGTGGATGGAAAGGAATTCTTGAACAGATCAAAGAACCCCTGAAGTTAGGCAGACATAGAGTCTGAGATTATGGATGGAAGAGCAGTCATGGAGTTTTCCAAAGATCCAACTTTTTTGGTCAGCAAGAAAAGCTGATCCTTCAAAGGAAGATCTTTGGGGGAATGAGGAGTATGGGTAGACTGTTTGGATTGAGTAGATGGGGATGAATGAGATGATGATGATGAGGCAGGTGTTTGGGGATGTGAGGGAGAGGGAAGGGTGACTCTGGAGAGAAGCTCCATATCCTGGGCAAAAGTAATGTGGCCCAGCTTGGAGGGGTCGATAGGTCCTTCAGTAGTGGCTGTAGCTGCTTCATCAGGAGAAGGGGTAGAGGTTGGTAGCCTTTCAGATGTTGCTTGTGTTGCAGCACCTTCATTAAGGCCAGGGGTTGTTCCTTCTGCAGCACCTTGGTGTAAAGGTACCTGATCATTGGGAGATGGGATGTGCATTATCAGCAGTGGTGAAACCTGCTGATGGAGTTTGCATATGAGGTGTAGCCTCACCAGAGGGATGGTATATTCCATGAGGTTCATCAGCTTGGGTTGTTGGTCCTTCAGCAACTGTTTGGTGTAGAACAGCTGTATCATGAGGAGCAAAAGTTGGAGGCTGATCTACTGGATGGTCTAATCCAGCAGGTTTGGCACCTCGTGCAGACTCAGGGTGAGAAGAAGTATGGGGAGGAGACTGTGTGGACTCAGTATGGAGTGGAGTGAACTCTTGTCTTTCAATATTCTCAGCCTATTGGGAGGCTGGAATAGTTGACGTGGTAATCTCCTTTTGTACAACTGGTTCCTGTTGGGAGGAACCAGAGGGCCTAGGCTGACTCTGGGTAGACTCTTGTTGGAGTGAAGCAGGCTCGAAATATGCTGAACCTTCTCCCAAAATAGGAGAGGCAGCAGGGTGTGCTTCTGTTTCAATTGAACCCTATTGAGAGGGAACAGAGGGGCTAGTTTGGGCTGTTGGTTTCTTTCTAGCAATGGATTTTCATTGGTATGATTTGAGAGATGAGGTGGATCATGGATGTTGTGGAGAAGAGATGAGGGGTTCTGTTTGGACTGGTTTTGAGACTGGGTCAGAAAGAGTTGGGTTGGCATGTTCCATAGTCTCAGGTGCCACAGAGGCACCAGCCACAGAGGCTTCAGGTTCAACAAATGAACCAGGGTGAGAAGTCTGCTCCCCCTCTGCCACAGAGGCTGATGGGGCAGACTTTGACTTGGCTGTTTTAGCCTTCTTGCGGACAGGCTTAGCTTCAGTCGTTTCTAGGGTCCTTTTAACAAATTTGACCCTAGATTTGGATTTTCCCTTGGGAGCAGTCTCTGGATGAACCCTCACAGCAGAGGGTCCTTCCACCAATCCTAGAAACCTCCTCATTGGTGTGGACAGAGGAGGTTCATTTCGGAGAACAGGAGTATAGAAAACTCTATTCCCTATCACAGGGAATGCAGAAGTACGAAGTAGAGGCTGAGAGTTATAGAGTTGTTCACCACAGATATGCTTGAAAATAAGACTTATGAACCTGGGATATCGAACAGCAGCTGGACGTGTTTCCTGTTGCACCAGGTTTCTTAGGTTCATGAAAATCCATCTTGCCATGTTGATTGTAGTCCCATCCACAAGCTGTAGGACTATTGGAATTTCATCACGGCTGAGTTGGTCAAATGAACCAACTTTACTGTTGAAGCACATGACCACTAAGGCAAACCAGAAGCTGTAGGTTGGAGACAAATCCTTCTTAAACAGAGTAGCTCCAACTTTGGGTTCTGCTACACCACAGAAGTGTAGCAGATTTCTCATCTGTTCATCTTCAGTCTATGGCTGATCATAGGTTTCAGCCACAGGGAGACGAAGAGCTTCCCTGATCAGATGAGTGGTGAACTCAATGGTCTGAGTCCCATTGAGTATGGTTCCCCAAATGATTTTGGTAGGAAGGATCATAAGAGCAGGTGTACCAAAATTCATAAACCATTTCCTGGTACAGGACACCAGGAGATGCAGTCATTGCATAGTTCAGTGGGTGAACCTTCAAAAACTCCACCATATCTTCATACCCTTTTCCCACATAATTTTTATGGATGGTTAGGTTTGCAAGGTAGTTGGTAGGTTTCAAAGTCAGCATCGTGGTTACAGACGAGTGTTTGTGCACATCGTTACCAACGAAGACTGGAAGAAAGGGGTTATTTCGGTGAGCCATTTGGAAAGTAGTGAAAGGAGTAGCACAGGACACTTAGTCGAGGTTTAGGGTTCTTTGGAAGTTATGGAAGTAGTGAGGAAGACGAAGATGAAACAGTAGGGGGTATTTATAGGATTTGAAAGTGAGTGAGTATGAGAAAGAAAAGTTTGGGCGGTTGATTTGAAATGTTCGTTAACGGAAAACGGAACAGTTGTCAGACCACTTGAGCCCTTTTTAATCACTAACACATGTAAACACACATTATCCGCAGTAATTAAGTTAAATAAAAACAAAAATTAAGTAACTTAATTGTGAAGAAAGGTAATTAAAACTGATGTTCTAAGCTGTTGGTCAAACCTGTGATAAGTAATGTCATCACAAGCTGTTCACTCTTCAAGCTGTGCATTCAACCTGTTCAGCTATTGAAGAACACGTTGTGTTAAATAGCTGACCAGGTTACAAGACAATGTCTTGTATGACAGATTGAAAGAGTGAGCGGGTTGAAGATTTGATCAACAGACCAGATTTGACGTGAAAACTGATATTGTCAAACCTGTTATACGCTCAAGCTGTTCAAGTATTCAGAATTTGGCTAAGTGTAGAACATGCATAGCCTGTTCTTCCTAAGCTGTTCTGAGAAACTTGAGCAGTGTGAGACATATAAAATCTTAGAACATTAAAGACACTTAGTCACTTTTATCTAACATGCCCAGCTTGCTGACAAGATAATTAAACTTGTTTTCATCAAGAGGCTTGGTGAAAATGTCTGCAAGCTGTTCATCTGTGGAAATGAAACTTACCTCGACATTACCTTTCTGGATGTGATCCCATATGAAGTGGTGTCTGACCTCTATATGCTTTGTTCTGGAATGAAATACTGGATTGTTGGAGATAGCTATTGCACTTGTATTATCACACAGAATAGGAGTCTTCCTATATACAAGTCCATAGTCTTCAAGCTGATGCTGCATCCACAGATCTGCCCACAGCAGCTTCCAGTAGCAATGTACTCAGCTTTAGCAGTAGAAGTAGAGACTGAGTTCTGCTTTTTGCTACACCAACTTATCAACTTACCACCAAGGAGTTGACATCCACCTGTTGTGCTTTTCTGTCTAGCCTACAGCCTGCAAAATCAGAATCGGAATATCCTGTTAGTTCAAGGCTTGAGTCTTTGGGATACCAAAGACCCAAACCTGGTGTACCCTTAAGGTATCTGAAGATTCTTTTTACAGCAGCTAGATGTGATTCTTTAGGATCAGCCTGAAACCTAGCACATAAACAGGTAGCAAACATAATATCATGTCTACTAGCAGTAAAATACAGCAAGCTCCCAATCATGCCTCTGTAAGCTGTTACTGAAACAGCTTTGCCACTGGCATCTGCACCCAACTTTACATTGGTTGCCATTGGGGTTTTAATAGGAGAACTTTGATCAAATTTAAACCTTTTCGACAGATCTAAAGTATACTTTCTTTGATGTATGAAAATTCCATTTGAGGTTTGTTTAACCTGTAATCCTAAAAAGAAAGTGAGTTCTCCCATCATACTCATTTCATATTTTGATTTCATGAGTAATGAAAAATTCTTGCATAATTGCTCATTAGTAGAACCAAATATAATGTCATCCACATATATTTGAACAAGCATAATATCAGACTTCACCTTCTTTATGAACAGTGTGGTATCCACTTTACCTCTGGAATAACCAATGCTCATAAGGAAATGAGTAAGAGTGTCATACCAGGCTCTAGGTGCTTGTTTTAGACCATAGAGAGCTTTGTCCAACTTATAGACAAAACCTGGATGATGTTCATTTTCAAACCCTGGAGGTTGCTTGACATAGACTTCTTCTTGCAGCTTACCATTCAAAAATGCACTCTTCACATCAATTTGAAATACCTTCATGCTCTTATGAGCAGCGTAGGCGAGAAACAAACGAATTGCCTCTAGCCTGGCCACAGGAGCAAATGTTTCATCATAGTCGATGCCTTCCTCCTGTCTGTACCCTTGAGCAACTAGTCTTGCCTTATTTCTAATGACATGACCTTCCTCATCCATCCTATTTCTGAAAACCCATTTGGTGCCAATTATTGTTTTTCCTTTAGGAGCAGGGACCAGCTTCCATACTTTGTTTCTCTCAAACTGATTGAGTTCTTCTTGCATGGCAGTGATCCAATTGGCATCTTTAAGTGCTTCATCCACTTTCTTAGGCTCCATCAGGGACACAAAGCTAGAAAACATACAAAAATTTCCTAAGCTGTACCATCTTGTTTGCACCCTTTTGTTGATGACACCAATTATTTGATCATTTGAGTGACACCTGATCCACTTTGGGTCTTGCTTCAATGAGGATTCTCCTGAGTTGTTTTCATCTTCAACAGGTCCTGTTGAGCAGCTCTCAAGATTTTCAGACACAATGATATCTTGAGCATGTTCACTTGTTGAGCATGACTCTCCATTGTTGAAGTTGTAATTAAGTCAGTACACTTATTCACACAGGGTGTATCAACATAATCATCATCATGCCCATCATGATTAGCAGGTTCCACTCATGATGTAGTGGAAGCTATTGAGTCCTTTTCATCACTGATGGAATGCATAAGATCGTCAAAGCTAAATTCTCCTGAAACTGATTCAGGAACAACTTTGGTGGAGGCACTCCTGGACTCTTCAAAGGTGACATTGATAGATTCATCTATCACCTTTCTCTAGTTGTTGTATACTCTGTAGGCTATGGAGATAGCAGAATATCCAACAATCACACCTTCATCAGCTTTGGGTTCAAACTTTGCTAGGTGGTCCCTTTGATTCAGAATGAAGCAGGGACATCCAAACACATGGAAATAGCTAATGTTTGGCCTCCTTCCTTTGAGTAGCTCATAGGGAGTCTTGTTGAACCTTTTCACCACCAAGGATCTATTTTGGGTAAAGCAGGCAGTGTGACAGCTTCAGCCCAGAATGATGAAGGTAAACCAGATGCACACAGCATGGTTCTAGCAACTTCAATGAGGGTTCTATTTCTCCTTTCAGCAACTCCATTTTCTTGTGGAGTTTTTACTGCTGAAATGTTTTTTGAGATTCCTCTTTCATCATAGAAGTCCTCAAGAGTACTTTTTCTGAACTCAGTACCATGATCACTGCTAAGCTGCTTTACTTGAGCAGAGTTCAACATTTCCATCTTCTTGATAAATCCAATGATTTCTCTAGCAGCCTCTCCTTTGCTCTTCAAAAAGATCACCCATGTAATCCTGGAGAACTCATCAACCATTGCTAGAGGGTATCTTCTTCCTCCTAGACTTGGGACACTGACTGGTCCAAACAAGTCCATGTGGATTAAGAAAAGAGGATTATCAATAGAGAAATTATGCTTAGATTTAAAAGATGATTTTCTCTGATTGCCTTTCTCACAAGCTGTACAGAGTTTATCCTTAACAAAGGTTATAGAAGGCAAACCTGTTACCAACTCTTTCTTACAGAGTTTGTTGATATTCTTGAAGTTCAGGTGTGACAGCCTTTTGTGCCATAACCAATTCAGGTCTGCATTGCTTCTTGAGATAAAGCAGGTTTCAGTTGTGGGATCAACAGATTTCATGTCCACAACATATACACCTTTTTTTCATTGAGCACACAACACAACTTTGCCTTGGGGATCCAATATGTAACCCAGGTGCTCATCAAAGTTAACCTTGTAGCCAGCATCACACAGTTGGCTTATGCTAACAAGATTATGTTTCAGCCCAACCACATAGGCTACCCTTTTGAACATTGCAACACCAGCTTGAAGAGTTCCATATCCTTCTATGGATCACTGTACATTGTCATCAAATGTGACTTTTGGCCCTATTTCAGGCCTGAGATCACTCAGCAGGTCCTTGCAACCTCTCATATGTCCTGAGCAGCCACTGTCCATGTACCAAACCTGGGATGGTTGTTTGTCCTGCAGAGTGTCATAGGAAAATATTAGTTATTTTTAGGGGAACTCATCATAGGGATGAGTTCTCCTACTTCATCAACATTTGTTGATGGGCTAGTGATATCCACACTAATATTTCCTATTTTAATGGTGTCAGTTTGAATACCATTCTCATTGACTATGTTACTTCCAACACTGCTTGTTTTTGCAATGATGGAACTAGCAGAGTCAACAGGCTTCATGTCCTCAGTTTATGGACAGTCTTTGGCCATGTGTGTCTTCTTCCCACACTTATAGCATTTTCTCTTTTTAGCCATTTTGGAAGAAGAACTTCAAGAAACATATTCTGAAATGTTTTTGTTGATTCTGTCAGCAGGTTTAGCAAACTTATTACTATTTTTAGATGAATCAACAGTTTGGGTGGAAGGCACAATAGCAACAGCTTTGCCTGTTTCTTCTTTCCTCTTTTTGGGAGGACAGATGTCAAATACAGGAAGCTTGATTGGTTTTTGACCTTCCACAGCTGCAGTTAGAGCATGTTTTCCTTTCTTCTGCTTGTGTGAATCAGCAGAGCAGATAGCAGGCTGATTTGATGGAGAACATATTCCATCATCAGCTTTTGGAGCTTTTTCACACAAGCTGTCAGTATTTTGAGGCCTGACAAACCTGTTTGTTGAGACTAGCTTACCATTTACTTTCTGGATGAAAGTGCTAAGAAGCTCACCAAGAGTGGATAAGTCATCTTTCAGATTATTTACCTCATCAATAGAAGCTGCTTTGTCAAGATCCTCTCCAAGATAGGCTTGGATTTGTGCAGGGATCTGTTGACTAATGCAATGGCTGACTTTTTGTGCAGATTGGCACCAAGAGTCAACTATCTTTTCAAGCTTTGCATGTTTTACATCCGTCTCTCTCTTTTCTTCCAGTAAAATGGAGTTGATGTGTTTTAATTCATCAAGCTCAGTTTCCAACTTACGGAAATTGTCCAGTTTACTGGATTTTATGTCAAGATCATTTTTAAGCTTAGAGATTTCAGACAGTAAAACATTGTGCTTCTCGACAGCAGCTTTTAAATCAACAAGCATGTATTCAAACATTTTTACTTTTTCATCAGAAATGTAAGCCATAAAGTTTTGTACCTTGTACATCATTATGGGGTTCTAGTTCTCTAAGCTGCTGAAGGCTTCAGCTTCACCCAGATCCTGTTTGAAGTTGCTGGTTGATGGGACATCAGTGTTGGCCATCAGACAATTATTTTCTTCTTCGTCTGAGGATGAATCAGACTCCTCCCAATCACATGTCTCAGCCATGAGCCCCTTTTGCTTGTTGGAAGCCACTGAGTTTTCCAACTTTTTCAACTTAGCCATGGCCATAAGGTACTTAACCCTGTAGCCATCGTCTCTGTATGTCTTGAATGGTTTGGACGACTGTCCAACAGCTTTTGACACACAGTCAGCAGCTATATGGCCAGTCTTGCCACATTTGAAGCACTCAGCCTTAAATTTATCAAATGCCTTCTTTTTGACAGCATTTGAGTTTCCCTGCAGCATTTTTCTACCAAACCTTTTTCTTGTTGAACCTTTTGACAAGCATTGCAATCATTTGCTCATCATCAAGTTCAGCAAGATCTGCACTGTCTTCCTCATTAGACATTTCTTCCTTTTCATCATCAGCCTGTTGATCAGGTTGTGTGAACACATCACATACCTGTCCAACAGGTTGTCTCACGCTGGCCACTAAGGCAACACCTCTCTTAGACTTTTCCAAGGCAATTCTTTTCTGTTGCCTTGACTGCTCATCATTCAGTAAAGATCCATATAAGTTTACAAGATCCATACCTTTGATGGTACCTGAATTTCTCAAGATGGTAGAAAAGTAGTTCCACTCTTCAGGCAGGATGTCCAAGAACTTGTTCACCAGAGTCAGGCTATACTTTGTGATCCCAACAACTATGAGATCATTAATAAGAGCAGTAAACCTGGTGTAGGTTTCTGTGAGTGACTCCTTTGGTTTTGGAAAGAAGAGTTCATACTGTCTAACAAGATTGTTAATCCTGTTATCCAGTGTGATTGTGGGATCATCATAGACGGTACACAAGGTATCCCACATCTCCTTTGCAGTCTTCATCTTCTCAACTTGTTTGAACACATCATCAGGAAGAGAGATGACCAGGTTATTCCTGGCTTTTGCATCCAGAGCCACCAGTGTTTTGTCTTCATCAGATCATTGAGCTTTGGCCTACTCAAAGGTTCTGATTTCAAGGGCAGCTCCTTCAACAGCAGGAGTGATAGTAGTAACAGAAATTGGCACATAAGGGACCTTCCATTACTATCTCTGGCAGTTGTATGTCCAGATTTTCTAAATAGAGCATCATTCTGCACTTCCAACCAGAGAAATTCTTATGATTAAACTTGGGGGGTTTGGCCATTGACCCATCGTCATAGTAAGAGGATGAACTTGCAACACTGTTGTCCATGGGAAAGTAGGGAGAATAAGAGATCTAGAGTTGACACACACTCAACCTGCTCTGATACCAGTTGTAGGTCCCAAAAGGTTTCCCTAGTGTATTGTTCTAAGCTGTAGAGGGGGGGGGGGGGGGTGAATAGAGCAATTTAAAACTCAACACTTTTTTCTCAATGTTTGTGTATATTATCAACAAGTGTTAATTACAAACAAGCCTGAACTGCAGAAAAGTTCAAGCTGATATGACAGATACAACAGTTGTTTAACTAATCTAAGACACACTCAGACTAGATACAATGACTACACTCACTTAGATGCACTCACTATTTTTACAAGACACAGATTGACAGCTTGAGCATGAACAGCTTAGACACACGTTCTGTTATATTCAAGCAGACTTGCATGCATCAAAAACACACTTTAATTCACGATCTGATTTCACACTCTTGGATGTCTCACAATCCTTAGAAGCTTCCTTTTATACTCTCACTGAGAATCTCAGTGAAGCTTCTTCATTGGACAGATGAGATAGTGGGATATCTTTCCACAAAGACAAGGCACCTTTTCTTCACATTCTGATAGAGCTGATTTGTCTTCATATGGCAGAATCTTTGTCTTTTTCTTTTTGTCACTGTTGCATAAGGCTTTAACCAAAAGAGGAATGTCAACTTTGCATCTTTCTCCTTTTGCTAAGGCCATTTTGATATAAGAAAAAGTCTGTCACCCTTTTCAGATATCCGATTGTCTTCATGTAACAGAACAGCGTAGGCAGGCTGTGCAGTTTCGATTTTCCACTTTGTCTTCAACTTGTAAACTGATCTTGTAGCCAAAAACAATACATGAGGACTTGGAAACATATTCCATAAAGTGTTTAGCCTGTTCACAAAGAACAGGTTCTGTTCACAAAGAACAGTACACTTAGAATCTGTCCAAGCTGCTCAACTGAACAGAGCAGCGTAGACAGTTTTTGTCCAGCCTGTTCAGCAGACAGAACAGCTTGGACAATCTGCCTTTATTGGAACGAATGTAACAGGGTAAACAGTTTTGGCTGATATTGCAAATCACTTTTCAAGTTTCAATAAGGCATAAACAAGCCTTAAATTATACCTTCAAGTGCATCATACAGGTTTGATTAAAAATCTCCCCTAAGATGTAGAGTAGGTTTGACTGAGGCCTCTTTGTGCCTAACACACTTTACCTCTGCAATAACCATTGCTCATAAGGAAATCAGTTAGAGTGTCATACTAGGCTCTAGGGGCTTGTTTTAGACCATAGAGGGCTTTGTCCAACTTATAGACAAAACCTGGATGATGTTCATTTTCAAAACCTGGAGGCTGCTTGACATACACTTCTTCGTGCAGCTTTCCATTAAAAAATGCACTCTTTACATCCATTTGAAATAGCTTCATACTCTTGTGGGCAACATAGGCTAGAAACAAACGAATTGCCTCTAACCTGGCCACTGGAGCAAATGTTTCATAATAGTCAATGCCTTCTTCCTGTCTGTAGCCTTGAGCAACCGATCTTGCCTTATTTCTAATAACATGACCTTGCTCAACCATTTTGTTCCTGAAGACCCATTTGGTGCCAATTATTGTTTTTCCTTTAGGAGTAGGGACCAGCTTCCATACTTTGTTTCTCTCAAACTGACTGAGCTCTTCTTGCATGGCAGTGATCCAATGGGCATCTTTTAGTGCTTCATCCACTTTCTTAGGCTCCATCAGGGACCCAAAACTAGGAAACATACAAAAGTTTCCTAAGCTGTCCCATCTTGTTTGCACCCCTTTGTTGATGTCACCAATTATTTGATCATTTGGGTGACACCTGATCCACTTAGGATCTTGCCTCAATGAAGATTCTGCTGAGTTATTTGCATCTTCAACGGGTCCTGTTGAGCAACTTTCAATATTTTCAGACAGACTGTTATCTTGAGCTTGTTCACTTGTTGAACATGACTCTGCATTGTGGAACATATCAGCAGATGGTCCAGGAAAATTAGCATTGATTGGTTCAGGACATGATGTTGTGATTATGTCAGTACACTAATTAACACAGGGTGTATCAACATAGTCATCATCATGTCCATTGTGGTTAACTGGTTCCACTCTGGGTGTAGTGGAAGCTTTTGAGTCCTTTTCTTCATTAATGGAATGCATGAGATCATCAAAGCTGAACTCTCCTGAAACTGATTCAGGATCAGCTTTGGTGGAAGCACTCCTAGACTCCTCAAAGGTGACATTGAAAGATTCATCTATCACCTTTCTTTTATAGTTGTATACTCTTTAGGCTTTGGAGATAGCAGAATATCCAACAAACACACCTTCATCAGCTTTGGGTTCAAATTTTGCCAGTTGGTCCCTCTGGTTCAGAATGAAGCAGGGACATCCAAACACATGGAAATAGCTAATGTTTGGCCTTCTCCCTTTGATTAACTTATAGGGAGTCTTGTTGAACCTTTTCACCACCAAGGATCTACTTTGGGTGAAGCAGGCAGTGTCGACAGCTTCTACCTCCTAGACTTAGGACACTGACTGGTCCAAACAAGTCCATTTGGATTAAGAAGAGAGGAGTATCAACAGAGAAATTGTGCTTAGATTTAAAAGATGCTTTTCTCTGCTTGCCTTTCTCACAAGCTATGCATAGTTTATCCTTAACAAAGGTTATAAAAGGACAACCTGTTACCAACTCTTTCTTACAGAGTTTGTTGATATTCTTGAAGTTCAGGTGTGCCTTTTGTGCCATAACCAATTCAGGTCTGCATTGCTTCTTGAGATAAAGTAGGTTTCAGTTGTGGGATCAGCAGATTTCATGTCCACAACATATACACCTTTCTTCCTTTGTGCACACAGCACAACTTTGCCTTGGGGATCCAATATGTAACCCAGGTGCTCATCAAATATAACCTTGTAGCCAACATCACACAGTTGACTTATGCTTACAAGATTATGTTTTAGCCCAGACATATAGGCTACTCTTTTGAATACAGCAGCACCAGCTTGAAGAGTTCTATATCCTTTTGTGGATCCCTGTACATTGTCACCAAAGGTGACTTTTGGCCTTTTTTAAGGCCTGAGATCACTCAGAAGATCCTTACAACCTGTCATATGTCCTGAGCAGCCACTGTCCAAGTACCAAACCTGGGATGGTTTTTTGTCCTGCAGAGTGTCATGGGAAAATATTAGTTATTTTTAGGGGAACTCGTCATAGGGATGAGTTCTCCTACTTCATCAACATTTGTTGATGGACCAGTGATACTATCCTAATTGACTATGTTACTTCGAACACTGCTTGTTTTTGCAATGATGGAACTAGCAGAGTCAACAGGCCTCATGTCCTCAGTTTCAGGACAGTCTTTGGTCGTATGTGTCTTCTTCCCGCACTTATAGCATTTTCTATTTTTAGCCTTATTGGAAGAAGAACTTCCAGAAACATATTCTGAATTATTTTTGTTGATCCTGTCAGCAGGTTTAGCAAACTTATTACTGTTTTTAGAAGAATCAATAGTTTGGGTGGAAGGCACAATGGCAACAGCTTTGCCTGTATCCTCTTTCCTGTTTTTAGGAGGACAGATATCAAATACAGGTAGTTTGATTTGCCTTTGACCTTCCACAGGTTTGGGAAACTTATTCCCAAATTTCTCAGGTTGAGCAATGGCTTTGCCTTTGCCCTTACTGAGATGTGATGGATGTCGCCTATCAACATTATCACTGCTTTTGGTTTTGAAAGACTTACCTTCATTTATAACCAATTTTCCACTATGATTTAAAAACTTATTTGAAATCACAGCAGATTTGCTTTCAACATAAGACTTACTCTTGTTGAAAGCAGGCTGCTTACCTTTTGAAAACTTTTTCTCAAGATGATCAGCATCAAAAGGATTAACAGGTCTCTTACCATCAGCTTTAGACCCAGATCCTGTCTTGTCAATAGGTTTGGTGTCCACAGCTGCAGCTTGAGCTTGTTTTCCTTTCTTTTGCTTGTGTGGACCAGCTGAGCACTTAGCAGACTGATTTGATGGAGAACACATTCCATCATCAGCTTTTGGAGCTTTTTCACACAAGCTGTCAGTATTTTGAGGCCTAACAAACCTATTTGTTGAGATTAGCTTACCATTCACTTTCTAGATGAAAGTTCTTGGAATCTCACCAAGAGTGGATAAGTCATTTTTCAGATTATTTATCTCAACAATTGAAGCTGCTTTGTCAAGATCCCCTCCAAGATAGGCTTGGATTTGAGCAGGGATCTGTTGACTAATATAATGGCTGACTTTTTGTGCAGATTGGCACCAAGAGTCAACAATTTATTAAAGCTTTGCATGTTTTATGTCTGCTTCTCTCTTTCCTACTAATAAAATGGTATTGATGTGTTTTAATTCATCAAGTTCAGTTTCTAACTTATTGAAGCTGTCCAGTTTAATAGTGGTTATTTCAAAATCAGTTTTTAGCTTGGAGATTTCAGACAACAAAACATTGTGCTTCCCAATAGCAGCTTTTAAGTCAACAAGCAGATATTCAAACATTTTTACTTTTTCATCAGAACTGTAAGCCATAAAGTTTTGTACATCATTGTTGGATTCCAGTTCTCTAAGTTGCTGAGGGCTTCAGCTTCAGCTAGATCTTGTTTGAAGTTGCTTGTTGATGGGACATCAGTGTTGGCCATCAGACAGTTGTTATCTTCTTCATCCGAAGATGAGTCAGATTCCTCCCAATCACATGTCTCAGCCATGAGTCCCTTTTGCTTGTTGGAAGCCACTGAGTCTTCCAACTTCCTCAACTTAGCCATGGCCATAAGGTACTTAACCCTGTATCCATGTCCCTATTTGTCTTGAATGGTTTGGATGATTGACCAACAGCTTTAGACACACAGTCAGCAGCTATATGGCCAGTTTTGCCACATTTAAAGCACTCAGCCTTAGTTTTGTCGAATGCCTTCTTTTTTATGGCACCTGACTTCTTCTGCAGCATTCTTCCACCAAACCTCTTCTTGTAGAACTTCTTGACTAGCATTCGAATCATTTGCTCATCATCTAGTTCAGCAAGATCTTCACAGTCTTCCTCTTAAGACATTTCTTCCCTTTCATCATCAGCCTGTTGATCAGGTTGTGTGAACACATCACATACCTGACCAACAGGTTGTCTCACGCTGGCCACTAAGGCAACACCTCTCTTAGACATTTCCAAGGCATTTCTTTTCTATTTCCATGACTGCTCATCATTTAGTAAGGATCCATACAGATTTACAAGATCCATACCTTTGATGATGCCTGAATTTCTTAAGATAGTAGAAAAATAGTTCCATTCTTCAGGCAGGATGTCCAAGAACTTGTTCACCAGAGTCAAGCTGTCCTTAGTGATCCCAATAGCTTTGAGAACATTGATTAGAGCAGTGAACCTAGTATAGGTTTCTGTGAGAGACTCCTTTGGCTTTGCAAAGAAGAGTTCATACTGTCTAATAAGGTTGTTAATCCTGTTATCCAGTGTGATAGTGGGACCATCATAGACGGTGCACAAAGTATCCCACATCTCCTTTGCAGTCTTCATTTTCTCAACCTGTTTGAACACATCATCAGGAAGAGAAATGACCAGGTTATTACTGGCTTTTGCATCAAGAGCAACCAGCCTTTTGTCTTCATCAGACCATTGAGCTTTGGCCTTCTCAAAGGTTCTGATCTTAGGGGCAGCTCCTTCAACAGAAGGAGTGATAGTAGTAACAGAGGTTGGCACATAGGGACCTTCCATTACTATCTCTGGCAGTTGTACATCCAGATTCTCTAAGTAAAGCCTCATTCTGCACTTCCAACCAGAGAAGTTTTGATGATTGAACTTAGGGGGTTTGGCCATAGAACCATTGTCATAGTAAGAGGAGGAACGGGCAGCACTGTTGTCCATGGGAAAATAGGGAGAATGAGAGATCTAGAGTTAACACACACTATATCTGCTCTGATACTAGTTGTAGGTCCCAAAATGTTTCCCTAGTGAATTATTCTAAGCTGTAGAGGGGGGGGGGGTGAATACAGCAATTTAAAACTCAATACTCTTTTCTCAATGTTTGTGTATATTATTAACAAGTGTTAATTACAAACAAGCTTGACTGCGAAAAGGTTCAAGCTGAGATGACGGATACAATAGATGTTCAACTAATCTAAGACACATTTAGACTAGATAAAGTGAATACACTCACTAAGATGAACTCACTGATTTTACAAGACACAGATTGACAGCTTGAATAAGAACAGTTTGGACACACGTTACTGTTTATTCAAGCAGACTTGCATGCATGGAATAACACACTTCAATGCACAATCTAAATTTCTCACTATTGGTTATTTCATAATCCTTAGAAGCTTCCTTTTATACTCTCACTGAGAATCTCAGTGAAGCTTCTTCATTGGACGATGAGATAGTGGGATGTCTTTCCAAAAAGACAAAACAACTTTTCTGCACATTCTGATAAAGCAGACTTGTCTTCATGTGGCAGAATCTTTGTATTTTCCTTTTTGTCTCTGTTGCATAAGGCTTTAACCAAAAGAGGAATGTCAACTTTGCATCTTTCTTCTTTCGTAAGGCCATTTTTATATGAGAAATGGTTTGTCACCCATTTCAAATATTCTCTTTATCTTCATGTAACAGAACAGCGTAGGAAGCTTTAGCATCTTCTGTTTTCCACATTGTCTTCGACTTTGTAAACTGATCTTGTAGTCCAAAACAATACATGAGGACTTGGAAACATATTCCATAAAGTGTTTAGCCTGTTCACAAAGAACAGGTTCTGTTCACAAAGAACAGAACACTTAGAATTTGTCCAAGCTGCTCAACAGAATAGAGTAGCGTAGACAGTTTATGTCCAGCCTATTCAGCAGACAGAACAGCTTGGACAATCTGCCTTTGTTGCAACGAATGCAACAGGGTAAACAGCTTTGGATTATATTGGTAATCACTTTTCAGGTTCCAACAAGGCATTAACAGGCCTTAAATTATACCTTCAAGTGCATCAAACAGGTTCGATTAAAAATCTCCCCCTAAAATGTAGAGCAGGTTTGACTGAGGCCTTTTTGTGGCTAACAGTTTTACAACTGGCAAATCAGTCAACATAATATCCAAGGGGTATCTTATCGGATGTTCTAGTAAAAGTAGCAGATTTTTACTATCCTGTCGACTTCTTAGTCTTCGCTACAGAGAGTTCTTTCGGAGAAAACCAGCCAGCCATTATCTTAGGCAAACCGTTCTTAGCTACAATTAATGCTCAAATCAATTGTTGAACGGGAGCCGTAGATATTGCCTTTGGAAATCTTAAGTTGCGACTAAATGTGTTCAATTCTTCCACCGCTACTTTAATAGATTCAGAGTGTTACATGATTGATGTGGTGGATGAGCTTAAGCAGCACGGTTCACTAATCAATGCCAAGGACCACACTGAATTATTCATTACTGAACACGATACTGCTACAATAAACTCTGATAAATGCAATGAACTTGAGGCAATCATAGAACCCACACCGGAACCTAAAAACCCACCGTGGACCCATAAGACTGAAAAGATGCCCACTTTTATGTCTCAATCTGCAAGGCCTTCCATAGAACAACCACCTGTTCTAGAGTTAAAAGCCTTACCAGTTCATTTGAGATATGCCTTCTTAGGTCAGAATGACACTCCTCCAGCCATTATTTCATCAGATCTAACTGAGGCACAAGAAAAAATCCCTAGTACAAGTACTAGTAAAGTGTAAAGAGGTAGTAGGTTGGACAATAGCAGATTTGAAAGAAATCAATCCTACTTTGTGTATACATCGAATCATTGTTGATCCCGGAGCTAAACCAATAAGAGATGCACAAAGGAAGCTGGATCCTAATTTAATGGAATTTGCAAAGAAGGATGCCAAGTCTCGATTAATTTGGTGGATCCTTCCATTTGACACAGGCTAAAGTTATGAGCCACCAATAGTATGCTAGTCAATGAACTAATTAGGTTAGACGATCCCAAACATACTTAGACTAGTATAGGAATTGTACGTCTGGCTGAAGACGTAAAACTTAGCGCTTCCTGGGAGGCAATCCAGAGAACTTTGTGGGTGTGTTTCTGGAAACCCTCACGAGACAACACTCGTCCACTCGAGATACCGAGGGGTTTAACGGCTTGTTGCACGTGCTAAGTGCAATCGTAATTCCCTACGAAAAGGCAGATGAGTTTTAATTATTTCTTTGTTTTAGTTTAATTGCTTTAGTGTCACCAAATAAGTTGGGGAGGATTTCCAACCCAATTTTAGTTGTTTCTAGATTAAGGTATAGTTTTATTTATCCCAAATAAGCAAAGAATTTTATTAGGAATGTGATTGTGTTCATTGTCTGCTCATTATAAGTGTGTTTATGTAACAAGGATGTCATAATGGTTCTATGAAATATTTAATACGATCTAATGATCCCCACAAATTTTTTTAGACAGAAAATTAACCACCTGGACAGAGAGCTACAACATATCATGAACAGCAGAACTGAGCATATTGAGAGGGGATCGACAACACGAGGATTATCAGGCCAATAGCTTTTTCAATTATATCTTTGGTCCTCTTCCTCCGTACTAGTGATCAGGTACCATCGTTCCTTGCTCTTCACATTTGTCATATTTAGATTTGCTTGTTTGGGTTAGATTTTTAATTTTGTTATTTTGTGTCAGTAATTTTGTGTGTTTTATTTTCATTTGCCGAGTCCTGTTAAATGTGAATTCTTAGTGTCAATGCAGTCTTTTGAATTTCCCCAATGGTTCTTGTTTGCCGACCAGGCCGTGGAAAATGATGATACATAGAAAAATGTACACGAATTAGTTAGTGTTTGTAAGGAATTCTAGAATTATGTTAAGAGTCGTATTAATAATTAACATTTAAATGTAAGTTGAGTTCAAGTAAGCTAAGGTACATTTGTGCTTAAATGAAAGTAATGTATCAAAAGATTTTGGAAAACTCGTGCAATAAGGGGGAGAGCTTAATCATGTTTTTAGCCTCAATAGATTCGAGGGTAGCCTAGTTGGTGTGGGAAATTAAGTCCTACGGGGTACCATTCATGCCTAATCCGCTAAAGCCGTCTGGTTTGGTAGCGGTTGACCCAAATCCCGCTACATGGACCAACTAGAAAAGCTATGATAAAAACTCGAGTTAAAAATAAAAAAATATATATTCAAAGCATTGTAATCAAAAGTAATATTTGTCGTATACATGCATAGAGGGAAAAGATGGTTAAAATCACACGTGTTTTAAGCTTGTAACCTTGAGACTAAAAGGGTAATTTCCAAGATTGAGATACATTATAATTACTTAGAGAAAATGTCTTTTAACCGAAAATGTTCTTTAGCTTACATTCAAAATCTTAATGCATTATTGTGTAGGCTGACTTAACCTAGAATTACTGAACACACTGCTACTACAATCGGTACATAGTTAGTCCTGATTTTAAGGCTTCCTCGGGGACGATCAAGAGTTAAGTTGGGGAGGTTTGATAAGACTGTATTATTGCGTGTTTTCAGTAGTTTTAAAGGCTCATATATGCACATATACTTCGTAACTATCATACTTTTACATCATATTTGTGTTTCAGGGTCCGGAAGTCATTTCAAAGCACCACGAGAAAATTCAATGCGAACCAAGCAGGTCGGGAAGTACAGCTGCCCCCCAGGTCTACGCCCACCCTACGCCCAAAACAGTAAATTTTCGGGTTCAAAATCAGTACCAGCGCAGGCTGGCTGTACCCCGGGCGCAGGGAGGGCGCACGGCTACGCCCCTACGGCGCAAAAATGCTGCAAACCATACGTCCTCTATAAATACAGAACATTTGCAATCGTTTTTGGGGGTCCCGAAAGTGTTAAAAGAAGTGGCAAAGCCCTGCCGGAGTGGAATCACGACTCAAGTACGAAGACGGTGCTTGAAGCTTATGACGATGCCTAAGATCATTCCCGATGACGAGCATACGATGAGCGGCTAAACTCCATAGCCGTTTGCGGAGGATCTATGGCTAAGTTGTACTTTATTGAATTTCTATTTATGTTTTGATGTATCGTGGATTGCTTGGATATTTTATGTGTATTCAAATGATAAGCATTCGATTATGATTATTATTCTGTGTTTTGATTGGTAAAAGCAAGATAGTTCATCGTAGTGTTATTATTTGTGCCGAGTCCATTAGTTTAGGGATCAAGAGAAGTAATGAACGTTGCATGCGCTATGTCGAGAGTTATTGATTAAAACGATTATGATTAATTTAACCGCGCAATTAATAATGTCTATGTGATTGTTGCATGAAATTCGAATGGGTAATAGCTTATGCCGTGGTGATTCCGTGAATGATTATTTTTACTTGATTTGTTAATCGATCCATTAGTTATTCACTATTATTTTAGTTATAATTAAACGTAATCATTATTCCAAACATATCAATCATTTTACAATTTAAACGCTTTTAATAAACTAAAGAAACTAGCTAATGAATTCTAATTACATACGCATTCCATGCAGATTCGACCCTTACTTCTCTGAGCTAAATAGTTAGATTTAAGGTTATTTCTATGGACCACAACGACGGCTCGTCATCCTTAAAAGAGAGTTCTTTGGGGGAAGGAGGTGTATGGGTTGATTGTTTGGATTGGGTAGATGGTGATGAGTGTTATGGTGAGGATTGTGGAGTTTGGGGGTCAGTAGGTGATGGTAGGGATACTTTAAAAAGCAATTCCATAGCCTGGGGGTAAGTTAAGTGGCCCAGCTTGGAAGGATCAAGGGGACCTTCAGTAGTGGCTGTAGCTGCATCATGAGGTGAGGCAGTGGGAGTTGGTGGCCTTTCAGATGTTACTGGGATAGTAGCACCTTCATTAAGACCTTGGGTTGTTCCCTCAGTAGTACCTTGGTTTGTAGGCACCTGTTCATGGGGAGATGGAATGTGCATTTCAACATCATCAGTGGTGAAAGATGATGATGGAATTTGCCCTTGGTGAGCAGCCTCACTAGAGGGATGTTCCATTCCCTGAGGTTCATCAGCTTGGGATAGTGGTCCTTCAACAGCTGTTGGGTGTTGAACAATTGTGTCATAAGGAGCAGAAGTTTGAGGCTGATCTGCTGGATGGTCTGTTCCAGCAGCATGGGCACCTCGTGCAGACTCGGATTGTGTATGAGAAGTATGAGGGGGTTACTGTGTGGACTCAGTGTGGAGTGGAGAGTGCTCCTTTCTTTCAATGTCTTCAGCCTTTTGAGAGGCTTGGACAGTTGATGTGATTGTCTCCTTTTGTATAACTGGTTCCTATTGGAAGGAACCAGAGGGCTCAGGCTTACTCTAGGTGGACTCTTTTGAAGTGAAGCCTGCTCCATAGTGGCTGCATTTACTCCAAAAATAGGAGAAACAAAAGCAGCAGGGGTTGCTTCTTTTTCAACTGACTCCTGTTGGGAGGGGTCAAAGGGGCTGGTTTGAGAGGATGTTTTTCTTTTTGGCTAATGATTTTCTTCTGTTATAGCATTTGAGGGATGATATAGAAGATGGATGTTGTGGAGAGGTGATGTGGGGTTCTGTATGGACCGGTGGGGAGACTAGGCTAGAAACAAGAGGTTGTTCCTATTGCATAGTCTCAGGTGCCACTGAAGCACCAGCCACAAAGACTTCAGTTTCAACAGATGAACCAGGGTGACCAGCCTGCTCCCCTTAGCCACTGAGGCTGAGGGTGCAGACTTAACTATTTTATCCTTCTTGTGGACAGGCTCAGCTTCACTTGTTTTCAAGGCTCGTTTAATCAGTTTAGGCCTTGATTTTAATTTTCCCTTGGGAGCAGTGACAGGATCCACCTTCTGAGTAGAAGGTCCTTCCACTAACCTAGCAACATCCTCATTGGTGTTGACAGAGGAGGTTCATTTTCAAGAACTGGGGCATATAACTCCCTATTTCCAATAATAGGAAATGCAACAGTAGACAAGTAAGGTTGAGTGTTATAAAGTTGCTCACCACATACATGTTTGAAAATGAGACTCAAGAACCTTGTATATCTTACAACAGCTGGACGTTGTTGTTGTTCCACCAGGTTCCTCAGATTCAGGAAAATCCACATTGCCATGTTCATAGTTGTCTCATCCACAAACTGTAGGACAATAGGAATTTCATCCCTGTTGAGTTGGTCAAATGAGCCAACTTTGCAGCTCAGACTCATCACCACTAAGGCAAAGAGAAAACTGTAGGTTGGAGATATATCCCTTTTGAACAAGGTGGCACCCACTTTTGGTTCCGCTACACCACAGAAGCGTAGCAGATTACCCATCTGTTCGTCCTCAGGCTGAGCTTTGTCATACTTATCAGCAATGGGAAGATGAAGTACTTCCCTGAGAAGAGCAGTATTGATCTCAATGGATTGAGTGCCATTGAGAATAGTTCCCCTGATAGTTTTGGTGGATGGATCATACGAGCAGGTGTACCAAAACTCATAAACCATCTCCTGGTACATGACACCAGGAGAGGATGTCATTGCATAGTGCAGGGTATGGGCTTGAAGGAAGTCCACCAAAGGTTCATAACCTTTTCCCACATAATTTTTGGGAATGGTAGCTTAGCAATGTGGTTGGTGGGCTTGATTGTGAGCATGGTGTTGATATAGGGGTGCTTCTCAACATCATCACCAACAAACACAGGGAGAAGGGGATTGTTTTGGTGAGCCATATGGGAAAGTAGTAGGAAATGCACAAGTTCGGACACCGAGTCTTTTTAGGGTTTATCAGAGAGTTACGGAAGCAGTAGGAAGAAGAAGAAGATGATGAAACAGTGAGTTGGGTATTTATAGGATTTGAATGTGAGTGATTAGGAGAGAGAAAGGTTTGGGCGGTTGATTTGAAATGTTTCTAACGGAAAACGGAACTGTTTACCTCGTCAGAACGATTGTCAGACCAACTTAACCTTTTTAACTACTAACACATGTAACAAACATTACCTGCATGTAATTAAGTTAAATAAATACCTAATTTAAGTTAAATGTGAAGAAAGATAATTAAAACTGATGTTCTAAGTTGTTGTTCAAACCTATGATGAACAGGTTTCATCACAAACTGATCACTCTTCAAGCTGTTCATTCAATCTGTGCAGCTATATGAGAACAGGTTTCATTGTGAAACCTGTTCAATAGCTGAACAGGTTACAAGGCATTGCTTTGTATGACAAACTAAGAGAGTGAGCAGGTTGGAAGTTTGTACAACAGAACAGGTTTGAGATTAAAACTTATTTTGTCAAGCCTGTTATACGTCCAAGCTATCCAAATGTACAAAAACCGGCTAAGTACAGGACAAGTAAAACCTGTCCTGTCCAAGATGTTCTGTAAAATTTTGACAGACTTGAACAAGTGATCTTTTAGAACATCAATGACACTTAGTCACTTTTATTTAACATACCTAGCTTCAAGGTAATTAAACCTGTTTTCATCAAGAGGTTTGGTGAAAATGTCTGCAAGTTGCTCTTCTGTGGAAATAAAACTTACCTTCACATTACCTTTTTCGATGTGATCCCTTATGAAGTGACATCTGAACTCAATATGCTTTGTTCTATAGTGGAAGACTGGATTGTTGGAGATAGCTATGGCACTTGTATTATCACACAAAATAAGAGTTTTCCTATATACAATGCCATAATCCTCAAGCTGATGCTGCATCCATAGAATCTGCCCACAGCAGCTTCCAGCAGCAATGAACTCAGCTTCAGCAGTAGAAGTAGAAACAGAATTCTGCTTCTTGCTGCACCAACTAATCAACTTACCACCAAGGAGTTGACATCCACCTGTTGTGCTTTTCTTGTCTAGCCTACAACCTGCAAAATCAGAATCTGAATAATCAATTAGTTCAAGGCTGGAGTTTTTTGGGATACCAAAGACCCAAACATGGTGTACCCTTCAGGAATCTGAAGATTCTTTTGACAGCAGCTTGATGTGATTCTTTTGGATCAGCTTGAAATCTAGTACATAAACAGGTAGCAAACATAATATCTGGTCTACCAGCAGTTAAATATAGCAAGCTCTCAATCATGCCTTTGTAAGCTGTTACTGAAACAGCTTTGCCACAGGCATCAGCATCCAACTTTACATTGGTTGCCATTGGGGTTTTGATGGGAGAACATTGATCAAATTTGAACTTTTTAAGAAGATATAATGTATAATTTCTTTGATTTATGAAAAATTCCATTTGAGGTTTGTCTAACCTGTAATCCTAGAAAGAAAGTAGGTTCACCCATCATGCTCATTTCATATTTAAATTTCATGAGCAGTGAAAAATTCTTGAATAACTGTTCATTAGTAGAACCAAATATTATGTCACCCACATAAATCTGAATAAGCATAATATCAGTTTTCTCCTTCTTTATGAATAGTGTGGTATCCACATTACCTCTGGAATAACCATTGCTCATAAAAAATCAGTAAGGGTGTCATACCAGGCTCTAGGTACTTCTTTTAGACCATAGAGAGCTTTGTCCAACTTATAGACAAAACCTGGATGTTGTACATTTTCAAAAGCTGGAGGCTGCTTGACATATACCTCTTCTTGCATCTTACCATTCAAAAATGCACTCTTGACATCCACTTTAAATACCTTCATACTCTGGTGGGCAGCATAGGCTAGAAACAAATGAATTGCTTTTAACTTGGCCACTGGAGCAAATGTTTCATCATAGTCTATGCCTTCTTCTTGCCTATAGCCTTGAGCAACCAGTCTTGCCTTATTTCTAATAACATGACCTTGCTCATCCATTTTATTTGTGAAAACCCACTTGGTGCCAATTATTGTTTTACCTTTAGGAACAAGGACCAACTTCCATACTTTGTTTCTCTCAAACTAATTGAGCTCTTCTTGCATGGAAGTAATCCAATTGGCATCTTTAAGTGCATCATCTACTTTCTTTAGCTCCATCAGGGACACAAAGCTAGAAAACATACAAAAGTTTCCTAAGTTATCCCATCTGGTTTGTACCCCTTTGTTGATGTCACCAATTATCTGATCATTGGAACACCTGATCCACATAGGATCATGTTTCAATGAAGATTCTCATAAATCAGTTTCATTCTCATTAGGTCTTGCAGAACAACTTTCAAGATTTTAAGACACACTGATGTCTTAAGACTGTTCACCCATTGAGAATGAATCATTGTTGTTGAACACATCATCAGAGGATTCAGGGAAATCAGCATTTATTGGTTCTGGACATGGTGCATTAACTATATCAGTACACTTATTCACACAGGGTGTACTAACATAATCATCATCATGCCCGTTGTGGTTAACAGGTTCCACTCTGGATGAAGTGGAAGCTTTTGAGTCCTTTTTCGTAGCATTAGAATGCATAAGAGCATCAAAGCTAAACTCTCCTGAAACTGATTCAGGAATAGCTTTGGTAGAGGCATTATTAGACTTCTCAAAGGTGACATTGATAGATTCATCATCACCTTTCTTTTGTAGTGGTATACTCTGTAGGCTTTAGAAACAGCAGATTATCCAACAAACACACCTTCATCAGCTTTGGGTTCAAAGTTAGCCAGCTGGTCCCTTTGATTCAGGTTGAAACAGGGACATCCAAACACATGGAAATAGCTTACATTTGGCCATCTCCCTTATAAGGAGTCTTATTGAACCTTTTCACCACTAAGGATCTGTTTTGAGTGAAGCAGGCAGTGTTGACAGCTTCAACCTAAAATGATGAAGGCAAACCTAATGCACGCAACATCGTTCTAGAAGCTTCAATGAGAGTTCTATTCCTCCTTTCATCAACTCCATTTTGTTGTGGAGTTCTTACAGCTGAAAAGTTTTGAGAGATCCATCTTTCTTCACAGAAGTCCTTAAGAGTACTGTTCAGTACCGTGATCACTTCTAAGCTGCTTGACTTAAGCAGAGTTCAGAACTTCCATCTTCTTGATGAATCATAATTTCTATGGCAGCCTCTCCTTTGGTCTTTAGGAAGATCACCCATTTAAACCTGGAGAACTCATCAACCATTACTAAAGTGTATCTTCTACCTTCTAGACTTGGGACACTGACAGGTCCAAACAAGTCTATGTGGATTAAGAAGAGAGGAGTATCAATAGAAAAATTATGCTTAGATTTAAAAGATGTTTTTCTCTGCTTGCCTTTCTCACAAGCTGTGCAGAGTTTATCCTTAACAAAGGTTATAAAAGGCAAACCTGTTACCAACTTTTTCTTACAGAGTTTGTTGATATTTTTGAAGTTCAGGTGTGATAGCCTTCTGTGCCATAACCAGTTGAGGTCTGCATTGCTCCTTGAGATGAAACAGGTTTTAGTTGTTGGATCAGCAGATTTCATGTCCACAACATATACACCTTTGTTCATTTGTGCACACACCACAACTTTGCCTTGGGGATCCAGTATGTACCTCAGGTGCTCATCAAAGTTAACCTTGTAGCCAGCATCACACAGTTGGCTAATGCTGACAAGATTATGTTTTAGCCCAGACACATAGGCTACTCTTTTGAATATTGCAGCACCAGCTTGAAGGGGTCCATATCCTTCTGTGGATCCCTGAACATTGTCACCAAAGGTGACCTTTAGGCCTTTTTCTAGCCTGAGATCACTCATCAAATCTTTGCAACCTATCATGTGGCTTGAGCAGCCGCTGTCTAAGTACCAAACCTGGCTTGGTTGTTTAACCTGCAGATTGTCATGGGAAAATAATAGTTTTTTAGCGGAACTGATCATAAGGATGAGTTCTCCTTCTTCATCAACATATGTTGATGAACCACTTAGATCTACACTAATATTCCCAATTTGGATTGTATCAGCTAAGATACTCTCCTCAGTGACCATGTTACTTCCAACACTGCTAGTTTTTTGCAATGTTAGAGCTAACAGTGTCAGCAGGCCTCATGTCCTCAGTTTCTATCCAGTCTTTGGCCATATGTGTCTTCTTCCCACATTTGGTGCATTTTCTCTTTTTAGACTTTTTGGCAGAAGTACCCCCAGAAACACATTCTAGGATATCATTGTTGGACTTCTCAACAGGTTTAGCAAACTTATCACTATTCTTAGAAGAACCAATAGTTTGAGCAGAAGATACAACAGCAACAGCTTTGCCTGTGTCCTCTTTCCTCTTTTTGGGAGGACTGAGATCAAACACAGGTAATTTGATTGTCTTTTGTCCTTCCACGGGTTTGGAAAACTTATTCCCAGTTTTCTCAGATTGAGTAATGGCTTTGCCTTTGCCTTTATAGAGATGTGATGACTGTTGGCTATCAACATGATTATTATTTCTGGTTTTATCAAAAGATTTTCATTCATTTATAACCAGCTTTCCACTATGATTAAAAAATTTATTTGTAATCACAGTAGATTTGCTTCCAACATGAGACTTACCCTTGTTGAAAGCAGGCTGCTTCCCTTCTGAAAACTTTTTCTCAAAATGTTCAGCATTAAATGGATTAACAGGTTTCTTGCCATCAGCTTTAGACTGTATTCCATTCTTCTGTTTGTGTGAACCAGCTATGCACTTAGCAGGCTACTTTTATGGAGAACACATTCCACCATCAGTGTTTATAGATTTTTCACACAAACTGTCAGTGTCTTGAGGCCTAACAAACCTGTTTGTTGAGACCAGCTTTGCATTTAATCTTTGTATAAAAGTACTTGGAAGCTCACCAATAGTGGATAAGTCTTTTTCCAGATTATTAATCTCAACAATTGAAGCTGCTGTATCAAGATCTCCTCCAAGATAGGCTTGGATTTGAGAAGGTATCTACTGACTGATACAGTGGTTGACTTTCTGAGCTAACTGGCACCAAGAGTCAACAATCTTTTGAAGCTTAGCATGCTTTGAGTCTGTCCCTCTCTTTTCTTCTAATAAAATGGTGTTGATGTGTTTTACTTCATCAAGCTCAGCTTTCAACTTATGAATGCTGATCAGTTCATTAGTTAATGTTTCAAGATCAGTTTTTAACTTAGAGATCTCAGACTTCAAAGCATCATGCTTCTCAATAGTAGCTTTTAAATCAACAAATAAATAATCAAACATTTTGACTTTTTCTTCATAATTGTAATCCTTAAAGTTTTGTACCTTATACTTCATAGTTGGATGCCGGTTCACCAAAGTGCTGAGAGCTTCAGCTTCAGCCAGGTCCTGTTTGAAGTTGCTTGTTGAGGGGACATCAGTGTTGGCATCAGACAATTGTTGTCCTCTTCATCAGTTGATGAATCAGACTCCTCCCAGACACAAGTTTCAGCCATAAGTCCCTTCTGCTTGTTGGAAGCCACTAAGTCTTCCAACTTCTTCAGCTTAGCCATGGCCATTAGGTACTTAACCCTGTAGCCATCGTCTTTGTTTGTGTTGTATGGTTTGGAGGAAGAGCCAACACCTTTAGACACACAGTCAGCAGCTATGTAGCCTGTTTTGCCACATTTAAAGCACTCAGCCTTAGTTTTCCCTGATTTGTTTTGCAGCATCATACCACCAAACCTCTTCTTATTGAATTTTTTGACAAGCATAGCAATCATTTTCTCATCATCAAACTCAGGAAGGTCTTCACAGTCCTCTTCCTCAGACATTTCCTCCATTTCATCATCAGCCTGTTGATCAGCTTGTGTGAACACATCACACACCTGACCAGCAGGTTGTCTCACGCTGGCCACTAAGGCAGCACCTCTTTTGGACATCTCTAAGGCATTTCTTTTCTGTTTCCTTGATTGTTCATCATTTAGTAAGGATCCATACAAATTTACAAGATCCATACCTCTGATGGTGCCTGAGTTTCTGAGGATAGTAGAGAAGTAGTTCCATTCCTCTGGAAGTATGTCCAAAAATTTGTTCACCAGAGTTAAACTGTCTTTGGTGATCCCAACAGCTTTGAGATCATTGATCAAAGTAGTGAACCTGGTATAGGTTTTAGTGAGAGTCTCCTTTGGCTTTACGAAGAAGAGTTCATAATGTCTAACAAGTTTGTTGATCCTGTTATCCAGTGTGATAGTGGAACCATCATAGACAGTACACAAAGTATCCCACATTTCCTTTGCAGTCTTCATCTTCTTAACCTGTTTGAACACATCATCGGGTAGAGAGATAACAAGGTTGTTCCTGACCTTTGCATCAAGGGCAACCAGACGTTTGTCTACATCAGACCATTGAGCTTTTGCCTTTGCAATGGTCCTGATTTCATGGAACAGCTCCTTCAGCAGCAGGAGTTATAGTAGTAACAGAAGTTGGCACATAGGGACCTTCCATCACTATCTCTGGTAGTTGTACATCCAGATTCTCTAAATAGAGAATCATTCTGCACTTTCAGCCAGAGAAGTTCTGATGATTGAACTTAGGAGGTTTTGCCATTGACCCATTGTCATAGTAAGAAGAGGAACTGGCAGCACTGTTGTTCATGGTCGGAAATGGGGAGTAATGAGAGATCTAGAGTTAACACACACTCTAAACTGCCCTAATAGTAGTTGTAGGTCCCAAAAGGTTTCCCTAGTATGTTGTTGTAAGCTGTAGAGGGGGGTGAATACAGCTATTTAAAATTTCAACATACTTTCTCAATGTTTGTATGTATATATCAACAAGTGTTAATTACAAACAAGCTTGAACTGTGGAATGGTTTAAACTGAGATGACATAAACAACAGATAGACTACTAATCTAAGATAGACTCAGACTAGTTACAATGAATTCACTCACTAAGATAGACTCGCTGTTTTTACAAGCCAGACAGACAGCTTGAATATGAACAGCTTGGACACACTTAACTGTTTTGTTCTAAGCAGACTTTGCATGCATGAAAACACACTTCTTTACACGTTCTAAATATCTCAATCTTGGTTATCCCACATTCCTTAGAAGCTTCCTTTTATACTCTCTCAGAGAATACTGATGAATCTTCCTCATTGGATGCAGAGATAGTGGAGTGCCTTTCCAAAAAGACAAAACTGCTTTTCTTCACATTCTCACAAAACATCATTTGTCCATATATTGCAGAATCTTTGTCTTTTTCATTTTGTCTCTGTTGCAGAATGCTTTACCTTAAAGATGAATGTCAACTTTAATCCTTTCCTCTTCTTGTAGAGCCATTTTGATATAAGAAATGGTCTGTCACCCATTTCAAATATCTGCTTTGTCTTCATGTATCAGAACAGCTTGGGCAGTGTAAGCCGCTTCTGATTTTCCACTTTGTCTTCGACTTGCAAACTGATCTTTTCGTCCAAGACAATACATGATGACATGGAAACAAAATCCATAAAGTGTATAACCTATTCACAAAAAATAGGATCTGTTCACCAAGAACAGAACACTTAGTTTTGGTCCAAGCTGCTCAATAGTCAAGTGCAGCGTGGACAGTTTATGTCCAGCCTGTTCAACAGAATAGAACAGCTTGGACAATCTGCCTTAGTTGTAACACATGCAACAAGGTAAACAACTTTGACTTATATTGCAAATCACTTTTCAGGTTTCAATAGGGCATTAACATGCCCTTAAATCATACCTTCAAGTGCATCAAACAGGTTTGATTAATAATCTCCGCCTAAGATGTATAACAGGTTTGACTGAGGCCTTTTTGTGTCTAACACAAACAGATTTGGATCCAGGTCTGTTAGCGCTTTTGGGTACCCATTTCAATACGGGTTTAGGTAACCATTTCATCAGAGTTTGGTGTTTCTTCATAAGAGTTTCGTTCTTCTTCATCAGAGTTTGGTCCTTCTTCATCAGAGTTTGGTGCTTCTTCATCAGAGTTTGGTGCATAATAAATTGAAAGGTAAAGATATAAATATTATTTTTTAAACAAAACTAAATAAATATATATGAATAGTAATTATTTTCTTATATTTTTTTAAACTTTTATTATATTATATTATATTATAATTAATAAGTTAGTAGAGTATTAGGATTTGATTTGAAACTAAAAGTAGATTATATTAGATTTGGATAGAAATAAATCAATTTTTTTTATTATTTTCAAAACCCATAAATGTCACGTGTCGATTCCTGGTGATGACACGTGGCTTCACAAGAGAAGAGTATAGTTACTCTTTTATTAGTATTTATAGATTATAGATATATTTGTGTGTGTATGTGTGTGTGTGTCTACATATATATATATAACATCCAGTGTACCAAAAGTAACACCTTCTAAAAACATTTTAATTTTATTCGCAGCAATGTTTAAATTAACAATAAAAGTCTACTTATACAAAATTAAACAAACACATATTCAAACTATGTGAAAAATTCTATGAATAATCAACCATTCACGATAAATTTGTGTGAATGATTGATCATTCACATAAATTCTTTCTTAAAATCACATAATTTTTTTGAAGTCTTAATATATAAATATATGATACTTATAATGAATAGTCTTATATTGTGATTTAGTTTATACATGACTATATGACAAATGAAACCAGAAATACACACACACACACACAAAGTACCCCATCTTTTGTAAAGTACCGGAGGCACCATATTTAAAAACAAATTTTTTTTTTTTATATTCATGTTAAAATTAACAATACAATACTGATTGAAAAAAATAACACACAAACACACTAGAACCATGTGAAGAAAATGCATGTTAATAAACGTCATGTTGTTGTGGACGTATGTTAACTTTATGTAGTAAACATACACTTTGATACATGTTCACATATGTGTTAATTTTTACAAATAGTCATAGCACTTGTATCCACATGAATATGAAAAAAAAAGTTCTTTTGGATTGCATATTCAAACTTTAACTTCCATGCATTTATATGTGTGATTTTTTTTACAAATAAACTTGTTATATTAAACATAATTGTGAAAAAAAAACTTTTTAAATGTTTTTAAGGTTGGTACTTCGCTATTTTTTAAAGACGTGATACTCACAAGAACCATATATAGGGGATTGGTTGTGAAGAAATATTCAGTATGAACGTTATGAACCAATAATATAATGACACATCAGCATCCATAATCCATAATAAAAAGGTTCTAAAAATAAATTAAAGTGCAATTTGGGGGAAAAAAGATTGCAGTGTGATGATCCCCAAAATGTAGGAAAATGTGGCCTATTTATGAATCAAAATCCCATTAAAGAGAACTTGTTACATGTTTTTTGCATTTGATTAAACTGAAAAAATAAAGCATGTGCATTCTATGTGAACCCTTTTTATTCTTTTAACCCATTGTATATTTTGTCAAATTCACATTAAAAAACCGGTGAATGTTTTATATTTGATGAACCCTTTGCATTCTTTGAATACATATCTTGAATCTGATTTGAATAAAGAACCCGTTGCATGTTTTGCATTCGATCAAACCTAAAGAGTTGAAACAGTTATATTCTAGATCAGCCAAATTTCGCCCTTCCTGGCTTCATTCTCCACAGTAATGGCTTTACTACAACCCTTTCCCAAGCATCTGATCATTATGGTCGCCATTCCACTCCTCACTTTGCTTTCCACCAAGCCCTTTGCATTCTTTGAACCTATTATATTTTTTAATCTGGTTTCGAATAAAGAACACATTGCATGTTTTGCATTCCATTAAACCAAAAGAGTTAAAACTGATGAAGTCTTTGCATTCTTGACCCGTTATATATTTTGAATCATGTTTCGAATAAAAGAACGTGTTACATATTTTGCATACGATTAAACCTAGACAATTAAAATTGATAAATTCTTTACATTCTTTATACCCATTATATATTCTGAATTTGATTCGAATAAAGAACCTATTGTATGTTTTCCTTTCGATTAAACCTAAACAATTGAAACTAATGGAGCCTTTGCATATGATGAATTTTGGATTCTGCCTTCTTTGTATGCTTGGCGCGACCTATTGATCATCGTCTGTCTCAATGTAAAACTCGTACAATCTGTGTATGCTTAGTGCGATCAGAAAACCATCGTTCGTCTCAATGAAAACTCGTTCAATCGGTGTATACTTGGTGCAAGCAGAAAATCATCATTCATTTCAGCTAAAAGTTCATTCGATCGTTCTATCCTTGGTGCCATCAAAATACCAGTGTGCGTCTTAGTTAAAAACTCGTTCAATTGTTGTATGCTTGATACGATTAGAAAACTGTCATTCTTCTAGGTTGAAAATAGCATAAAACAGCCATCCACATTTTACCGGCAAACCATTGTAAACCGGAATATATGTTGTTCATATATTATTTCATAGATCTATATAATTAGTTACTGATAACTTTACCCTTTCAGTAATAATGTAATATTAAGTTATGAAAACGAAAGCAAATATATGTTCATTGATTGTAAGAACTAAAAAAGCAAATTAAAAATCATTTACGACGCAAACAAACTAAGGATTGAAAACAAAAACATAAATATGTATTTAGAACTGACAAGGATTCAACAAAAAACAAAAAAAAAAAAAAAAGAAATGAAATGAAATGAAAGCAAATATATGTATCAATTTCCTACTTTGTACGCTGCCTTAACTCATCATGGATAGTAACTAGATAAGCTAACAAAAAAACTACCAAGTGGATAAATGTATGTAAGTTGAAATAAAACTTCATCAAATGTTAATAATGAATTATTTGATGAAGAACGACCGTGACAATCAAAGGCTTCTAATAATACTGACGTACTGCGTTTTAGATGTTCGTTCAACATTGTTAAAATCATAGATGATGAACCATTGCAAGAAATCAGTATCATTCAAGAGGTTCAAGAGGTTAGTTAAACATTGTCGGATTGATAGATGTTGATTAAAAAACAATAATAACGACACTGTGTTCAAAATGTTCGTTTGACATTGTCGAAATAATAGATGATGAACAACTACACCAAATTGACTGCATTCAATAATTGAAATAATGATGATCTATGATGTCAATAATTAATACGAAATTTCATCGACAAGAAGTACAATGAAGCAGGTAGAAAAATTACATTTTTTATTTAAATTCTAGACAATTGTTGAACAAAACCTCTTGAACGACTTTATGCATTTTCAACAGTTATTTTATGGATGATAGATGTGGAACAATGAAAGATGCATAAAGGAATAATTTCAAAAAAATTAACTGTTTTTTAAAGGAATTACAACTTAATAATAGGAGTAATATAAATGGTTTTATGGATATTTAGAGTAATAAGATTGTGATTGCTTAGTTGTCAAATTTTGGTTGGTTCACAGTGTTCACAACGATCTTCTGCCTACACACACACACACACACAATATATATATATATATATATATATATATATATATATATATATATATATATATGTGTGTGTGTGTGTGTGTGTGTGTGTGTCTATGTAGAGGATCATTGTAAAACTCAATATTTACATAGTCTCAAGGAACCAATTTCATCCATTAGATTAAAAAAAATCAATGACTATATAAGTAATGACAATTTTGTAATAAAATGAAACATTATGTCAAAAGTTTGAGATAAAAAATAAAAGTAGGGTTATTTTAGGAAATTGTTATTCCTTTTCTCTCTCTCTCTATCTCTCCATTTTTCCAAAACAATATTTCTGAAAAAAAAAAAAAAAAAATTCTTTCTCCTCTCATTATTTTTCTTCTTCATCACGTCTTCATCTTTAAACTTTTCCTTCAACATTTATTCATCTTCTTCATATTCTTACTCAAATTTGTTTTTATGATTTACCGAAAGTTTATTGAAATGTTTCTTCATCAACATTGAATATGAAGATATTAAATCAAAGTTTCCATCATCTTATAGGTTTTTTTTTCAAGAAGACGAAACAATGATTAATGTTCGTTTAAGATCTGGGTGTTTTAAAGATAACGGTTCGTGTTCTTTTCAACCATCATGAAGATCAATTCTGGGTTTTTTTGAAGGTCTTTTGACGATTTTTGTAATTTTCAAACGTAATGAATGTTCATGTTCCAGATCTAGGTATTTTAAAAAATTCATATGCGCAAATTTATTACGCGTTTCTTACATGTGTAATAGTCATATATTACATGTGTAATAGTCAACTATTACATGCGTAATAGTCATATGGACATATGGACACTTACCGACGCTCTCTGTCAGTACTCTTTCTACCGATACTCTCAGTTCAGAATTCACATTGCATGTGCATTAAATGCACATTTCCATTTTTTACCCTTAATCTATCATATATTTACATATAACTGCCCTTATCTATCATATTTCACACCTTTTTTATAATAACTATTATTATCATTATATATATAATCCGGTACATTTTAATAATTACCTGATATTCGCTCGATGAATTTTCGGGATGTTACACCCTGTCCCCTTTAAGAAAATTTCGTCCTCGTAATTTAAATATTGAACTAATTTGGATAACGTTTCTTCATGTCAGCTTCTGGTTTCCAAGTGGCTATTGACCCTTTATGATGCTTCCACTGGACTTTTACAATCGGAATTTCTTTTTTTTCGTAACACTTTGATCTTTTTATCAAGGATAGCTTCTGGTTTATCCACGTATGCTAGCTTTTCGTTTACTTGTACATCTTTATATGTAACCTTTTTCACTTCATCGGACAAACACTTACGAAGATTTGACACGTGAAACGCATTATGCAGGTTTCCTAGTTCTGGGGGTAAATCTAGACAATAAGCCACATTGCCAATTCATATTGTGATTGCAAATGGCCCAATAAACCTAGGACTCATATTCCCTATTTTTCTAAATCTTACAATTCATTTCCAAAGGGATACCTTCTAGAAAATGTGATCGCCTGGGTGGAACACTGTTGTTCTTCTTTTTTATGTCAGCATAACTCTTTTGATGACTCTGAGTTGTTTTCAAACATTCTCTAATTTGGTCTACCTTGGTTGCAGTTTCTTCAATTAACTCTGGACCCAATTGTCTTCTTACTCCAACCTCATACCAACACGATGGCGTCCGACACTTTCATCTATATATGCTTCATATGGTGCTTCTTGTATGCTAGAATGATAACTATTGTTATAAGCGAATTCAACTAATGGCATATGTTCATCCCAATTCCCTTCAAAATCTATTACACAAGTTCGCTACATATCTTCCAATGTTTGAATAGTGCATTCACTTTGTCCATCTGTTTGAGGATGGTAAGTAGTGCTCATTTTTATTTGGGTACCTAACTCTCGTTGAAAACTCTTCCAGAACTTTGAGGTGAATCGACTGTCATGATCTGACACTATGGATACTGGTAATCCATGTAAGGATACAATCTCCATTATGTATAGTCGTGCTAGTTTGTCTAACGGAAAGGTCTCTTTAATGGGTAAAAAGTGGGTTGACTTGGTAGACGGTTAATTATCACCCATATGGCATCATGTCCTTTTTGGGTTTTCGGAAGCTTAGTCACAAAGTCATCGTGATGTGATCCTATTTCAATTCTGGATAATCAAGCGGTTGTAAGTCTCCATAAGGCTTTTAATGTTCAGCTTTAACCTGTTGACAAGTTAAACACTTTTCTAGCCACTTTCCAACATCTCTTTTCATTGCTGGCCACCAATAGTTACTTTTCAAATCTCTATATATTTCCACACTGCACGGATGTACTGAATACTTTGTATTGTGCGCTTCAGCCAATACATGATTTCGTAGTCCTCCTTTTAATGGAATCCGAACTCTTCCCTCGAAGCATAATATCCCTCTCCTGTCTGTGGTTAGTTGCTTCTCATACCCTTTTATTCTTTCTGCACATTGCTTACTTTCCTTGAGGACTTCCTGCTGTTTCCCTTTGACTTGATCTAGGAAATCAAGGTGTACTTCAATGACACACAACTTTATCATTGTAGCTCTTCCACTTGTCTTTCGACTTAATGCATCGACTACTACATTAACTTAGCCTGGATGGTATAATATTTCACAGTCGTACTCTTTTAGTAATTCCAACCATCTCCTTTGTCTCATATTCAATTCCTTCTGAGTGAATATGTATTTCAAGCTTTCGTGGTCTGCATAAATTCATATTTTTCTACGTACAAATAGTGACGCCATAACTTTAATGCAAACACCACAACTGTCAACTCTAGGTCATGTGTTGGATACTTTCTCTCATGTACTTTGAGTTGTCGGGAAGCATAAGCTATCACTTTGCCATGTTGCATCAAAACACATCCTAATCCATTTAGGGTTGCATCACTATACACAAAAAATCCACCTCTTCCCTCCGGTAGAGACAAAATAGGTGCACTCACTAACTTCTTCTTTAACATCTGAAATGCCTCCTCTTTTGCTTCATTCCATACATACTTAGCACTCTTTTGTGTTAATGCTATAAGTGGTGCGGCAATCTTGCAGAAGTCTTGTATGAATCTTCTATAGTAACCTGCCGAATCTAGAAAACTACGAACGAACTTCTGTTGGAGTTCGTGGTTTTTCCCATTTGGTTATTGCTTCTACCGTTCCAGGATCAAATTTAATACCTTCATGACTTACTACATGTCCCAAAAATTGCACCTCTCTCAACAAAAATTCACATTTTGAGAACTTTGCATAAAGTTTTTCTTTCTTTAAAAGTTCCAACATTATTCTGAGATGTCAGGAATGTTCTTCTTCAGATTTGGAATAAATGAGAATATCATATATAAAGACGATCACAAACTTATCCAAATAAGGTTTACAGACTCGGTTCATCAAGTCCATAAAAGCTGCAGGTGCGTTGGTCAAACCAAACGGCATAACTAAAAATTCATAATGTCCATACTCTATCCTAAATGTTGTTTTCGATATGTCAGATTCTTTGACTTTCAATTGATGATACCCTGATCTTAGATCAATCTTTGAAAAATGACTAGCTCCTTGAAGTTGGTCAAAAAGATCATCAATTCTTGGGAGTGGATACTTATTTTTTATGATACCCTGATCTTAGATCAATCTTTGAAAAATGACTAGCTCCTTGAAGTTGGTCAAAAACATCATCAATTGTTGGGAGTGGATACTTTATTTTTGAAGTTGATAGTGACTAGCTCATTGACCCATCCTTCTTCTTCACAAATAAACTGGAGCTCCCCAATACGAGACACTTGGCCTAATAAATCCTTTATTTAATAGCTCCTGGAGTTGATTCATCAATTCGTTCATTTCCATTGGGGCCAGACGATATGGGGCTTTAGAAATAGGAGTTGTTCCAGGTACTAAGTCAATGGCAAACTCCACTTGCCGATCAGGAGGTAACCCACGTAAATCTTCTGGAAACACTTTAGGAAAATTTCGAACAACGAGAATGTCATTGAGATTTGAGCATTTCTTTCCTTTCTCAATAACATGTGATAAGTAGGCCATGCATCCTTTACGAAGACAATTCCGGGCTTGAATCGAGGTTAGAAAGTTAGATGACTGCAGCTTTTGTTCTCCCTGGAAAATTACTTCTTTTCCTTCAGGTTTGGAATTTAACAGACTTGGTCTTGCAAAGAATTCATGCATTATTTTTGGACATCCAATCCATTACAATAATAATATCAAATTCTCCTAATGGCATTGGAATTAGGTCAGTATGTAACTTATTGCCTTCAACTTCTATGTCACAGTCAGGGCACCATTTATTCAAGTATATTCGTTCATTGTTGGCTATTTCTTCTTCTATCCCTATGTTCATATGCACAACAGGTAAAGATAATGTCTCACATAATCGATGGGATATGAATGATCTAGATGCGCCTGAACCTAACAATACTTTAGCGTAAGCTGATTTGATTATGAGTGTACCTGAGACAACATCATTGATTTCTTTAGCATTCTGTGCAGTCATCTGAAATGCCCTTCCAGTGGTCCTGTTTGTCATTCAATTTTCTTTACTGTGGGGGTCCCTGTAAGTGGTTTCTTTATTGCTCCTCCTTTTGTGTCAGTTCGTTGGGGACAGTCAGGTGCTAAATGGTTAGGATCTTGACAAATAAAACACCTATGATTTTTCACAAGACAGTCGCGGGTTTTATGACCCATTTTTTCACATGTAAAACAAACACTTGTATTTGTCAGACATGGTTTGTCACCATGAAACTTCCCATAATTAACACAAGCTTTTCCTTTTCTGTCATTGCCATATCGGTTACCCGATCCTGCATTATAAGATCAAAATGCATTGTTCTCATGAGTCTTTCCTTTAAACTTCTTGTTTTCTGGAAGGCATGTTTTCTCCTCCTCCCATTTCCTCTTGTCAACCCGTCCTTCTTCTCTCTTTCTTCCATACTCTCTCTCAACCACCAATGCTGCTTCTACTACTTGACAATAAGTTCTTGGTTGAGTCATTGATGTCGGCTCCTTGATGGTGGTTTTTAACGCGACAACAAACCTTTTTGCTTTTAGCATTTCAGTGGCTACAAGGTAGGTAGCAAAGCAAGACATTTCAGTGAATCTATTGAAATACTCCGTAACAGTTAGAGTACCTTGTTTAAGGTTTAGAAATTGTTCTTCAAGAGCATCTAGCAAACCTTGAGAATAATATTCGTTAAGAAAGTACCTCTTAAATTCTTCCCACGTGACATTGTCTATGTCTCCCATACCAATAGTTTTTATTAACATTTCCCACAAATGGATGGTTGTTCCCGCAACATCATGGTGGCATAAACCACTTTCCTATTATCCCCACATCTACTTATGCGAAAGATGTTCTCCATCCCTTTTATCCAGTTAGTTGACTTAATTGGATCAGCTTCTCCATTAAATTTTGGAGGGTTAGCACTCACAAATTTTTTGTATGTGCACTCTCTTTCTCCCGTAGAAATATTAGGTCTTTGACGAAACCCTTGTTCTTTTAATATACCAGGTACGGCAACCTGTAACATCCGAGCAAATTCTTGGGATAGGTTTGGTTCTGATTCGTTGTTAGGGACCCGAGGCCTGGTCCTTGGTCTACCCCTTCAGCCTGCTGCTGGCGGGGTGATCATAGGGATTGGTTCAGGAGACTCCTCTCTTCTAGACGATGCCAATGTCTGAATTTTTTATTTTAATATTAGAATACTTTAACTTCGTATTCTAAGTTAATAAATAACATAGTCAAATTGAGCGAAATATACTTGATCACAATAGTTATATTAACTAGAAATTTCATTTTACAATCGTTATTCCGTATATAATGAATTTCTTATTCATAGAAAAAGTAATAACACTTTATGGTCTTATATTGGAAGATGATCCTCCATTAGGTCCAAGGGTAGCGGCTGATATCTTATTGGTTGTTGTCCATACAACATCATCCTTAGACGTGCATTGTCTATGTCTAAAGCATTTGCCCTAGCTCGTTCTGCATGTAATTGTTGTCTAACTTCTTGTAGCTCGTGTCAGAGAATGATTATCTCTTCGGGTGAATGATCATTCTCTTCAATTAAGGCATCTACTTGTTATCCAATGTTCCACCATTACCTCAAGATCCTAATTTTGCATACGTCTCATAGCTATTTCTTCCACCATTGAATTGAACTCCGGTAAACTCAAAGGTTCTAGTTCCGATGGTTATTTAGTTTTCTTTTAGTCCTGCTTCTGGTTCAGGTTCTTCATTTTTTTCTAGGGATGGTGGTGGTGCTAAGACAGGGCGTCGCAATTTTCTGCTTCCCACGAAAAAGGCACTTGAAAATTCATAGGATGTTCCTCATCATCTTCTTCAATCTCTATTTCGACATCTACGAATTGGGCATCTTGCATAAGATCATTGTGGTTTTCTTCTTCGTTTCCTTTTGGGGCATCTTCTTCAGGATTCTCTTCAGGGTTTTTTTCTGGTTCTTCCTCTGGGTCTTCTTCAGGATCTTCCTCCATATATTCTTTCGGATCTTCCTCCAGGTCTTCTTCTGGATATTCTTCCGGGTCTTCCTCTGGATCTTCTTCCATAGGCGCATCATTATTTATGGGGTTTCCTAATGGTTGTGGTTCTTGAAAGTTATCGGGTGTTTCTTCCATTCACCCCGCATTTGATGTTTCTCCTTTAGATGAATTCTTACCACTTGTCATCTGTAATATTAATATTTTCATTTTTGTTTAACATCATAAAAATATTTATTTATTTTAAGTTTCTTTTTTTTACCCTTTAACGGTCAAGAATTTAGTCGTTCAACGGCTATATCTCTCCCCTCTCCTATAAATTCATCCCCATCCTATTACTTCTTTGCACTATCTTATAAATTCACTCTATTTCAACATTACTATACTTTCTCCTATAAATTCTAAGATGGTTAAACTCATTCCTTTTTTTGCAATCATAATCATCCCGGTGATGATTTATCTGTATTCACTTCTTGAATTTGAAGAGCGACCGCCATTTTACTTTCTTGCTACCATCATTATGGTACTACTTCCTATATCCATGACTATGGAGTGGTACTGGCTTTAAGACTGAGTTATGTAATGTAATAAGGCCATGAAATTATTTTGTGGTGAATGTATTATTAGAGTTTTTTTTATTTCCTATCGTATGTTTATTTAAGAAGTTTAAGTTTAGGCTCTAATTTAGATACCTAATTCTCTTAAACTAAATTCTCTGATACCACATGTGACAGCCCTCACTTTCCATACTATAACAATACCTTATATAGCATGGTATGTGGGGCAGATACAAATTCATTGTATGATGGATCGACTCGTGGTGAAAGAACATAACAACTATTATTCTCCAACAGTTTTTTAGTACAACTTATTCAATGGAAATACATGATACATAATTCAAGGTTTAAAAGATTGACAAATTAATCATAAATTTTCCATTTTCCTTTGCCATCAGAGGTTACTTCTGTCACATCCTTGCTTTAAGCATTCTTGCATAATCCAAGGAATAAATAACAACTGCCATAAACATAATAATAAGTCTAAAGCTTGCATAAATCTAAATAAAGTATTACAATGAGTCCAGCACTACATGTCCTACAAGGTTACAATACTAAATCGCTATTTCATCACAATAATATTAAAAGCAGCTACCCAGATCCCAAGGCAACACAAATCTATAACACAAGCTGAATAGTGAGCTAAAGTCCTCTGTGTTGATCAGAAAATAGACCTAAGCAGATGGTCCAACTTGCTCTTTACCTTTGCCTGTAAAATTGTGAGTAGCAACTGTAAACTAATTGCTTAGTGAGATAATAGAAATTCATGAGGCATGTAAGATATGTGGCTAAAATAGATATGCCTGTAAAGGCTGCTCAGAAATAATGTTTGCTTGCTTGTAAATGCTTATACCAGAGTGAATGCTTGCACAAATTGAGACATTGCACGCTGAAAAGGAAATGCTACCACTAGGGTTACCGCTTCCGATGATCAGTCGGTGATATGGGGCTTGCTAACCGCATAAATGCTTGGGATAATGGTGAGCATCAGAGTTGCTTGCAATAATGTATAATGCTTATCAAATACACAAAGAAACGCTTAAACAAGTCTTGCTGTATAGTATGCTGAAACATAAGCAGATAGTAGTAAACTTATGCATATTAATAGATCAGATGTGAGATCTAGCTAAGCTAGCCAACGCCTATACCTCAGTGTTCGCCTTCACTTACATAAGCTCTATTGAAGGTCATAGAAGACATATAGAAGCAAGGTATGTCTCAATTACATAAAATACATGTAAACATGAATAACTATTACTCACCGTACTGTAATTGCTTGCTTTGGCTTATCTATGCTTTATAATACTCTGAAATGCTTGCACTGGCTTATGTAGGCTTTAAATATAGCTTTTTGGCTCTGACTTTATATAACTGATTTTGACATCAACTATCAGTGCTTTAAGGCTTTTCTTTGAATGAGTTTGGCTTTGCACTATTTCTAAAGGCTTTGACACTTAAATAAGCTCTAATACACTCTGATACTTAGCTTTGACTCATAACGGAAACCTTAAAGGTTTCAGTATTTCATATGAGTCTCGGTATAGTTTCGGTACTTCAAATGGTCTGCATGGTCTCGGTAGGTACTGGGATTTCAATAATACCGAAACTTATATGGGTTTCAATAGGTCTAGGGAACTTCATGTGGGTCTCAGTTTTAGCCTCCCCTTGGTTTCGGTATTACCGAAACCCTCAAGGTTTCGGTATCTTCTTCTCATGCAAACACACATACGGCACACACGCAATACAAAAAATTTCTTTTTGGTTTTCTTGGTTATTCAGCAGCAAATTTTAGGGAACTTAGAGGAGGATTGATAATCTAAATGTTGAATAACACACACACGAATTATAAGGCTTGGCCTAAGGCCAAAGGCCTTCTTGGCCTTTTTCTTTTCAAAAAAACAGATGTGAGGAAGAACTGACAGCAGCAACAACTTCAAATAGGAACAAAGAATCAATTTAAGGTATAAATTTACCTTGAATCTTGTAGATTGTTACTTGGTTGTTTGAGGATTGCTTGATTTTTGATATTGAAGATGAAATAGGAGCCGTGGACAAGTAAAGGGAAGAAAAAGAAAACTTTGGTGATTTATAAGTTTGATGGAAAATGAGCAGACCATCATATTTGTGGGTTTATGTATTTTGCTAGTTTATTAAATATACAATTTAACCCCTAAACTTGTTTTTATTTCATTCTTTTAAATTGATGCTTTATAATAATTCATAACACATATTCAATAATTTCATTACTTTATTGCCTTATTTAGAAATTAATTTCATTAAATCCAAAACTTACATCATCGAAAGCAAATTGCCACTTAAATGCATAAATTAGAAAGCGTGGTGCTACAGTATGAGCCCACCACGCTTGCACTTCGTCCTTGAAGTACCTAGGGCTCAAACAGATGTGGATAGCGAACCCTCATGTCTTGTTCAGATTCCCAGGTCTGGGAAGTACCATGAGAAGTTCTCCATTGCACCAACACCATTGCCACCTCTCGGTTTCTTAGCTTTTTCATTTTTGTTTCCAAAATAGACTCAGGCTCGTCGCATTGTAGCTTATCGTTGATCTTGTAAGTCAGATGATCGGCCCACTTTTCGCTTTCGTTTTCCTTGCACTTCCTCATTTGGGAGACGTGAAACACGGGGTGAATGTTTCACAATTCATTCGGAAAGTCCAATAGATACGATTGACTCCCAACACGTTCGATGATCTTGAAAGGACCAACGAATCGTGGTGCTAGCTTACCATGTTTGCAAAATCTAAACACACCCTTCATAGGTGAGACTACCAACGAATCGTGGTGCTAGCTTACCACGTTTGCCAAATCTAAACACACCCTTCATAGGTGAGACTTCAAGAGTAAGAATCGTGCACTCGCTCTGGCCGTCCGGTTGTGGATGACACGTCGTGCTCATTCTGACTTTAGTGCCCAGACCTTCTTGCAGTGCAGTCCGGAACCTTAAAGTGAATCTGCTATCACGATCAGATACGATTGACATAGGCACACCATGGTGAGTAACGATTTCATTGATATAAATCTTAGCTGGCTTCTCTATTGAGTAGTGTTCGCGAATCGGAATAAAATGAGCGACTTTGGTCAGAAAATCTACGATAACCCATATTGCATCGTATTGTCTTCACGTAGTAGGAAGCTTTGTCACAAAGTCCATTGATATGTGATCGAACTACCATTCAGGGATCGGTAGGGGCTGAAGATTGCCGTAAGGCTGCTGATGCTCCGCTTTGGCTAGTCGGCACGTAACACAATTCTCGACATATTGGCACATCGCTTTTCAAACCAGGCCCCCAGTACTCGGCTTTCAAATCATTGTACATCTTGGTGCTGCCAAGATGTATAGAAAAATTCGAGCAGTGAGCTTCTGAAAAAATCTTCTGTCGTATGTCACCAAACTTTGGAACCCGAATGCGATTCTTGAAGAGCTTTAAGCCACGAGGGCTATCAATTTGAAATTGGAGTTACCCTTTCATGTCCTCAGAGTTGAGGTTTTCCTTTTTCAGGGCTTCAGATTGAGCAGTAAGAATTTCATCAATCAGAGTAGATGAAAATGAAGTATGTGTCAGAGTATAGAGGTATTTTGTGGAATAAGTTGCCTTGCCAGGGTGATACAAGAATCTCACAATCATCCTTAGACGTGCATTGTCTATGTCTAAAGTGTTTGCCCTAGCTCGTTCTGCATGTAATTGTTGTCTAACTTCTTGTAGCTCGTGTCAGAGAATGATTATCTCTTCGTGTGAATGATCATTCTCTTCAATTAAGGCATCTACTTGTTGTCCCATGTTCCACCATTACCTCAAGATCCTAATTTTGCATACGTCTCATAGCTATTTCTTCCACCATTGAATTGAACTCCGGTAAACTCAAAGGTTCTAGTTCCGATGGTTATTTAGTATTCTTTTAGTCCTTCTTCTGGTTCAGGTTCTTCATTTTTTTCTAGGGATGGTGGTGGTGCTAAGACAGGGCATCGTAATTTTCTGCTTCCCACGGAAAAGGCACTTGAAAATTCATAGGATGTTCCTCATCATCTTCTTCAATCTCTATTTCGACATCTACGAATTGGGCATCTTGAATAAGATCATTGGGGTTTTCTTCTTCGTTTCCTTTTGGGGCATCTTCTTCAGGATTCTCTTCAGGGTTTTCTATAGGTTCTTCCTCAAGGTCTTCTTAAGGATCTTCCAAAAATTCTTTCGGATCTTCCTCCAGGTCTTCTTCCGGATATTCTTCCGGGTCTTCCTCTGGATCTTCTTCCATAGGCACATCATTATTTATGGGGTTTCCTAATGGTTGTGGTTCTTGAAAGTTATCGGGTGTTTCTTCCATTCACCCCGCATTTGATGTTTCTCCTTTAGATGAATTCTTACCACTTGTCATCTGTAATATTAATATTTTCATTTTTGTTTAACATCATAAAAATATTTATTTAATTTAAGTTTCTTTTTTTTACCCTTTAACGGTCAAGAATTTAGTCGTTCAACGGCTATATCTCTCCCCTCTCCTATAAATTCATCCCCATCCTATTACTTCTTTACACTATCTTATAAATTCACTCTATTTCAACATTACTATACTTTCTCCTATAAATTCTAAAATGGTTAAACTCATTCCTTTTTTTGCAATCATAATCATCCCGGTGATGATTTATCTGTATTCACTTCTTGAATTTGAAGAGCGACCGCCATTTTACTTTCTTGCTACCATCATTATGGTACTACTTCCTATATCCATGACTATGGAGTGGTACTGGCTTTAAGACTGAGTTATGTAATGTAATAAGGCCATAAATTTTTTTGTGGCGAATGTATTATTAGAGTTTTTTTTATTTCCTATCGTATGTTTATTTAAGAAGTTTAAGTTTAGGCTCTAATTTAGATACCTAATTCTCTTAAACTAAATTCTCTGATACCACATGTGACAGCCCTCACTTTCCATACTATAACAATACCTTATATAGCATGGTATGTGGGGCAGATACAAATTCATCGTACGATGGATCGACTCGTGGTAAAAGAACATAACAACTATTATTCTCCAACAGTGTTTTAGTACAACTTATTCAATGGAAATACATGATACATAATTCAAGGTTTAAAAGATTGACAAATTAATCATAAATTTTCTTTTTTCCTTTGCCATTAAAGGTTCCTTCTGTCACATCCTTGCTTTAAGCATTCTTGCATAATCCAAGGAATAAATAACAACTGCCATAAACATAATAATAAGTCTACAGCTTGCATAAATCTAAATAAAGTATTACAATGAGTCCTACAAGGTTACAATACTAAATCGCTATTTCATCACAATAATATTAAAAGCAGCTACCCAGATCCCAAGGCAACACAAATCTCTACTACAAGCTAAATAGTGAGCTAAAGTCCTCTGGGTTGATCAGAAAATAGACCTAAGCAGATGGTCCAACTTCCTCTTTACCTTTGCCTGTAAAATTGTGAGTAGCAACTGTAAGCTAATTGCTTAGTGAGATAATAGAAATCCATGAGGCATGTAAGATATGTGGCTAAAATAGATATGCCTGTGAAGGCTGCTCATAAATAATGTTTGCTTGCTTGTAAATGCTTATACCAGAGTTAATGCTTGCACAAATTGAGACATTGCACGCCGAAAAGGAAATGCTACCACTAGGGTTACCGCTTCCGATGATCAGTCGGTGATATGGGGCTTGCTAACCGCATAAATGCTTGGGATAATGGTGAGCATCAGAGTTGCTTGCAATAATGTATAATGCTTATCAAATACACAAAGAAACGCTTAAACAAGTCTTGCTGTATAGTATGCTGAAACATAAGCAGATAGTAGTAAACTTATGTATATTAATAGATCAGATGTGAGATCTAGCTAAGCTAGGCACCGCCTATACCTCAGTGTTCGCCTTCACTCACATAAGCTCTATTGAAGGTCATAGAAGACATATAGAAGCAAGGTATGTCTCAATTACATAAAATACATGTAAACATGAATAACTATTACTCACCGTACTGTAAATGCTTGCTTTGGCTTATCTATGCTTTATAATACTCTGAAATGCTTGCACTGGCTTATGTAGGCTTTAAATATAGCTTTTTGGATCTGGCTTTATATAACTGATTTTGACATCAACTATCAGTGCTTTAAGGCTTCTCTTTGAATGAGTTTGGCTTTGCACTATTTCTAAAGGCTTTGACACTTTAAATAAGCTCTAATACACTCTGATACTTAGCTTTGACTCATAACCGAAACCTTAAAGGTTTCAGTATTTCATATGAGTCTCGGTATAGTTTCGGTACTTCAAATGGTCTGCATGGTCTCGGTAGGTACTGGGATTTCAATAAAACCAAAACTTATATGGGTTTCAATAGGTCTAGGGAACTTCATGTGGGTCTCAGTTTTAGCCTCCCCTTGGTTTCGGTATTACCGAAACCCTCAAGGTTTCGGTATCTTCTTCTCATGCAAACACACATACGGCACACACGCAATACAAACAATTTCTTTTTGGTTTTCTTGGTTATTCAACAGCAAATTTTAGGGAACTTAGAGGAGGATTGATAATCTAAATGTTGAATAACACACACACGAATTATAAGGATTGGCCTATGGCCAAAGGCCTTCTTGGCCTTTTTCTTTTCGAAAAAACATATGTGAGGAAGAACTGACAGCATCAACAACTTTAAATAGGAACAAGGAATCAATTTAAGGTATAGATTTACCTTGAATCTTGTAGATTGTTACTTGGTTGTTTGAGGATTGCTTGATTTTTGATATTGAAGATGAAATAGGAGCCGTGGACAAGTAAAGGGAAGAAAAAGAAAACTTTGGTGATTTCTAAGTTTGATGGAAAATGAGCAGACCATCATATTTGTCGGTTTATGTATTTTGCAAGTTTATTAAATATACAATTTAACCCCTAAAGTTGTTTTTGTAGGTCCCGAGAGGTTCCCAAAGTATATAGTTATAAGCTGTAGAGGGGGGGTGAATACAGCAATTTAAAAACTAGACACTCTTTTCTCAATGTTTGTATGTATTATCAACAATTTGTTAATTACAAACAAGCTTGAATGCGGAATAGTTCAAGCTGAGATGACGGATACAACAGTATGCTTACTAGTCTAAGACAGACTCAAACTAGTATACAATGAATACACTCACTAAGAAGCACTCACTGTGTTTACAAGACTCAGAGGGACAGCTTATGTAGGACAGCTTAGACACAAAGAAACTGTATTACACAAGCAGGCTTGCATGCATGAAAACACACTTGCACGTTCACTCTTGGGTTTCAGCACTTAGCTTTCTTCACACCTCTTTCTGTCCTTAGAAGCTTCCTTTTATACTCACTTAGAGAATCTAAGAGAAACATCTTCATTGGACGGAATGAAAAAGGAGAAGTCTTGTTGAAAAAGACAACATAACCTTTTCTGCACCTTTCTGAAAAGCAGACTTGTCTTCACATGTGCAGAACTTTTGTCTTTTTACTTTGTCTACTGTTGCATTGCCTTTAACTAATTTAGGAATGTCAACTTTGCGTCTTTCTTCCTTGTAAACGCCTATTTTGATATAAGAAAAAGGTCTGTCACCCTTTTTCAAATAATATTTTGTCTTCATGTTACAGAGCAGCGTGGGCAGGCTGAGCAGTTCTATTTTCCACTTTGTCTTCGACTTTGTAAACTGATCTTGTAGTCAAAAACAATACATGATGACTTGGAAACATATTCCATAAAGTGTTTAGCCTGTTCACAAAGAACAGGTTCTGTTCAGAAAGAACAGAACACTTTAAAATTGCCCAAGCTGCTCAACAGTGTAGAGCAGCGTAGACAGTTTATGTCCAGCCTGTTCAGCAGACAGAACAGCTTGGACAAACTGTCTTAGTTGCAACACATGCAACATATAGAACAGCTTTAGACTGATATTGCAAATCATTTTCAGGTTTCAATAAGGCATATAACAGGCCTTAAATTCAACCTTCAAATGCATCAACAGGTTTGATTATAAAATCTCCCCCTCAGATGTAGAACAGGTTTGACTGAGGCCTTTTTGTGCCTAACAATTTGATCATATGTATTAATTATTGAGAGCTTGTCCACATCATGAAGTGCCTAAATGGATGCTTATCAAAACATTTTTTTGATGGTGTGAGTCAAGAGAGTCATAATATGATTATTGCTGCCACGGGAGGCACATTTTTAGCGAAAGAAGATGATGAGGCTTGGGAGTTATTAAATCAACTCGGTAAAGGTCTCAAGGTTCAAGCTGCTTCTGAGAACAACATAGGAGTTCAAGTGATGGGCATAGATAATGCCTGAAAACGAGAGGTAAAGAGTGAAATTTCAAAATTAGGTAAGAAAATGGATCAACTGATGAAGGGTCTCAATTCAAACCCTATGGTATTAGTTAACTGTATCACATGCGGTGATCCATCTCATCATTCTGAAGCATGTCCTCAAGTGCAGTCCACTGAGGAATTTGCTAATGAAGTCTATGGTTTTAGAGCTCACAGGGAGAGGGATAACCCATTTTCAGATACCTATAATCCGGGGTGGAGAAATCATCCTAATTTCCGGTGGAATAATGATCAGCCCACCGATCATCAATCTAAACCTAGGTATGAACCACCAAGAAAAGGATATCAATATGGTTCCACCTCTGCCGCTAAAGATGAGCGATACTATAAGTCAAACAAACGTGATCAACGTGATCAACCTCATTTCCAAGTGGAAACGAACATGACTTCTTCACAATTCTCGGAGTTCGCAGAATTTATGAAGCAACAGTCAACTATCATTACTAAGACCATGGAGATGTTGAGTCGCCAAATGGGTCAGATAGTTGAGCCGCTTACAAGAAGAGAAGAGGGAAAGCTTCCTAGCAATACTATCCCTAATCCGTCACATACTCATAACAAAGATAAGAAACATGAGATAAATGAAGTATCTAAGGTAACTACCCTGAGAAGTGGTAGGGAAGTAGATTACAAAATTGAAATGCCTAAAGAGCAAGAGGCGGAAGAAGATGCCGACACTGAGGTCTTGTATGAAGAAAAAGAGGATCCAAAGAACGAGGTTCCCAAGAAAGTTACTTTCAAGGAACCGATTAAAGAAGATATTCCAACTCCCAAAGTTGGGGAGGCCGTTAAGGATCAGGACATCACAGTTCCTCCTACTTATCCTGATGCTTTAGAAAATCCTAAATCTTCTCCCTACGTCAAAAGAGGCACACAACCAGAGGATTTGTGGGATCTGTTTAATCAAGTTAAGATTAATATTACTTTGATCAAGGATGTTCAGCAAGTTCCCTCTTATGCCAAATTCTTAAAAGATCTCTGCACACAAAAGAGAAAGTTCAAGGTCTCGCTTCCTAAGCAGATCAATCTAAATGAACAATTAAGTGCAGTAGTTTCTAGTTCTTTGCCTCCCAAGCTTAAAGATTCTGGATCACCACTGACTCCAGTGACAATTGGCAATGTGCAAATTTAAAAGGCACTGCTTGATATTGGAGCTAGTGTTAATATTTTACCTGGAAATTTATTTGACAAACATGATCTAGGCCAGTTACAGACAACTGATATAATCCTACAGCTGGCAGATCGGTCAACAAAGTGTCCAAGGGGTATTCTATCAGATGTCATAGTAAAGGTTGAAGATTTTTACTATCCAGTAGATTTCCTAGTATTAGACACCGAAAGTTCTATAGGAGACAATCAACCGGCTATTATCCTCGGCAGACCATTCTTAGCCACAGTTAATGCTCAAATTAATTGTAGAACGGGAGTCGTAGATATCGCGTTTGGTAATCGTAAGCTGAGATTAAATGTGTTTAATGCTTTAAATGCATATGCTATCGATTCAGAATGTTATCTGATAGATATGATGGACGAACTTGCGCAGCAGCAAAGTTCGTTAATCAACACCAAAGATACTACTGAGTTATTCTTTGCTGAACATGGTATAGCTAAGATGAATTCTCATGAGTGTAATAAATTAGAGGTAGTCATGGAATCCACATTGGAATCAAAACAACCACCATGGCCATTGGACAGAAAAATTACCTACTAATTTGCCTCAATCAGCAAAGCCTTCAATAGAACAACCATCTGTTCTAGAATTGAAAGAGTTGTCAGTACATTTAAAGTAAGCTTTTCTAGGTCAGAATGACACTTTGCCTGTCATAATATCATCAGATCTGACCAAAGTACAAGAAAAATACTTACTGCAAGTTCTAGTGAAATATAAAGAAGCAGTAGGATGGACCATAGCTGATTTAAAAGGAATTAGTCCCACCTTGTGTATGCACCGAATCATTACTGATCCAGAAGCTAAACTAGCACAGGATGCACAAAGGAGGCTAAATCCTAATTTAAGGGAAGTAGTTAAGAAGGAAGTGTTAAAATGGTTGGACGCTGGGATAACCTACCACATATCTGATAGCAAATGGGTGAGTCCAACCCAAAGTGTGCCTAAGAAGTCTGGGATCACAGTTTGACACTGAAGACAGAGGAAAAATAACTACTCGCCCTGTAACTGGTTGGAGAGTATGCATCGATTACAGGAAACTCAATTCTGCTACTCCCAAGGATCATTTTCCACTACCATTCATAGATCAAATCGTGGAAAAGTTAGCAAGGATAGAAGTTTTATTGTTTCCTCGATGGGTATTCAGGTTATAATCAAATTCTGATCCATCCAGAGGACCAATAGAAAACTACTTTTACATGTCCTTATGACACCTTTGTCTACCGAAGGATGCCATTCAGTCTATGTAATGCGCCCGCCACATTTCAACGTTGTATGATAGCTATCTTTTCAGATATGGTGGGTGATTCTCTTGAGATATTTGTGGACGATTTTTCCATATTTAATAAGACATTTGAGGATTGTCTAGAACATTTAGAGAAGGTCCTAAAGAGGTGCACTGAAACCAACCTATGTCAGGATCTGAAACTAATTAACCAAGACTAACTGATTTGAATTTATCAGAGTATAAATCAATAATCTTGCTTTGAATCAAAGTTTAATTAAGAAGTTTGCGGAATAACACTTAATTATTTTAACAATAGCTTTCAGAATCAATAGCAAATAAACACAAGTAATAATCAAAACTGCTTGTATTGCTGACTTCAATGATTACAATCACCTCTAATCTGTTTGATTAGACGAAGAACACAAACTGTTCTTAGGGTTTTACAACCTTAGAGGCTTATGGAAACTCAAACAAAAAGCAATTACAATCTTGAATATGCAGAAAAACTCCTATACAATAGAAAGACCTATTCTATGTATTTATATTGCTTCTTGATTTGTTTCCTTGAAGGATTATGACTTCTCTGATAGTAGATATGCTGGAATCTTCGTGTAGATATCTTTTCCTGAATATCAGCACTTTCTGTTTATGAAACTGTTGAGCAGCTTGAATCACTTGACAGCTTGAACAGAGCAGCTTGAGTTGGTTTACTCTAGCAGCTTGAACTTTTACACTAGCAGCTCGAGATTCTTCTACTAACAGCATGAACTTTGTATTTACATAGAAATTCTACTAACAGTTTGAGAAGTCTAACTAACAGCTTGAACTACTTAGACTATTTCCCAACAATCTCCCCCTAACTTAAATTCTTTGTACAAGACTTTAAGTTCTATACAGATAAGGAAATAAACAAGTAAACTGTTATTTACAAACCAAGGCTTTCAAAAACTTACAACTGTGCAAGTTTCTGATTTACAGCCTTCAGAAACTCTTTCTTCATCTCTTCTCTATCACAAGATATCTTAACAGATTTCATCTGGAGTAGCATAGCTTTTGGTAGATCATAGAATTCAAAATTGAAGAACATACCAGATCCATCTGTAAATTTTATTCTGTAAGTCCTTGATTTGACAAACAGATCAACTTGCTTGATCTTCTTTCCCTTTGCATTTGCATCCTCTATATCTTTCCTTATAGACTCAGGATCAACAATGCTCTTCAGATCTATGATGACTTGCTTTACTTGTGGTAGAGTCGATCTTACTTGTGTCACAGACCCAATATTGTGCATTCTTGTGAGCTCATCTCTAGTCATCTTTTGAGCCATATGCAAGAAGCTGTCATACTCTTCTTCTGGACCAGATTCCCTTCTTATTACAAACTGAAATCTTAAAATGTTGTCCATTGGCTTAGCATACCAGTAATTAATAAGAGGTTTTGTAAAGTCATGTTGGTCTATTAATTTCTCTAACTTCATCGCCTTTTGTAGTTGTTGCTCAAACAACACCTTCTTAACCTGATCCAGCTTTGCTTGAGAAATTGACTCTGATTCAATAATAGAGGCAGCTGCTTGAACAGTAGGAGCAGGGGCACTGGAAGCAGTTTGAACAACACTTGTACTAGTTTGAACTGGTTCTTGGGATATTTGGACTTCTTGGGAGACTTTGGCTTTCTTTCTTTTGTCCATCTCTTTGTCATGGATATCTTGCAGCCTTTCTGTGCTCATGGACTGAGCCATTTTCTTTGGGATACCAGCTGCAAAGGCAAAATTTATTAGAAATCTTCTATGCTCAGCCTTAAAATGCCCTGTTGGCATCTTCCTCTTCTTTTCCCCTTGCTTGACCACAAACCCTTTTAGGTAATCACCTAGGGTTTCATCATCTTCCATTGGGGGCTGGGAATGCTGGTCTAACTCTTGATCTTGTTCTTCTGCTAATTTTCTGGCAATTTCAGCATCAAAGGCAATCTGGGCTTCTCTGGAAGAAAATTTGTGCTTTGGAGACTCAATAAGAATACCCTTGCCCTTATCTTTTGTAGCAGAAGATGTTGCTTGGACTGAACTGCTGGGAGGCTGAGTTGTTTTTCTTATAACAACTCCAGTTGGTCTTGAAGAAACAGCTTGAGTTTCTAGGCTAACAGCTTGAGAAGCTGTTGGGACTGTTAGCCTAGATGGTTGAACTGTTGGAGCTGCTTGGACTGATTCTATTGGAGCTGCTTGGACTGCTTTAGGAAACTCCTGATTCTCCCCCTTTTTGGAAGCATTGGTTTGGTCAGGAGGACCTACAACCTTTGCCACTTGGGTTTGAATCAATCGCTCTAATTGCATGATCTTATTTCCACAGAGGGTAAACCCTTTATGGAGATAATCCATTCTCTGATTTTGAGCCGCTTCTGCCTGCTTGAGTGCAACTATTTGTGCTCCCTGTGTAGCAATGATGGACTTTTGATATTCCAACATAGCTACAACAGGTTTCATCTTAGGATCCGTTAATAACATAAGTTGCAGACTAGCCTCAAGATCAGCAAACATATGTGGTGCTTGTGATCTATCACTGGCATGATTACCAGAAGTAGAAACATCTGGGCCCCTCTGTTCTTGGTTCTGGGGACTTCCAGCTGGTGTTTGCACACTTGCTGTTGCCATGGGCGTGGTCTTAATGATGTTGGCACTGTCCTGTGCCTCTTGTGCAGAGACAGCAGTAGTGTCAGCCACAGAACCCATATGGACTATCTCTGGTGAGATGTCCACCTCCTGAGTGAGGATGGGAGTGTCCTCAATGTGTACCCTTTGGATATTCTGTGCAGAAGTATCCTCCTGCACAGGGTTATTTGGCTCTTGTCTGAGGGCTGAGGAGGAAGGAGCTCCTGGACCTCTTTTTCTTTTATATAGATATTTAAGTGTGGATATTGGCTGATTAATAGGAGCAGAAGGTATTTGTGTATCATGAGGAGGGGGTTGGGGTCCTGGGGGTGAAGCAGTAGTGTTAGGCTGAGCCTGCTCAGGACCCTCTCCTCTGTTTCTTGGAATGATGTTGATCATTGCAGAAGGCAATGGAACATCTATACTCAAAAAATTGGCACTTTGTTTTAAAAGCCTTTTAATGGAAGATAGTGAGTGCCGATGGGAAACATGTATCCTCTTATGTATATGAGAAGTGGTGCAAGTGTTTGCAATTATCTCTGCCAAAAATCTAGGATACATCAAAAAATTTCCATTCTTTAGGGAATGATGCCTTAACATTCCCTGAAAAATCATATTAGAAAAATTGAACTGTTGGCCCGTTGAAAAGCACACTAAGGCAGTGGCAATATTTGAGAAAAATTCTTACCAACCAGTTCTTTTGGGGCTAATACACTGCTGAATAATATGCACAAGATATTTCCATTTAGGTGAAAAGTGTGCTTTCAAAAAAGTAAAGGAATCAGCAGGACCCCTATATCCAATATCATGAAGACCAGTATGTAATGCATTAAGGGTTAGGTCTGTTATACCTGTGGCATCTTGAAGATGCAGATGATGTCGAATGGATTCCTCAGTTACTGTGATGAAAGTGCCATCAATTTTGGATATTATAGACGGAACTCCATTGATGGTTTGTACAGAGGCACGGTTCCAGAACTGCTCAATATGAGATATGTATATGGTAAAATTGATATTGAGGGCATGATGGATATGGGAGTTATAACACCTTGCCTTTTATTTGCATTTTTATTTTAAGTAATTTTGAGCAATTTGCGTAAAAAGATGTAATTTTGAGATTTAGTATAAATAGGGGCTGAGAGCTCATTTTCTCATTTTTGCAAGCCAAATTCCTTTCCAGAGCTTCTCTCTCTAGAACCCGAAACTTCTCTCTAGCTTTTCTCCCAAACCGACCGGCCAAATCTCGAGTTCTATACGTCATCGGAAAGGCCTCGAAGTGTATAATCCGAATCTGCTATTGCATGCGTGATTTCATACGGTTTTGAGGTAAGAAATTCCCTTTTCGTTTTCTGCACTTTCGGTTTTGAAGCTACAAATTCGAGTTTATCATTTTACGCGATTTAAAGCTGATTTCGTATGATTTTTAGCTAGAATATGATAGATTAAGTATAGTATACTCGAACCCAGGCTTATTACTTAACTTATTTGTGATTTGTAGACCTGAAATGCATGTTTTAAGCCGTAACTTATGAACAAACTCGAGTATGCATAGAACAGACTCGAAATACCATGAACAAACTCGAGATATTCAAGTGCCTCGAAACTATATGAATTTCGAATCTATGCCATTAGATTCGAATTGTGTTGTGTGCTTCGAATCTGTGTGTCTGTTTCGAGTCTAAGTTCCCATTTCAAGTCTATATCCTTCGATTCTAAGAGTATGCTTCGAGTCTATGGGTGTGGTTGCAAAACAATAAGGATTTCGAATCTAATCCATTAGATTCGACGTGTACTATTTCGAATCTATAGATTCGAATGGGGTGTACTTCGAATCTAACCCCTAAATTTCGAACCTAATTGATAAAATTTACGAACAACGCATAAATTAGCAAAATAAATAGCAAAATATTTAGCTAGAAGTTATGGCTTATAGATGTTGGAATATTGAGCTAACAATATTAATTTAGCACATGTTCTGTAATATTGAACTTCAGATATTATACATAAGCCGTTTAGCCCAGTTGCGAGTCAAAGCCAGTGCCAGAATATATTAAAAGCCTAGATAAGCAAGAGCAAGCGTTATAAAGCAATTTAAAGCATAAATAAGCCCGAGCAAGCATTACAGAGCCTTTCAAAGCATTTTCAGTACTGTGAGTAACAGTTATTCTTGTTTACATGTTTTATATGAAATTGAGACATAAATTGCTTCTATGTGACTTCTTTGGAATTCAATAGACTTTTGTGAGTGAAGGCGAACACTGTGGTACAGGTGATGCCCAGCTTAGCCGGATCTTACATTTGATCTATTAATATGCATATTTATCTGCTATCTGTTTATTGTTCTGCATACTATACAGCAAACCTTGTGTTAGCGTTTCTTTGTGCATCTCATAAGCATTATATTTAGCGAGCAAGCAATTCTGATGTTCACCACTATCCCTTGAGCATTATACGGGTAGCTAGCCCCGTATCACAGATTGATCATCTGTCAGCGGTAAACCCCTAGTGGTGGCATCTCCGTTCTGCGTGAAATGTCTCAATTGTGCAGCGTTCTTTCTGGGTATTAAGCAAATGAGCAAGCAAGCAAGCATAACAGCCTTTTTAGGCACTTTCGCCTCATATTTTACATGCATTCATGAATATCTGTTTACTCACTAAGCTTTAGCTTACAATTGCTACTTACAATTTTTTACAGGAAAAGGTAAAGAACAAGCTGGACCTTCTGCTTAGGTCTATTATCTGATCTGCCCAGAGGACTTAGCTCATTTTCAGCTTGTGGTATAGCTTATGATGCCTTGGGTTTTGGGTAGCTGCTTTTATTTATGTTATGATGTTTTTAGCAACTTAGTACTGTAACCTTGAAGCATGTGTAGTGCAAAACTTATTGTAATGTTTTATTAGCTTTATGCATTTATTATTATTCCTGGGATAAGCAAGCATGTTTTGAAGCAAGGATGTGACAGGATGGTATCAGAGAATTAGTTTGAGGGATTCAAGTGTTAGCAATAACACTTGGACTCAAACTTTTAAGCGAAGATATTAGCTTTGAATGTCTAGGCTTTAACTTGACCTGAGATAGGCTTTGACTTTGCTTTAGGAATTGGGAAATGGGGTAGAATAGGAGTTATGCCTATTCTTATGCAAGTATTATTTATATAATTTCAGAACATGTCTGGATCTGGTGAAGGAGCTGGAGGTGGACTCACTCCTGAACAGATCATGCAAATAATGCAAACGATGCTCAATGAAAACAACGAGCGTCAAGCTAAAATTTTGCAAGACCAGTTTCGTGCCCGTGATGAAGCCGAAACTAGGCGAAGGGAAGAACGCCAGAAGAAGCAGCATGAAGACACTGGACGCCGAAACGACGACACCGACGAGGAGGAAGCCCCTGTAGTCCCTCCTAAGGGCTGCAACTTTCGTTATTTCAAGGCTTGCGGAGCTCAACCTTTTAAGGGTGCTGCAAATTCGATCGAAGCGCTTGAGTGGATCACTGGCATCGAGCGGATTTTTCTCATTAGTGACTGTGCTGAAGAATCAAAGGTCAGCTTCGCTACAACACTGTTCGAGGGTGGCGCTGTTATGTGGTGGAGATCTCAGGAAAACATGCACGGAGCCAACTGGATTAAGTCCCTATCTTGGGATGAATTCAAAGTTATTTTCTTTCGTCAGTACTGCCCAGCTGATGAAAAGAAGCGTTTGGAAGAGAAGCTGATGTCTCTTACTCAGGGAACCAAATCGGTGACTGAGTATGAGATTGAATTCACCCGACTAAGCTTGCTGTCTGACTATCAAGTCGCTACTGAAGAGCGAAAGATCGACCGTTTTCTGATGGGTCTGCATCCTGAATATCAGAAGTTCTTGAAGCACCGGGGATATACCAACTATGCTGACTGTGTTGAAGCTGCTCGAATTCTCGAGCAGGATTTTATTCGAGCTGGAGGAGTTCCTACTTCCTCTGTTAACCCGACATGTCCATCACCGCCCAAGAAATCGCGCACCGGAAGCTATTCTGGATCTTCATCCAGATATTCTCAGCCACAGCAGTTTCAGTACCGACAGTTCAGCTCGCCTCCAGCACAGCAAACTCGATCATATGCGGTACATTCTGAGCCGAGGCAGTGTCGCCGCTGCCAGAAGTCACACATTGGGCGTTGTAACCCCAATGATGTGAGGTGCTATGTGTGCAACGAAATAGGACATAGCAGTGAAGAATGTCCTAACAAAGTTAAAGTTTGCAACAACTGTTTACGCCCTGGACATAATGAGCATGCATGTACGCATCCGTTCAGCATAATTTATCCGAGTGCAGAGCATCATCCGCGATTGCAGCAACAGCAATACCGACCTCAGCAACAACATCAACATCAACAGCAAAGACAAAATCAACCGGCCCGGCATAGCACATCGCGAGGAGGTTCTAGTCGCCGTAACGAGCCAGCTCGGAGTCAGAATCGCGCATTCCAGATAACGGCCGAGCAAGCAAAGGAAATACCAGATGTGGTATCTGGTATGTTTCTCGTTAACTCTGTACCTGCTAGAGTTATTTTTGATTCAGGAGCCAACCGTTCCTTCATATCAAATTCATTTGCATCTAAACTTGGAATTGCACCGACTACACTACCTGTTATCTTTGATATTGAAACGGCTAGTAATGTAAGTGTGTCTACCGATAAAATTTACCGCGACTGCATAATTCTGTTAGATAATTGCACGTTCCAACTTGACCTCATTCCTATGGACTTTCACGAATTCGACGTCATCGTCGGTATGGATTGGCTTGATCATCATGACGCCAACATTGTCTGCAAGAAGAAGTTGATAAAGCTCACTACACCGGATGGCCGCAGTATCTGCATCTATGGTGACAGAAAGAAAGGTGACTTATGTTTAATTTCTGTAGTCAAAGCTAGGAAACATATAGCTAAGGGTTGCGTGTCATACTTAGCATATGCAATAGATGCTAAGTCTGAAAAGAAAACTTTAGCCGAGGTACCGATAGCCTCTGAATTTCCAGATGTCTTTCCCGAGGACATCTCTGGACTTCCACCAGACCGTCAGGTGGAGTTCAGAATTGATTTAGTGCCCGGCGCGGCACCAATTGCTCGAGCCCCGTATAGACTTGCACCTGCTGAGATGCAAGAAATGATGAAGCAATTGCAAGAATTGCTTGACAAGGGACTCATACGACCAAGTTCATCTCCCTGGGGAGCTCCTGTTTTATTCGTTAAGAAGAAAGATGGGACTCTCCGGATGTGCATTGATTATAGGGAGTTGAACAAGGTAACAATAAAGAACAAATATCCATTGCCCAGAATAGACGATCTTTTCGACCAGCTTCAGGGAGCCAGTTACTTCTCAAAGATCGATCTTAGATCTGGGTATCATCAGCTCAAAGTTCATGAAGAAGACGTCCCTAAAACGGCTTTCCGTACCAGATATGGGCATTACGAGTTTCTTGTTATGCCCTTTGGCCTTACAAACGCTCCTGCGGCGTTCATGGATCTGATGAACCGCGTTTGTAGACCAATGCTCGATAAGTCTGTTATCGTCTTTATAGACGATATTCTCATCTACTCGAAAACTGAAGCTGAGCATGCTGTGCATCTTAGAGAGCTGCTAGAGTTGCTGCGCAAGGAGCGACTTTACGCCAAGTTCTCTAAATGCGAATTTTGGTTGCGACAGATACAATTCCTTGGTCATGTGATATCTGGTGAAGGAATCTCTGTGGATCCTTCTAAGATAGAAGCCATTCAAAATTGGGAAGCTCCCAAATCAGCTACTGAGATCCGAAGTTTCTTGGGATTGGCGGGTTACTACCGTCGATTCATTAAGGACTTCTCAAAACTAGCCATGCCTCTTACATCTCTTACTCGCAAGAATGTTCCCTTTATTTGGGAAGAAGCTCAAGAGAATGCATTTCGAACTTTAAAACAGAAACTCACCGAAGCGCCTATTCTGGCCTTACCCGAAGGCAATGAAGATTTTGTGGTCTTCAGTGATGCCTCCTATCAAGGACTCGGGTGTGTTTTAATGCAAAGAGGCAGAGTCATAGCATATGCTTCTCGCCAACTTAAGGATCATGAAAAGAGTCATCCGACTCATGACCTTGAACTTGCTGCTGTGACTTTTGCGTTGAAAACATGGCGGCATTATCTCTACGGCACCAAATGTCAGCTGTATACGGATCACAAGAGCCTTAAGTATATATTTAGCCAGAAGGAGCTCAACATGCGCCAGCGACGCTCCATGGAACTCATCAAAGACTATGATTGTGATATTCTTTATCACCCTGGCAAAGCGAATGTGGTGGCCGACGCATTGAGTCGTAAATCCTACTCTGCTAAATGTCTCTATACCTTGACTCATACTTCGTTTTCATCAACTTTGATCGATGAAATTCTCGTTGCTCAAGCCGAAGCCCTAAAAGAAGAAAACCTCAACTCTGAGGACATGAAAGGGCAACTTCAGTTCTTAACCGATAGCCCTCGTGGCTTGAAGCTTTTCAAAAATCGTGTCTGGCTTCCGAAATTTGGTAATGTTCGACAGAAAATTCTTTCGGAAGCCCACTGTTCTAACTTCTCGATACATCCTGGCAGCACCAAGATGTACAACGATCTAAAAGCCGAATATTGGTGGCCCGGTATGAAAAGAGACGTAGGCCAATATGTTGATAATTGTGTTACATGCCGATTAGTCAAAGCGGAGCATCAGCAGCCTTACGGCAGTCTTCAGCCCTTACCGATTCCCGAGTGGAAGTTCGATCACATAACGATGGACTTTGTGACGAAGCTTCCGGCTACGCGAAGACAGCACGACGCAATATGGGTTATCGTAGATCGCCTAACCAAAGTCGCTCACTTCATTCCGATTCGCGAAAACTATTCACTTGAGAAACTAGCCAAGTTGTATATAGACGAGATCGTTACTCGACACGGAGTGCCTCTGTCTATTGTTTCCGACCGCGACAGCCGATTCACTTCGAGGTTCTGGAGTGCATTACAAGATGGATTAGGCACTAAGATCAGAATGAGCACAGCGTATCATCCACAGCCTGATGGCCAGAGTGAGCGTACTATCCTTACACTCGAAGACATGCTGCGGGCATGTGTTCTTGAGTTTAGCGGTAGTTGGGATGACCACTTGCCGTTAGCAGAATTTTCTTATAACAATAGTTACCACTCATCTATCAAAGCCGCACCTTTCGAAGCCTTATACGGACGCAAGTGCCGAACTCCTACGTGTTGGCATGAAGCCGGTGAAGCACCAATCGCCGGTCCCGAGCTACTTCAGCAGACAAATGAAAAGATCCGAATCATACGTCAACGATTGGAAACTGCTCAATCTCGACAGAAATCGTATCACGACCGACGTCATAAACCTTTAGAATTCCAGAAGGACGACTATGTTGTATTAAAAGTCTCGCCGATGAAAGGTGTGTTCAGATTCGGCAAGCGTGGCAAGTTAGCACCACGATTCGTTGGTCTTTTCAAGATCACCGAGCGTGTTGGAACTCAATCTTATCTGTTGGACTTGCCAAGCGAACTGTCCAACATACACCCCGTGTTTCACGTTTCGCAACTAAGGAAGTGCAAAGAAGATGACAGAGAAAACTGGGCCGATCATCTGACGTATAAGATTAATGAGAAGCTGCAATGTGACGAGCCTGAAGTCATTCTAGAGACAAAGATGAAGAAGTTGAGAAATCGAGAGGTAGCAATGGTGTTGGTGCAATGGAGAACTTCTCACGGAACTTCTCAGACCTGGGAATCTGAGCAGGACATGAGAGTTCGATATCCGCATCTGTTTGAGCCTTAGGTACTTCGAGGACGAAGTGCAAGCGTGGTGGGCTCATACTATAACACCTTGCCTTTTATTTGCATTTTTATTTTAAGTAATTTTGAGCAATTTGCGTAAAAAGATGTAATTTTGAGATTTAGTATAAATAGGGGCTGAGAGCTCATTTTCTCATTTTTGCAAGCCAAATTCCTTTCCAGAGCTTCTCTCTCTAGAACCCGAAACTTCTCTCTAGCTTTTCTCCCAAACCGACCGGCCAAATCTCGAGTTCTATACGTCATCGGAAAGGCCTCGAAGTGTATAATCCGAATCTGCTATTGCATGCGTGATTTCATACGGTTTTGAGGTAAGAAATTCCCTTTTCGTTTTCTGCACTTTCGGTTTTGAAGCTACAAATTCGAGTTTATCATTTTACGCGATTTAAAGCTGATTTCGTATGATTTTTAGCTAGAATATGATAGATTAAGTATAGTATACTCGAACCCAGGCTTATTACTTAACTTATTTGTGATTTGTAGACCTGAAATGCATGTTTTAAGCCGTAACTTATGAACAAACTCGAGTATGCATAGAACAGACTCGAAATACCATGAACAAACTCGAAGATATTCAAGTGCCTCGAAACTATATGAATTTCGAATCTATGCCATTAGATTCGAATTGTGTTGTGTGCTTCGAATCTGTGTGTCTGTTTCGAGTCTAAGTTCCCATTTCAAGTCTATATCCTTCGATTCTAAGAGTATGCTTCGAGTCTATGGGTGTGGTTGCAAAACAATAAGGATTTCGAATCTAATCCATTAGATTCGACGTGTACTATTTCGAATCTATAGATTCGAATGGGGTGTACTTCGAATCTAACCCCTAAATTTCGAACCTAATTGATAAAATTTACGAACAACGCATAAATTAGCAAAATAAATAGCAAAATATTTAGCTAGAAGTTATGGCTTATAGATGTTGGAATATTGAGCTAACAATATTAATTTAGCACATGTTCTGTAATATTGAACTTCAGATATTATACATAAGCCGTTTAGCCCAGTTGCGAGTCAAAGCCAGTGCCAGAATATATTAAAAGCCTAGATAAGCAAGAGCAAGCGTTATAAAGCAATTTAAAGCATAAATAAGCCCGAGCAAGCATTACAGAGCCTTTCAAAGCATTTTCAGTACTGTGAGTAACAGTTATTCTTGTTTACATGTTTTATATGAAATTGAGACATAAATTGCTTCTATGTGACTTCTTTGGAATTCAATAGACTTTTGTGAGTGAAGGCGAACACTGTGGTACAGGTGATGCCCAGCTTAGCCGGATCTTACATTTGATCTATTAATATGCATATTTATCTGCTATCTGTTTATTGTTCTGCATACTATACAGCAAACCTTGTGTTAGCGTTTCTTTGTGCATTTCATAAGCATTATATTTAGCGAGCAAGCAATTCTGATGTTCACCACTATCCCTTGAGCATTATACGGGTAGCTAGCCCCGTATCACAGATTGATCATCTGTCAGCGGTAAACCCCTAGTGGTGGCTTCTCCGTTCTGCGTGAAATGTCTCAATTGTGCAGCGTTCTTTCTGGGTATTAAGCAAATGAGCAAGCAAGCAAGCATAACAGCCTTTTTAGGCACTTTCGCCTCATATTTTACATGCATTCATGAATATCTGTTTACTCACTAAGCTTTAGCTTACAGTTGCTACTTACAATTTTTTACAGGAAAAGGTAAAGAACAAGTTGGACCTTCTGCTTAGGTCTATTATCTGATCTGCCCAGAGGACTTAGCTCATTTTCAGCTTGTGGTATAGCTTATGATGCCTTGGGTTTTGGGTAGCTGCTTTTATTTATGTTATGATGTTTTTAGCAACTTAGTACTGTAACCTTGAAGCATGTGTAGTGCAAAACTTATTGTAATGTTTTATTAGCTTTATGCATTTATTATTATTCCTGGGATAAGCAAGCGTGTTTTGAAGCAAGGATGTGACAGGAGTGTCTTAGAAAATCCATCATGTCATGGAACGGTTGAAGTTCAGAGTGCTTTAGAGAGTAGGGTAGGCAGTTGTGTTCTTTGACAAACTCCATTGAAGATTAAACGGAGGTTTTAGGGTTACAAAGAAGAATGTGTGAATCGTTCAGAGAGAAAAGAAGGCCGTTGTATGAGATTATGTAACTGGTAGTTACAACTGAACGAAACTGGGACCTTTAAAGGTTTTGAAAAAGGTTGGGTCCCGCGCACACATTTAAGGAATTACCAAATTACCCTGCACACTTTGACAGATCAAGTGAATAACTAACAGTCCGAGAAAATGAACTAGCAGCTTGAGAAAATACTCAAGCTGTTAGTTGAAACTTAGGCATCTTTTAATGAAACAGTGACTCCCCCTTAAATAAGCATATGAATTAGATAATAATGAAAACAAATTAATCTATGTTACCATACCAATATTTGATACCAGGAAAGTGAACCTTCCTACATCAAAAGGTTTTATAAATAGATCAGCTAACTGATCATCAGTATGTATTTTGATAACTTGGATTAATTTCTTCTCATTACAATCCCTTATAAAGTGAAATCTGATGTCTATATGCTTGGTTTTTGGGAATTTCACTGGGTTTTGCACAATGTTGATTGCACTTGAATAGTCAATGTAGATAGGAGTGGATAAGAAGTTCATACCATAGTCTCTCAATTGATTTGGAATCCACATTACCTGGGAGCAACAGCTTGCAGCTGCTACATATTTTGTTTCAGTGGATGAGGTGGAAACAGTTGTCTGCTTTTTGCATTACCAAGAGACCAGTCTTGCTCCTAAGTATTGACATCCACCAGTTGTGGATTTTCTGTCAATGTTGCATCCTCCATAGTCACTGTCAGAGTAGGCTGTTAGTTCAAGGGGAGAGTCTTTAGGATACCATAGGCCTAAATGTGGTTGGCCTTTGAGATATCTAAAGATTCTCTTAACAGCAACCAAATGAGAATCCTTTGGAGAGCATTGAAACCTAGCACACACACAGACAGCAAACATAATATCAGGTCTAGAAGATGTTAGATACATAAGTGATCCTGTAAGAGATCTGTATAAATGAATGTCCACATCTATGCCATCTTTGTCTGTATGGAGCTGCTTGTGAGGATCCAGTGGGGTGCTTGCAACTTTTGTGTCTTGATACCCAAACTTTTCCAGTATGTCTTTAACATACTTTGATTGACTTATGAAGAGACCAGTGGGCTTCTGCTTGACCTGCAATCCTAAAAAGAAAGTGAGTTCTCCCATTGAACTCATTTGAAACTTTTTGTGCATTAAAGCCTCAAACTCTTTGCACAAACAATCATTTGTTGAGCCAAAGATGATGTCATCAACATAGATTTGGACAAGCAGAATCTCAGCTTTGATGGACTTAGTGAAAAGTGTTTTGTCCAGAGTGCCTCTCTTGAACCCATTCTATAGAAGGTATGATGACAGAGTGTCATACCATGCTCTGGGAGCTTGATGGAGACCATAGAGAGCCTTGTCTAACTTGTAGACCCTGTCTGGATACTTGTAGTCCTCAAAACCAGGAGGTTGACATACATAGACCTCTTCTTCAATTGTCCCATATAGAAAAGCAGACTTCACATCCATTTGATACACTTTAAAACCTTTGAAGCTTGCATAGGCCAAAAATAGTCTGATGGCTTCAATTCTTGCCACTGGAGCAAATACATCATCATAATCTATGCCTTCTTCTTGAGTGTACCCTTGAGCGACTAGCCTTGCTTTATTCTTGATGACTATCCCTCTCTCATCTTTCTTGTTTCTGAACACCCATCTTGTACCAATTGCTCTCTTTCCTTTAGGAAGATCAACCAGTGTCCATACATTCTGAATCTTGAACTGTAGAAGCTCTTCTTGCATTGCTTCAATCCAGATGAATCTTTCAATGCTTCTGATGCCTTTTTAGGTTCTAGTTGAGACATGAAACAGGCATGTTCAAAAGCAGCTAGACTGAATTCAGGAACTGCTTGTTCAGCAGCAGCAGTCTCATTGTGAACCATTTTTCTTGTTTGCACAGGTGTACGTGGATCACCCATTATTTGACTGAGAGGATGATACTTGTGAACTCTGAGTGTAGGTTCTCTTTCTGTCTGAAAAGAGGATCCAAGATTTGTATCATCTCCATCAGGACCAGTGGATGGTTCAGCTTCTGGAGCAGCTTGACTTGAATCTGGGACTGTTTCCCTTTGTGTTGGAGCTGTTCTTTCAGGACTTGGGAGTGGCACTTCAGTGTCTGGATTTGTATCATGTTGAGCATTTAGAATCCCTGGAGGGTCACATGACAGAAGTGGAATAGTGGTGTATTCATCCCAATTGGTTGAATCTGCAGCAGTTTGAAACTTTGTGCCAACAGCTTGAGAACTTGTATTGACAGCTTCAAATCTGTTTGCATCAGCTTCTGCAGTATACTCAACAAAGCTCAGAGAATTTGTTAGTGAATCTAAATCAAACAAATCAGGACCAGTGCCTTTGACATTTGTAGTATTTTCATTAAATTCAACATTAACACTTTCTTCAATGGTTTTAGACATACTGTTATATACTCTATAGGCTTTGCTTTGATTTGAGTATCCTACAAAGAATCCTTCTTCAGCCTTACTTTCAAACTTCCCTAAGTGAGTCTTAGTATGAAGAATAGTACATGGACATCCAAAAGACTTGAAAAAGGCTATTAAGGGACTTCTATTATGGAATAACTCATAAGGAGTTTTCCCTTTAGATTGAACAACCTGAACCCTATTCAGAACATAACAGGCTGTATTAACAGCTTCTGCCCAGAAAGTCATTGGCAGATTTGAATCAGCTAACATTGTTCTAGCAGCCTCAATTAATGTTCTGTTCTTTCTTTCAGCTACGCCATTTTGCTGTGGTGTTCTTGGTGCACTATATTGTCTAGCAATACCTTTGGACTCACAAAAACCGTTTAGCATATGATTTTTAAATTCAGTTCCATTGTCTGACCTTATCACCTTAACTTTTGAGTTGGATTGGTTTTCTATCTTAAGAATAAAAGATTTAACTAGCTCAGCACTTTCATCTTTAGACCTAAGAAAGTACACCCAAGTAAATCTGGTGAAATCATCAACAATAACTAAACAGTAAGCCCTTTTATTCAAACTCAAAACAGATGTTGGACCAAATAGATCCATATGAATCAGCTGAAGAGCAGATGAGATTGAATTTAGTTCCTTGGCCTTATGAGAAGTTTTGTGTTGCTTGCTGTCAGGATCTAAAACTGAATAACCAAGATTAACTGATTTGAAATTTATCAGAGTATAAATCAATAATCTTGCTTTGAATCAAAGATTAATTAAGAAGTTTGCGGAATAACACTTAATTATTTTAACAAAAACTTTCAGAACCAATGAAGCATAAAACATAAGAAGTAATCAAGACTGTTTGTATTGCTGAATTCAATGATTACAATCACCTCTAATCTGTTTGATTAGACGAAGAACACAGACTGTTCTTAGGGTTTTACAACCTTACAGGCTTAAGAAAACTTAACCAACGAAGCAATTACAGACTCAAAAATATGCAGAAAACTCCTATACAATAGAAAACCTATTCTGTCTATTTATATTGCTTTTTGGACTTGTTTCCTTGAAGGACTATGACTTCTCTGATAGTAGATATGCTGGAATCTTCGTGTAGATATCTTTCCTGAAAATCAGCACTTTCTGTTTATGAAACTGTTGAGCAGCTTGAATCTCTTGACAGCATGAACTGAGCAGCTCGAGTTGATTTGCTCTGGCAGCTTGAACTTTTACACTGGCAGCTCGAGTTTCTTCAACTAGCAGCATGAACTTTGTATTTACGTGTAAAATCTACTAACAGTCTGAGAAGTCTAAACTAACAGCTTGAATGTACTTAAACTATTTCCCAATACTTGCCTTTAAGACATACTACACAATGATCATCACATATGAACTCCTTTTGTGGTAAACCTCTTACCAGATTCTTTTTGACTAAAACATTCATGGACTTGAAGTTCATGTGACACATCCTTCTATGCCAAAGAGCAGACTCATTGGATGATGCTTGGATATCAAACAGCTTAAAGTATTTGATTTGGATAAAAGATCTGTGTCCAAACAGTAGACATTGTCCTTTCTTGGTGTTCTTAGTAAAACAAGATTTTCAGGAGTTTTGAAATCTTTTGAAAGAACAATGCACTCAGAATCTGTAAACAAAACAATATTTTGTTTGTCACAGATTTGAGAGACACTTAATAAATTATACTTAAGCTGTTCAACATACAAAACATCATTGAAAATCATGTTGCCTGCATTAACAGTACCTTTACCTGTAACCTTACCTCCTTTTGAGTTGCCTCCAAATGCAACAAATCCTCCATCAAAGCCTTTGAAATTTGACAAGCACTCAGAATTGCCTGTCATGTGCCTAGAGCATCCACTGTCCAAATGTCATCTTGTTTTATGAGGTGACCTGTGGTTGCTCTGCACAAATAAAAGCTTAGTCAGTAGTGGAGTAAACCCAAACCAAATTGGTTTTGGGCTGGCCTTGTGCATTGACATAACTAAATGCTGTTTTTGACTTCTTATATTTAGTGAGATCTACTGATGGAGTCTTTGGAGAGTATTTAGTGATTATATGAGGTATCCAGGTATTTTGATCATCTTTTCTTCTAACAGTCTCAGATGATTCATTAGCAGTTCCAGATTGATGCTTAGCAGTTTGACCTGTGATTGTAGTGCTAACAACTTCAGACTTTGCACTAACAGCTTCAGATTTTGCACTAATAGTCTGATCTTTTGCATCAGCAGTTTGATCTGAAGATTTGTCTTTGACACACCATATTTGTTTAAAACTTAATTTAGGCTTTGCCAAAACTTGTTTTTGGTGTGTGGATTGTTTTTTACAAACTTTTGAAAACCTGTGATCAACTGGTTTCTTTGGAACTGATGTAGCAGAAGGTTTGACCTTTGAGTTTTTTACATGAGTAGGACTTGACTTTTTATGAAGCACAGTCTGTTTTGCAACAGCTGGTTTATAAAAACAATCCTTGGCCAAGTGATTCTTCCTTCCACGGTGAAAACACCTTTTGACTGTTTGAATTTGAGAACCAGATTTATTTGACAATTTCTGGTTCTTGTTCCTTTGATTTCCCCTTACCTGCTGTTGTTTGGGAAATTTTTGAACACCATGCTTTTGGCATGTGCAGACTGGAACATTTTTACCCCTTTTATTATTCCTTGAAGAAGATGCAGTGTTACAGTTAGAATGTACGGAAACTTGTGGAGCAGCATTGCATACACTCATCTTCTCTTTTCCTTTCTTACTGGGGGATTGGATCTCTATAGGTGCACTCATTGTTTTGTGTTCTTTCTCAACTGCTGTACACTCACAGTCTCTATTTTGAATCTGATTTTCTTTTGATTCCGGACTGTTATCAAGGATAGGATCTACAATAGTCATAGACTCATCTAGTGGTTCATTGACAAGTCTATCAGCAACTTCACTCATTGGATGAATGTATTTGTTGTTGTATGGAGGTGGAGTAGCCCTGTAGCCTATGCCTTCTTTGGGATTAACTTGAGATTTTACCCTATCTTTAAATTGGACTTCCATTAGGTGTTCCAGCTTTTGATTAGCCAATTTGAAGTTACCTAGATCTATATTGACAGATTCTAGTTTCTTATTAGCCTCTAACACCTTTTGTTCAGTCTCTTCTACCTTTTTATTAAGGGATTCTATTTTCTTATTTAGCTCCTTTTTCTCCCACTCATGATATGTTCTATCATGTCCCATTTGAATCTCATTATCCTTATAGTCATTGATCTGTTTTTTAAGATCTTCTATGGCTTGCATGTATTCATATCTCCTCTCTTCCATCTTAGCCAGAGTTTTGCACATGCTCTCATTATGGTCTCTGTACTTTTTAACCATATTTTTGCATGATTGAGAGCAGAGTTTAGAATTTACCTCAGATGGTAGTTCAGTGGAGGAGACATTTGATGTTTCTGCCATCAGAGCTTGATTTTGAAATTCTTCCTCTGTCTGATCACTCCAGTCAAACACATTGTCTTCTTGAGAGACAAGTGCTGTTGATGATGAAGTCTGATTGGTCTGTGGAGTCCTTGATGACTGTTGACCTTGAGATCTACATTCTCTGGCAAAGTGACCAAGCTTATGACATTTATAACACTCAACTTTTGACTTATCAAAAGCTGATTTGCCTTCTATTCTGGCTTGAAAGTTGGTCCTGCCAGTTCTTTTAAGAAACCTTTTGGCCCTCATGGTCAGCATTGCATGTTGCCACTTCAAATCCATCTCTTCAAGATCATCTGGATGAATCTGTTCTAGATCTTCAGCATTTAAGGTAAACAGTCCATCATTGGCAACAAAAGCCTCATAGTGAGCTTCAGTAGAGTTGCCATCACCACCTGAAAAGAAATCACTGCCATTAGATTTTTCAGAAGACAGAAGAGCAGTATTGTGATTATAAGAAAAAGATTTCTTTTTAGTATCAATCTCAGTCTCAAACACTCTCAGACTGTTGTACAGATCATCCAGTTCTATTTCATCAAGAGTGTCTTTTGTTCTCCATTGTGCAGCATAAACTGTCCATTCTTCTCCAAGAGATCTGAGAAACTTTCTGTTGACCTCATCTTGATCCAGGCGACTTTTGCACTTTCCAGTTCACTGATCAGTTTGTTGAACCTGTCAAAGATTTGAGTAAGGTTTTCATTCTTGCCACCAGAAAAGTTATCATACTGCTGTTTCAAAAGATCCTTTTGATTTCTCTTGGTACTGGCATTACCAGCAAATCTTTTCTCTAAAGCATTCCAAAGAGAATGAGCAGTATAAAACTTTTTGAACTGATGTTGATAAGCATTAGGAATGGCTATTTGTAAAAGAGTAAGAGCTTTTACTTCATTCATTCTAGCTTTTCTTTCAAGTTCAGTTTTTGGAGGAGTTTTGACTGGTTTTCCCTCATCATCAAGTTCTGGATCAACTACAAGAGGAAATTCAACAGCTTCCCATATGGCATAATCAATGAATTGAATATGATGTTGAATCCTGAGTTTCCACATCTCAAACTCAGTGGGCTTGAGTATAGGCACTTTGAGTCCTTGCCCAGATCCACTGCTGCTATTATCAAATTCCATTGCAAAAGATTAAAAATTAAAAAAAAAAAGCTTTCGACTTTGAAAAACAAAGAACAACCTGGCTTTGATACCACTTGTCAGGATCTGAAACTAATTAACCAAGACTAACTGATTTGAATTTATTAGAGTATAAATCAATAATCTCGCTTTGGATCAAAGTTTAATTAAGAAGTTTGCGGAATAACACTTAATTATTTTAACAATAGCTTTCAGAATCAATAGCAAATAAACACAAGTAATAATCAAAACTGCTTGTATTGCTGACTTCAATGATTACAATCACCTCTAATCTGTTTGATTAGACGAAGAACACAAACTATTCTTAGGGTTTTACAACCTTAGAGGCTTATGGAAACTCAAACAAAAAGCAATTACAATCTTGAATATGCAGAAAAACTCCTATACAATAGAAAGACCTATTCTATGTATTTATATTGCTTCTTGATTTGTTTCCTTGAAGGACTATGACTTCTCTGATAGTAGATATGCTGGAATCTTCGTGTAGATATCTTTTCCTGAATATCAGCACTTTCTGTTTATGAAACTGTTGAGCAGTTTGAATCACTTGACAGCTTGAACAGAGCAGCTTGAGTTGGTTTACTCTAGCAGCTTGAACTTTTACACTAGCAGCTCGAGATTCTTCTACTAACAGCATGAACTTTGTATTTACATAGAAATTCTACTAACAGTTTGAGAAGTCTAACTAACAGCTTGAACTACTTAGACTATTTCCCAACAACCTAGTTTTAAGCTGGGAGAAAAGCCACTTCATGGTAAAAGAAGGGGTAGTTTTAGGTCACATTGTGTCCGAACAAGGAATGGAAGTAGACCAAGCGAAAGTACAACTAATATCTTCACTTCCACCCCCACCAATGTGAAGGGAATAAGATCATTCCTAGGTCACGCTGGTTTTTATCGGCGATTTATCAAGGATTTCAGTGAAATATCGAGGCCGTTATGCAATCTTCTATCAAAAGATGTTGAGTTTAATTTCGATGAGTCATGTATGAAAGCATTTGAAAAGCTTAAATCAAAATTAACTGAAACACCAATTCTGCAATCTCCAGATTGGTCTCAACCTTTTGAGATCATGTGCGATGCTAGTGATTATGCAGTTGGTGCTGTGTTAGGCCAAAGATTAGAGAAAAAGCCAGTGGTTATATATTACGCGAGTAAAACCTTTAATGAGACACAAATAAATTACACAACTACGGAGAAAGAATTACTAGCCGTAGTATTTGCCCTAGATAAATTCAGATCATATATTTTGGGGGGCAAAAGTAATTGTGTACTCAGACCACAGCGCTTTAAGACATTTGTTGGCTAAGAATGATGCCAAGCCTCGATTGATTCGATGGATCCTTCTGTTGCAAGAATTCAATTTAGAAATAAGGGATAAAAAAGGCTCAGAAAATGTTGTTGCCGATCACTTATTAAGGCTCCAATTAATCCCAACAAACTCAACTGAACAAATTAGGGACTCCTTCCCTGATGAGCAATTATTATCAGTTTCCAAAATCTCCTGGTTTGCAAATTTAGTCAATTATTTCGTATCAGGAAGATTGCCGGAGCACTGGAACTCACAACTAAAAATATTTCTATGCTCAAACAAGGCAATACATTTGTGATGAACCTGATTTATTTAAGATAGGAGCAGATCAAATCATGAGACATTGCGTCCATAATTCCGAACATGAAGATATCCTTAAACACTGCCATGCATATGCATGCGGTGACCATTTCAGTGCTAAGAAAACTGGCCACCGGATATTGCAATGTGGGTTTTTCTGGCCCACAATCTTCAAGGATGCCTATGAATTTGTTAAAGGATGCATAAGATTCCAGCAAACGGGTGACATTACAAAAAGGGATAAAATGCTCATGACCCCGATTCTAATTGTCGAAATATTCGATGTATGGGGTATTGATTTTATAGGACCTTTCCCTAAATCATTCGGGTACGAATATATCTTAGTTGCGGTAGACTATGTTTCCAAATGGGTGGAAGCAGAAGCTACAAGAACCAATGATAACCGGGTTGTTTGCAAATTTATCAAAAGAAATATTTTTGCACGCCACGATATCCCAAGAGCTATCATCGGTGACGGATGGTCACATTTTAAAAATCAACATTTCGCTAAACTCCTTAAACATTATATAGTTAATCATAGAATAGCAACACCATATCATCCGCAAATCAGCGGACAAGTTGAGATTTCTAATAGAGAAATAAAGAGAATCCATGAGAAAACAGTGAGACCAGATCGAAAGGATTGGTCACAAAAGCTGGAGGATGCTCTATGGGCATACAGAACTGCATTTAAAACACTAATTGGTATGTCCCCATATCGACTTGTATATGGTAAGTTGTGTCATATTCCAGTTGAATTAGAACACCGAGCTCTTTGGGCAATTAAAAATACTATTTTAATTTACACGATGCCGGTGTCGACAGGAAGTTCCAACTGAATGAATTAGAATAAATTCGTAGAGAAGCTTACGAAAGTGCAAAAATCTATAAAGAAAAAAACTAAGGTTTTTCAAGATAGAATGTTGAAAAATAAATTATTTGCCAAGGGAAACAAAGTCTGGTTATTTAATGCAAGACACAGACTGTTTCCTGGTAAATTAAAAAGTAGGGTAAATTACAAATTTCGTCCCTGTGGTTTATTAGAAATTATGGATTGGATCCTTTGACTTTAAAAATTACACTGACAGCCCTTGTGGTTGAAGTTTTGTTACGGATTTGGTATTTTGGCCATTTAAAATGACCATTTTACCCTTACTTGTTTAATAATTATTATTAATGTTGTTTTTATTGATATTTCTATATTTTTAAATAATAAACTAATCTAAAAAATTAAAAATAGCAGCAAAATTAACTTCATATAAAATACATAAATTTGAATAATAAAATATTAATAAAGACAAATGCATAATAATTATTAATTAAAAAATAATGTTTTGAGTTTTTATTTTTACTTTAAAAAAACCTTTTATAAATCAATAAAATAAATGTATATATCGTCAAAAAGCATTAAAAACATTTTTTGACGTTTTTAAATTTTTTACACAAATAACTTTTTAACACTTTAAATAAACGTTTAAAAAAATTATTATAGTTTAAACATTTTGAAAAAAAAGTTTAAAAACTTAAAACATTTTGAAAAACATTAATTGTTTTGAAATTTTTAAAATTTTTAAAAAAAATTTTAAATAGTTTTTTTTTAATGTTTTTAGGAAAGTTATACAAAACTATCAAAAAACTTCAAAATTTTTATTGTTCATCTAAATGTTTAAATTTTTTTGTTTTATTATTAATAAAAAGGTTTAATTTTTTCAACAAAAAATCAAAAAGGGTTTCCTAAAGTTAAAAGACTATTTTGTTTCTAGTTTTTAATTGATGAAATAACAATCTATATGTTTTATAGATGTTTTAATCTTTATTAAAAATCATTTAATGTAAAATGGATAAAAATGAATACTTAATAATAATAATAATTTATTTTATGATTTACAAAAAGTTTACATTTTATTTTAAAAAATCTTAACTCAAAACTTTATTTTTTTAGTTTTTAATTGATTATAATAATTATTCGTATGTCTAAAAAAATATTTTATTATTTATTTTCATGTGTTCTACACTAAATTATTTTTACTGATTTTTTAAATTATTTTGAATTATTTTATTATTTTATATTAATAGAAATAATAATAAAAATAACATTCATAATAATTATTAAACTAATAAGGGTAAAATGGTCATTTAAAAGGCCAAAATACCATATCTGTAACAAAACTTCAACTACAAGGACTGTCACTGTAATTTTTAAAGTTAAAGGACTCAATCCATAATTACTAATAAACCACAGGGACGAAATTTGTAATTTACCCTAAAAAGTAAATGGACAGGTCCATATATCGTAACTGAAGTCTACCCACATGGTGCGGTAAAAATTCAGGATCTAAAAGGTGGTACCCCATTTAAAGTCAATGGACATAGACTAAAATTATATGTTCAATGAGCCACCAATGACATGCTAATCTCTGAACTCATAAGACTAGAAAATCCAAAAGTTAGCTAGGCGAGTATAGGAGTAGTTCGTCTGGCTGAAGACGTAAAACCTAGCGCTACCTGGGAGGCTACCCAGAAAACTTTGTGGGTGTGTTTATGGAAACCCTTACGAGACAAAACTCATCCACTCGGGATACCGAGGGGTTTAACGGCTTGTTGCACGTGCTAAGTGCAATCGTGAGTCCCTACGAAAAGGCAGATTATTTGATTTTATTTTGTTTAAGTGTTTTATTTTGATTTGTGTGTTAGTTTTGTGTACTCAACTAAGTTGGGGAGGATTTCTCCACTCAAATTTAGTTGTTGTTAGGTTTAAATTAAGTATTAGGAAGCCACACATCAGAAATTAGTTTTAAACACGCAGACTGAATTATGTTAACCCGATTTAATAGCGTAAGTTGGGGAGAGTACCCGTAAGAATTTTAAAAATTGAAGAAATGGGTTTAGAGACTTGTGTGCGCCCCATATCAAAAATCTGGAAGCCCGGGCGCAGGGCTACGCCTGGCCTACGCCCCGACGCGCTTAATTTGTTATAAAAACATAACCCTACGCCCCAAACATCATAAACCCTAAAACTCGACTTCAGAGCGGCGATTTGCGATTTATTAAGCCTAAAACCTCTCTAATAACGCCCTTTTTACGTCAATTCTTCAATCCGGAGCTAGAATTTCGCAAGAATTAGCAAGGTATACTCTTTCTAACGCCACTAGCTTCTTTCTATATTAGTTGTATGGATTTATCATCATGCATGGGAATGAACTTTTTGGGGGATTACATTATTTTTCATTGAACAAGGGTTAATTATAATTTTTATATATTAATTTAATTAATATAAATTTATTTTTGCAAAAGTTTTATTAAAAATCATATCTTTTTCCAAATATGCGTTTTTAATATTTTTGTCTGCGGGTTATTTTAATTGTCAAGATTATTTTTTAAAGTCATGCATTAATAGGGTTAGTTTTGGCTCACAATTGGCGGTGAGAATTAGGATTGGTTTATTTAATGAAAAGAGTTTTTAATTATTCATGCATCATTATATATAAAACCCATTTTTAATATCTCATTTCTCCGCATATTTATTATAGAGGTCGAGCCAATACCAAGTTAACGGCAATCGTTCCATAAATAACTGTCTCCCCCAAACCCCTAGGATGAGACTCATAACCCTAAGAATGCCTGTTTTGAGACACCTCTCAATGCGGAAATTCCCGTAGTTCCCCCAAACACCAATAACTGTAAACCACCTAGATTCCTTATTGAGCAAACCTTAAAAGAACCCGATTTTGAGAGTTTTGAGATTGTAGAGTGTTTCGAGAGGTTGGGATGGGAAAAAGCTATACAGTGGGAACTGCCCTATATCCACACTAGTCTGATCCAACAGTGGTTCACCACTATGCGGAGGGCAGACGGATATGAGGAGCACGATTTTGAGCTAACGGGAATGGTAGGAAATAAGAGAGTGACAGTCTCTAGGAATAAGTTGTGTGAGGAGTTTGCCATAGATAAGGATATTCCACTGCCTATGGAGTTCTAGTCATCACTTGATCTTCAAGGGGGTAGAGCGAGAAAGATAAACGGTTGGGCTAAAAAGTGGGTAGGGATGATAGCCACAGTATTTGGGATGTCTATAGAAGAAGCACGAACGTATATTCATTTTTCTAGGGGAGAATTATGCCCATTGGCCAAGGTGCTGTGGAAGTTTGTTATTTTTAACTTGCTTCCCAGACACCAAGATACGGCCACTATTAGTACATGCCCTTATGACAGGATATCCAACTATATCTCTAGGGTACATTATAATGCAAAATCTATGGGATTGTAACCTTATGGGTCAAGGGACGAATTACACGCACTGCAGAATGTTGACTGAGTTTTTTATTATAGAGAAAGCAGTGTCGGAGGAATTACCGATTAAGTACCTTAACCCTAATGAGATCTGGTTCACGAAGCTTACTATGATAGGGCTAGTATTTGAGAGAACCCATCTAGGTTACCAAATTCGCTGCACTAAAACCTCTAGATTGACCGTGATCCCATTTGTTGCTCCCGAGTACCCAGAGGACAAACAAAGCAATAAAGGAAAAGCTAGGATGGAGGTGGATGACGACGACGAGAGGCCGTGGAAACGAGTGTCAACTGTAGACTTGCAAAAGTCCCAAATGGATATTCTGAAGGATGTTATGACCAGCCTGCTGAACGCGAACAAAGATTTGTTAAAAGATATCGAGAAACTTCAAGAGGGACAAAAGAAGGCGGATCAAATGTTTCAAGTACACTTCGATTGGTTAACGAACATGCAATTGACAGTGGCCGAGCTAGAAGAAGTTGTCATACCGCCGAAAGTATTTTAAATTGTTATTTGCGAAAGTATGTTTGGTTGGAGTTTGCGTGAAGAAACATTAAGTTTTATTTGGTTGTTTAAATTTCTGATATGTGGTGTGATTCATGATTGTAAACGTACTTTAATTTTCCCGTTGTTTATTTTTTATTTTAACGTGTGGTGTGATATTATAGTTAAAAGTTTAAGTTTAAATTTATTTGAAGTTTATTCTAATTTATTTGAGAATATTTGAATTTATTTTCGAGCAAATAATGTATACCGATATATCTCTCATCTTTAAGTGATTCTAGTACTCAAATGTGACGAGGACGTCACAAAGGTCTAAGTTGGGAAAGGTAGGTCTAATAATGATTAATTAATTAATTTAGCCTCCACAAAATTTTTAGACCATATTTTTCACCACAAATAAGAAGGATATGATGCCCCGCGTACCAAAAAACCAGTAAAAATTAAATTTTTGAAGGGTTCAGCGCAGGGGGGCACAGGCCTACGCCCCATCGTGGTTATATTGCAGATTTGGCCTCATTCCTCATTTTCACAAACCCTAGAACTCACTTCACCTACGGCTTGTGTGCGGCTATACCTCCTTTGTGCCATTTTTGTGCTAAAAATTACACATCCAATCTTCAAAACACCTACATTACCATATATAACAAAGATCTAGGCTAGAAATCACTTCTTTGTGGTATTTCCATCCATTTTGAAGGACTTTTGGGTGTGGTAGTGGGTAACGAAAAAGTTAGATTTCTACCATCTTTAAGCTTCCAATCATCAAGGTTAGTGTTTTTATTGTAAAAATGCAAGTTATTTCATACTTTTTGAGCTAAATGAGAGTATGAAGCTTCATGGTCATCCATGGAGTTTTTATGGTGATTTTGACTTTTTAGAGTCAAAGTATGTTAAATTGCATAAATTTGATAATAATCTTGATATATGTATGTTGAGATATATGCTTAGTTGTTATTTAAGTTAATTTGCCATGATTAATTTCTAAGAAATAAGTTGGATTTATGAAGTTGATTGCCTAAATGTGCATATGATTTATAATTTATAAAGTTTAGGTAATTAGCTAGAAAATGAATTTTATGTGCTAGATGGATTTTTAGTGATATATTGAATATATTTTTAGCACTTAAAATTTTTGATGGCAAGTTATAGACTATATATAAGAGTTGTGCAAAAGTGAGCGTAGAAGTTATATATATATATATATATATATATATATATATATATATATATATATATATATATATATATATATATATATATATATATATATATATATATATATAGACTCAGGTTCAAAAAAGTACCTCTCGAAATCAAGTGCACCCGAAGGTACCAACCTTAAAAAACTTTTTTTTAGTTTTTTTTCTCATAACCATGTTTAAATTAATGTTATACAAATGATATATGAATTTCACATACATTCACACTTTCTGTGTCCTTAAAAGTTATGTGAATGCTCAATGCATATTTATGTGAATGGTCATCCATGTGAATGGTGTGAATGACCATTCATATGATCTTTTTTTATCATTCACAAGATTTATGATGTTGCTCATTTTGAAAAAAAAGTCTTATAATGTTGTCTTATTCATGTCTATTAAAAAAAACATATGTGAATGATCATTCACATTAGGGTACGCTGGGTACGCTAGAATCTCATAGGTACGCTGATGAACCTGATTCTATATATATATATATATATATATATATATATATATATATATATATATATATATATATATGCATCTAAACATGGTGAGCGTAATTATGAAAAATTTAATTATAGGTTACATTGTTTAATTTATCTCATACATATTTGATTGATTGACAACTTGTAGATGGCAAGAAGAACACGTCAAAGAGCCCATCCCGTTAATGTGCCAATAGACTGGACCCCTAACCTATTACTGTCCCAACACCCCGAGGAAGTTAGAACGCACTTATTTCTTTACAAAAAAAAAATATATATTCTAACAAGGTGTTAGTAGAAAAGAGAGTTAGGAGGTCTGACTTTGAGGACTATGGGATTCCATACATTTTTGATTTCTTGGGATGGGAGGGTGTACGTGTTTGAATTAGGCGGCCCTCTGATTTACCAGGCCGATGTAGTGGAGTGGATGAGTACTCTTCAGAAGGAGACAGGTAATTCTTATAACGAGTTGAGGTTGATAGGCACCGTCCACGGTAGGGACGTGGCGATGGATGCATGAATCTTTCGCCAATTATTTAATTTGGATATTGGGGTAGGCAACGAAGGGTCTACCCAACGTGGGTATGAGTACAAATCCGAGGCCCAATTGGCATTTACTGATATGACCTGGTCCGAAGATTGGATGGAGCAGGTATGTAAGGTGTTTAACCAAACCGTCGATGAAGCAGAGGCTTCCACTTCCTATAATAGGAAGGATTTATCCCCGAGATGCAAGGTGCTTCACAAGATAATTGTGAATAACATCTTGCCGCGAGATAGTGACCTGTCTAAGGTCAGACATAGGGACATCACGGTTCTTTAGGCCCTTCTCAAGGGTAAGCCCAGACTGTCCTCCGCATGGATAGTCATTAATGACATTTGGATTATGCATGATACTAGAGAGAGGACGATCATCTCCCCCATGGATGGTTGATCTCTAAACTTCTTGAGAGGATGGGTGCACTTTCACCCGATTTCCTTGCTTCCCCAGTGTCGGCGACATATATTACGGTCGCCATGTTTCCTACCTTGGTCTTTAGGGAAGTTGATGAAGGGTTTGAGATATTCGACAAAGAGAAAAATCAGTCGTATATCGAGAGTTACACAGAGGATGAGAGGAGAGAGAGAGAGAGAGAGAGCAGAAAGCCGCTAATGAGGCGGAGGTTCAGCCCGCAGAGCCGAACAGATGGCGTCTACCTCGCACAGTCGAGGCAATGACGATGTTGATCTTAGCCGCGTTATGAGGCGGTTGGATGATTTAGTGGTGGGTCAAGGTGAGTTCCGTGAGTACGTGACCCAGAGATTGGATGAGATGAATGGGAGAATAACTCATATTTATGATAGGGTCTATCATCTGCATGACCAGGTAGATAGGATCCAGGATGGACAGAGGTCACTGGCATATCAAAATGCCTACAACCAGCACAATAACTGGACATACTGGGAGGGAGTCCGACATCATGAGGATTCCCTAGCCGGTTTGCATATCAGTCATATTCTGATTATACTATGCCCAACTACCAGTCATATGACCCTGACGTAGATACTTATCAGCGCTATCCGGCGCATGGCAGACAGGATTTACCAGACAAGGTCCCTATTCACCTAGTTTCACATCCACCACAAAACCCCGCAGATCAAGGCCCGTATGGAGATTTCTTCAGCAGCGTCTTCGGTCCCCCTTCTCCTCCATTTCAGTGATCGGGTACTATCTTTCCTTGTTCTTTGTTCTTTATTTTCTGTATTTTTTATTTATCTTAGTTTTATAGTTGCATTTAATTTATTTATTTTTGGTAGTGTTTATTTTTATTTTTAGCTGAGTCCTTTTCTAGTTTTTAATGTTTATATAGTTCTTTAAATCTTCCCCGTTTGAGTCTAGTTTGCCGATTAGGCTGTGGAAAATGATGATAAATAGAGAATACATGTACGAGGGATGTGACTAGTGTTGATAAGATATTCTATAATTAAGAAAAGAGTCGTAATAATAGTTAACATTTTTGTTATGTTAAGCAATTGCAAGTAGGTTAAATTATATTAGGGCTTATATATAAGTAATGTGTCAAAAGATTTTGGAAACTCATGCAATAACGGGGAGAGCTTAATCACGTTTTTAGCCTCGGAAACGGCTCAATTATAGTTTAGATGGTTCGGGAAATTAAGTCTTTTGGGGTACCACTCATGCATAATCCCCTAAAACCTCTAGTTTGGGAGTGATTAACCTAAATCTCCTTACATGAACCACCTAGATTAGGGGTGAGCTCGGTACCGGACTGAACCGAACCGGTACCGATCCCGAAAATACCGAAACCGAATTATTAGTTTTGAAAGAACCGAATACCGAACCGTATAATTTTATATGGTGCCGGTTCGGTCCCGAATACCGAATTTTAGCTAATTTAAAAACCGAATACCGAACCGAGAGTACCGAATACCGAATTTTAGCTAATTTAAAAACCGAATACCGAACCGAATATATTAATTCGGTACCGGTCGGTACCAGTACCGGTTCGGTACCGGTTCGGGTTCGGGAAATGGTACCCGTCGCTCACCCCTAACCTAGATAACTTGAGTTTAAAAATTATAGACATAAGCATGACATTAAAAAGAAATTTTTTTTTTTAACAAAGGGCCTTTGGCCTGGCGGTAAGAGGGTGGAGTTTTAAGCGAGAGGTCACGGGTTCGATCCCCGTTGGAGTCAAGTTGAAATTTAGGTGATGTAAGTAAGTTTGGTGGTAAAATAGTAATTTAGGAGTGGGAGTAGGATAGTTTGCCGTTCAAAAAAAAATTAAAAATAAATTTTTATCGTACATAGAGGGAAAATATGGTCAAAAGACCATCTTGTTTTAAGTTTTGTAAACTTGAGCTAAAAGGGTAATTTCCAAAAGTGAGATACATTATATAAATTCTAAGGAAAATACATTTTAACTGAAAGTGTCTTTGGTCTGTATAGTAAAAGTTTTAACGCACTACTGTGAAGGCTAGCTTAACTTAGAGTTTCTTGATGCACTGCTAGTATATGCCCAGTACATAGTTCTGATTCCAAAGGCTTGTTCGGGGACGACCAAGAGTTAAGTTTGGGAGGTTTGATAGGACTATAATTTATGTGTTTTAGATATCGTTTTCAGCTCATTTTAAGTATCGATGCTTCGTAATATTCCAAAATTATGTTTCAGGGTCAAGAAGTCAAATGGAAGCAGCTCGAGAAAATTCAGCACGATCCAAGTCGGAGGGGGCGCAAGCCTGCGCCACCCTACGCTGCAAAACAGAACTATTTTGAGATGGAGAGCACTTCCAGCGCAGCCCAGGTCGTACCCCCAGTGCAGGGGGGCGCAGGCCTACCCTGGTGCGGCGCAAATCGACAACAGACTTGTTTTTAACCCCCAAAACCCTAAATTTCACATTCTCTATAAATAGGGGTTGATGGCTCTCGTTTTTGGAGGTCCCGAAGTGTTGAAAAAAGTGGCGAAGCCCTGCTAGAGTGGATTTACGATTCAAGTACGAAGAAGGTGTATTGCAACCGTTCGAAGCTTACGATGATGTCTCCAACCGTTCCTAGTGAAGAGCACATGATGAGCGGCTAAACACCATAGCCGTTTGCGGAGGATCTACGGCTAAGTTTTACATTCTAGAATTTCAAGTATGTTTTGATGTATTTTGTGATGCTTGGATATTTTACGAGTAATGCAAATGATAAGCATTCGGTTATTATTATGATTATATGTTTTGATTGGTAAAAGCAAGATAGTTTATAGTGATGTTATTATTTGTACAGAGTCCATTAGTTTAGGGATTAAGACAACTAATGAACGTTGCATGCGCTATGCCGAGATTTATTGATTAAAACCCTTATGATTAATTTAACTACGCAATTAATTATGTCTATGTGATTGTTGCATGAAATTCAAGTGGGTAATAACTTATGCCGTAGTGATTCCGTAAATGGTTATTTTCAAATTGCTTTGTTAATCAATCCGTTAGTTGCTTGCCGTTATTTTAGTTATAATTTAGACATAATCATTATTCCAAACAAATCATCCAATTCACGATTTAATCGCTTTTATTAACTAAAGAAACTAGCTAATTAACCCTAATTCACATACGCACTCCCTGCGGATTCGACCCTTACTTCTCTAAGCTAATAATTAGATTTAAGGTTATTTCTACGGGCCACAACAACGGCTCGTCAGTTGACTCAATATCCTAATTGATAAAATGGTTCGAATGAATCAATAAATGATCCTTTGGGAACCTGGTTAAAAGGTTGGATTGAATCAACCCAACCTTTTACCTAGATACAATCCCATGATCCAATGATCCTACGAACGATCCCACGATCCAACGTCCGATCTTGTTAAAAACGATTGTATATCAATCCTGCTCAAAATCACTTGGTAGGATCGACTAATCCTACGATCTTACTCACGATCTTAACAACCATGTTCAACATGTTTCTTAGCATTTTGTCAATAACAGTTTTAATTTTTTTTTTTTTTTCAATTATAACATTGGTCCTTCAACTATTTAAGATTTCGCTACTCAACTACTTAATTAGTTTTCTTTTTGGTCATTTTTATAAAATTTTATTTTAATTTTAAAAATAATTTTAAAAATTATAATTTTATTAATTAGTAAATTTATTATTATTATCAATGCTTATAAATTTTTATTTTAAAAAGTATATTTGTTTATTATTTATTAAAAGTTATCCTTATTTATATATTTAATTTATGTTTTTTTATTTATTCATTTATTTATTAAAATTTTATTTATCACACGTTTCATTTGTTAAAATATTTACACATTTTTATCATTTATAGTGTTTTCATCTAACTATTTCATTACATTAATATATTTTAATTTAATTATAATTTTTAATGAAAAATATATAAACTTAGGATTATTCGTTTTGATTTAAATATTCTAGCATCTTAATTCTTTTTTATTTAAATTTAATATTTATTGAATTTGATTTAAATATTTTGTTACAGTAACATGTTTTAATTTAAATTTTATGATTTATTCGTTTTGTTCAATTTATTATGTTACATTAATACGTCGTTTCGATTGGATTATATTTTTTTTAAATATAGACTTAGTATTTGATTCGTTTTGACTTTAAAAAACTTTTACGTTAATACTTTTCGACTTACTTATAATATTTAAGTAAAATATAATCTAACTATACATATATACAGAGGGGGGTTCAATGGAAAACCAACATGCATCAGAAAATCTTAGAAACCTTCATGCACCATCACAAATGCATCACAATTCCAGCGTGATGCATCATTATTTCCACATGATGCATCAAATTCCCATGTGATGCATCGCCTTTCTGCGTGATGCATCACCTGATTTAATAGCTATGAAGTGGTTCCTCGGTTTTCCGATGCATATAGGTTTTCCATTGAACTCACCCCTATATCTATATATATATTAATAAAAGAAAACATTTCACGCCACGTGTCACTACCTCATCCATCTAAATTTTTGATTTCCCGCCTTTTTTCCATAATTAGATTTCTAATTTAACTAATTTATTGTTTAAAAATATGAAATCTAATTCAAATACTTTCATATTTTATCCATGTAATTAAAAAAATAATCTTAAACATTCTAATACTAATCTAAATTTACATTTAAGATAAAAAAAAGTTGATATTTTAATTAAATTATAATTAAAGCATATAAAACTATTATCTTACAAATATTATATTTTCTCGGTATAAAAAATCAATTATAATCCATGAATTGTAATTTGAGAATTCATGTTTATTTATTTACAATATATTCAATTGTTAAATTGTACATTAAATATTTTAACTAAAGCTTAGTGTTTATATTATTTTTTATAAACTGGATTTAGATTACATATTTTGAGTTTTTCTTATTTAGAAAAAAAATAATTAACCTTATTGTATTAATAATGAGATAATAATAGATTCTTTTGAAATTCATGTTTGGACGAATTAAATGTTTTGAACTAATCTCACATGCGTATAAAAAAATAAAATTAAGTTAGTGTTAAAAGTTTATGCAAAAAAATTTTATGACATCCTGCATTCATAGTATACAATATAGTATAGTTAAGAAACCTTATAATGTTTAAGTTGAATTGAAATTTTGATAAACTAGATATATGTTTATATAAAATGCATATAACAATTGTGAATTTTTTTTATAAGTTTATAATCACAAAAATTAATACAACATATTATTATAGAAAAAATAAAAGATAAATAAAATTTATCATTTTTATAAAGATAAATATATTCTATTATTTTTAATCTATGATAAAATATAAGTACAATTATTATTTTTAAAAAGATAAAGAACTTTATTATTTTTAGTCTATAAATATTAATTTGTAATAAAATATATAAGTATCATATTACATATAAACTAAAATTTCAATTTATATCAAATAAAATATATTAAATTAAAAATAAACTTTTAAAAAATTTATTGATGAATAATAATAGTATTCTTATATTATTTTAAAATAATTAATAGTTATGTATTTTATTTTTTACTTATATTCATTTTATATATATAAATTTTATTAAAAATATCCACGTATTACGTGGGTCAAAAACTAGTAAACAAATAAACAAAATAATGATACTTATCAATACAACAAATGACATAGAGTTATTCCATGCATAATCAAGCAATCTTTTTTTGAAAATGTACAAAGTTGATTCTGCAAATTGGTCAATTTGGAAAATCTTATATATATGGTGAATATTCTTCTATTATATATAAAGAATGACCACCATTTTAAGTATTCAAATTGATCCAAATCTAAGCAAGAAGTTGATATGATTTGATAAGATTAGATCCCTCCCTATAAAGTGTGTGTATTTGTGTGTAGGGTACCAAGAAATATATATATATGAGATAGATTGAACTCAATTATCTTGAAATTATATTCTACTTTTGAAGAATCAGATCATTGGATTTTTATATTTTCAAAGTTGATAATAATTATTCTAAATCTATCTTATTATTCTATAAAAAGGATAAAAATTAGTGGTGTTAAAGTACAACCAAGTATGGATAAATTGAGCCAAACTATTTGATTTGAAACCAAAAGCCAAAAAGAAAAGAAATTTGAATCATCAAATGTTGGTTTTGATTTTATTGTACGAAATTGTGTATATGAGAACCAAGCTTAATAATAATTACCAATTTAAGCAACGAAATCATTTTTAACATGAATTATAATGATGGTTGCAGTTTTTTTATTGAAACATGCAACATCTACCTAAATAATTAATAAGTAACCAAGCTTTTATTTAGAAACCCACATGATCATAAAATTATTAAACTTCAATACATTTTTATTTCTACAATTTTGTTATGGGTAGCAAATGGTTAGAGATATTTTAATTAAAAAACCTCTACAACAACAACCCCCCCCCCCCCCCCCCCCCCTCCCCCCAACACACACACGATGGGGATCACATTCATGTAACTAGAGATAATCTTAGGGATTCAAGAATAACCATTTAACATAAACTGCTAGATTTTATCACAGGGATTATATAACCTTTTAACATAAACGACTAACTTTCACCACATTAATTATCATATTACCATTTAACGTAAATGGTGAAATTTCACCATAATAATCAATTAAATTTATATTAAACTGTCATTAATTTTGAATCCCTTACAGTTATTGTGCATAACTTGACAATGATCCATATTTTAGTTTTTCTACCTCTCAGTACCTTTGATTCCAATGATGTCATATACCTGGATTCCGATGAGGAGGAACAGGCTGCACATGAATTACAAATCAAGGAAGCTCTTCGAATAGACTACGTAGGTAAATAAGGCCTTGCACCAGAAGAGTTTAAATTTGAGCCACCTTCTAATGATCCTGCACCAATTGAAACTCCACCAACCGCAACTCCCACATCCCCTCAACCAGTCCAATCAACTCCCATAAATTAATTACCCCAAAACAGTGATATATAGTTATCAACTGTCTAGCATTGATCATCCTGAACTTGTAGTCTTGTAGTAATCTAAGCCTAGGAAGATGGTCTGACAGATCCGTTTCATTTTCCTATATATGTTAACTTACTAAGCAGATAGATTACATATTCCACAAATGATTCATGTAAAACATTTATGTTACATGTTTTTAGTTGAGGGGGTTGAATTGTAAATATTTTATAGTTTCTTTTGTATGTGTAAATAATAGATTGTAAGGGAATTAATTACTATTTGCAAAACAGATTCAAAAGAAATAAACAAAGAACAATAACCAAAAACACTATAAATTTCCAAGAACCCTAAACAACAACCGGCTTTAAGCCACCCTATTACTTACAAAATAGATCTCACTACAATTACACTCTGAGTCTTCATCAACAGATGAAGCTCACACTCAAACATACAGCGGAAACGATTTAAACAACAACTATGAACCCTAACTTGGGTGCGTAGGAGACTGACGTATTAAACTAAGAGACTTTCTTAACAACTTACAATTAAGACTACAGATCCAAACCAGATCTATACATTAACCCTAACTCTCGCAACAGTGAAGAATTAACAACTAAAACTTACCTCCCAATGCTAGAGACGAGAGCTTTAAATAGGCAAAAATTGGAGAGCCGGAAAGATGCATATTGGAAAGGAGTGCCGCATGAGAAATCCAGCCAGCACCTCCAAAATCTAAAGCCTCAAATATACGTTGCCTGAGAAAAGAAAAGGAAAGGGGCTGGGCCCAACACCAAGCAACACAAGCCAAACAAGAGGCCCAAAACCCAACAGAAATATAAAAGATATAAAGGATAAAAGCCCATCAATTATCTTGAAAGAGAAATATTTACTTCTAACATGTACGTATATTTTTATTCTTCATATTGTACGGGCTTTTAATGAGAAATACAAAGCATTCGATTAAGTTTTGTAAAATCTCTCTAGTGCTTCATTTACTGTTGTTAATTGATTTATTGTGCTTATATTAGTATTGATCTTGAAAAGTTTAATTTTGTTGTTAAATCTGTCAGATTAAACCATCGAGCATTCGGTTTTTGTGTATGAATCTTTTGATATAAAATTCTTGATCTAATTCCGAACTATTGTGATTTAATTTGGAATTTTCTCAAAATTTGTGTTCGGGTTAAAAAGTTATTGTTTCATAAAAATAGTTGAGTTCAAGCTTATTTTTGGTTAAACCGCTTATTGAAAAGTGTTTCGTTGTTAATTGTGAGCATTTTGAGTGTAAATTCAATCACACTGATGGATTTGTGAAGAAAACAAAGTTGAATCGAAGTTTTTGTGAGTTGTTAGAAAATTTTCTAATCATTTATAAAAAGTTCGAGTGTTAAGAACAAGTGTAATTCAAACATTTTCTTTAGAACTTAAAAGTTCGGGTCAGTTAACATTCGAAGTTCTCTTACCATTCGAAAGTTTCTTCTTTGTGGTTCGAAAGAACAGGTTCATTCGAACATTTGCTTTATGATTTGGACATCTGCTTCAGAATTCGAAGATCTGCTTGAGGATTCGAAATTTTGCATAAGGACTTGAAACTCTGCCTCAGGACTCGAACATTTGTTTAAGGGCTCAAAGTTTTCAGAAGGACTTGAACATTTGTTACGGGCTCAAAGTTTTCAGAAGGACTCGAACATTTGTTAAGGACTCGAAGTTTTCAGAAGGATTCCTTATATGAGCATTGTATGCTCCTTCGTGCGGAGATCATGGATCTCGTTTTAGTTCCTTATGCGGAGAGCACAGATCTTAATATATGTTTCATCGTATGGAGAGCACATATCCCGGGTTTATGTATCATATACCAGTTTAAACAATAATGATCGGAGATGCACAACCTAACTAGCATGGTATATGGGATAATTGGTCCCCAACGATGGTCAACAGTCATATTCTTAGCCTAGGGTACACCGGAGTATGAATCTAGCATCATGTTGAAGCATGTTTAATAAAAAAAAAAAATACATGTCAAATAAGCGTCGACTATCATGTATCAACATGTCAAGTACAAACGTGCATTATGTATCAATAAAAATCATATATATTGCTAAATGAATTTTTGAGCAACTAGAAATGTCATATCAAGGATGTATGTATGTATATGCTATGAAAACAAATGCAACAATATTAATCTATTACCCATAGTCGTTTTATCAATCAAGTACCTTTTATATCTCAAGGATATTTTGGAATAACCTTAAAGGCTTACACTTTCCAATATGTATACAAATCATGCTTTATCTTTATCTGTAAACTCTTTCGATTTATGCCAATATGGGTTACACAACTCCACATGAAAGGACTCTTAAAACCAATTTCTAGAAGTCACTTGCAAATTGCAATAATACATAAAAAATATGGGATATTTTTAATTTTGCTAAAGTCATCCATCAATACATAGTTAATCATGCAAGACAATAAATTCTAATCATATATAGTATGCTAATTAACTTTAGAGTTTCCATGCCATACCATTTGGGGTTCAACCCGATTTGAATAAGTCAATTATATAAAAAGGTAAACATCTCTAATAATCAAAAGGCAACAAGCCTCAAAGCTATATCACTCGAGAACCATCAGCAGGAGTCTTACCTTTATTTGCTCCACCTAAAATATGATGTCCTCACAATCGGGGTAAGATATCACCCATAGAGTAATAGGATTTAAAAGCATAACAGTTCATATGTAAATATGTATGAACAGAATTAAACATGAGTTACAATAATTTCCTATGTGACGCTCATCTGAGTGGACGTCGTACCCCTCATCTGAGCTGGTGCTGGTTAACCGTACACATCCCTCATCCGAGCTCATGCAAATTTAACCATGAATCTTGGGGGCTAATTAAACTCGGCCTACACACAGTAGCGTCGATGCCTGAACTCAAATCATGTAGTACAAGTATGCATACAAGGTAATTTATGCTATCATATAGACATGTACTGCTAATAGGAAATGTAGGGTGAATATATTATGCATGTATGATATTCATGTAAACGATAACAACATGTTAGGTTGATACAAGTGAATCAAATTATCATAAACTGACTCTTATAAGCACAATCAAGGATCTCAGTCAAACGTTATATCCACAATCCACCATTCATGACAACCGACCTGATAATGAAAGCATGATACTTAATTGTCACTATTCTTATTGATCTAGATCGGTAACTCGATAACCTTTCAATTAATCGATAATCCAAAGTCCAGGGATTAAATCGAAAAATATTTAATTAGGGTGTTAGATTTACTAGAATCAGTAAAATTAGAGGGTTTTTGATTATTTAGAAAATACTAATAATTATAGGTTTCGTACCTATTGCGAAAAAATTGATTAGATTAATAATAATGCATGCCATTACCTTCTGAGAGTATATCGACAACTTAAACCCTATAAATCCATTTTAATATCTCAAACCCATGACTTGGTTATTAATTAATTTAATTAACTTGAACTTGTCGACTAAATATTTAATCTCTTAATAAATTAATAACCACTAATTTGATTTAGAAATAAATCAAAAATACTTATCTTAATATTAAGACGATGATCCATGTCTAAAACCAAATTAAATCTCTAAATCCCAATTACAAGTAAGTTAGTAACCCAAATAAAACTATTAAATTATCAACCCAATTAAATTAAAAGGTTAATGGAACAAATATATTTAACTAGCTTAATAATCCATTAAGATTGCTACCCAAATAAATTAAAACTAGCAGCCCAATGAACACTCCTAAGGCCTAAAAAACAAACTACATAATTGGGCTCATAACCCAAATCGGGTTTCTTCCCCATTAGCCCAAACCAACCAATTAATATTTATACTAAAGAACCATTTTACCAATTTAGACATTGATCGTTTTCTTAAATCAATTTCATTTCTCGAATGAATATTTAAAATTAAATGTCTTGAATAAAGCAATAACTTGAAATGGGATGTTAGATGACAAATTCACAATTACCTGCAATCATATATATGTATCTCTTATAAAACGTAGGTGTGTTAAGTCTGATCAAATGCTTTGGTTGCGAGTTGCGACGTTTTAGTCGCGGTCGCAACGACCAGATCGTTGTCGAGTTCAACCTTTCGTGGCTCGCGACACTTTTCCGAGAAAATATCTCGAGGTGAATAATGTCTGGTCTTGCCCGAGTCCATGTAATTGTGGCTTTTGTCAGAGATCGCAATCGCGATGACCTGCAAAACAGTACGGTTTAAACTGTTCGTCTTGACAGATCTGCCAAATTGTTCAAACTCAATTTTACCATTTGGAATCCGTCCAAGAAACCTGATACAAAACTATACCAAAACATGTTTTGACCATTTGCATATCATTTGCCAAGATTAAAACACCACTTTTGAGTTCAAATTCAACCATTTTCTCAACTAAAACTCTAGAACATAAAGATTTTACTTTGGTATCTGATTTTCTTCAACTTTCGGTAATTTTCGAGAATCCTTTCTATAGGGCGGATGTAATGTGTTATGATGGGTGTCACTCGACACCGATAAAGTTTTAAAATACCGAGTTAAGTATGTATCAAAAATCCGAGTGACGCCTAGGATTTTTTTTTAGTGACGCCTACGAAAAATTTATAAAAGTATTATACACAAATCTAATTTATATTTGTTGATTTCGTTACCCAAACTTATTAAAATATTACTGAGTTTAATCATAAAAACTTAAAAGAAAAGCAAAAGTCCAATAGAAATAAAAAGTATAAGAGACAAGATTCAAGACCCAACCAAAAAAGATTATAAAAAACCCTAAAAAAATTAGCCCAAACATTGTTGAAGACACCGGTCCATTTGGTTGAAAAACTTCTAATCGATATCACCGCTTCTCATCGGTTAGGGAGGTGTTTAAATAAGTTGAAAACCCCTAACCGTGTGATATTTTAGAGACTTTAATGCATCAAAGTTATTAAGGTTGGCGGAGATGTATACGAATGATTTTAATTGTTGGAGCAAATATTAATTTTGTCGATCACAACTGCGACAGTTGAGAGATAGTATTGTACTACGTAGTTTTGTAATTATAAAAATCTTGTTATATGTTAAATTTGTGTTGGCAACTCATTTTTTAACCCGATCCATCTTAGAAAATATTTTAAAAATCTAACTACTAAATTTACTCTAAAAAAGTGACACCGATAACAAAAAATTCTGAATCCACCCCTGCCTTTCTAATATCATGCAATAATAATTTCTAAGTTTAATTCATTAACAATGGGTTATAAACTCTAACTTGAAATACCCACAAAAATCAACTTCTTATCTTATAATTAGCCTTGAAACCTCTAAGGGGCCGTTTGGTTCACTGGAATCCGAGATAACTGGAGGGGAAATGAATCCAATTTCAGTCAATTCATGTGTTTGGTTCAACTATGAAAAGGAATTAGATTCCATCAAAATTGAAATATTCCAATGAATAAAGGAAAATAACATTCCTTCACACTATGGATGGAATTCAATTTCTTTTAAAAACAGAAAGTGGTTGATTACAAAAATACCCCGTACGTTTAACACACTACACTACACTACACCATGTCATGTCATGTCTTACCCCACCCACCCTACCTACCTAACCACCCACCCTACCCTACCCTACCCCATCTTAACCTACCCCATCCCACCCACCTCTAACCCACCTACCTAGGGGTGATCAACGGTTTGGTTTTTGGGTTTGTTGGTTTCCACGGTTTGGTTTCTTCGGTTTGAAACTTTTTTTGTCCTAAACCAAAAACCAAACCAAACCAAATTCGAAGCTACATAAACCAAACCATAAACCGAATTCGAATTCGGTTTGGTTTGGTTTATAAACCAAATAAACCAAATATTCAAACAACAAACCTTTCAAGCATTTTTAATTCCAAATACAATCCCAAAATATAAAGTTAACATACATAAAAATGTTTTACGTCAAAAGACATTAACCCCAAAAATATCATGTTTCCAAACAACCGAACAATCAAGCTTTATATTATTTTCTTCTTTAGTCATTTGCTCCCAATGATCATTCATACTTCACGGCTTCACGCACCATTTCAATTATGTATGTATGTGTGTGTGTATCTATATATATATATATATATATATATATATATATATATATATATATATATATATATATATATATATATATATATATATATATATATATATATATATGTATGTATATCTACATATGCATATATGTATATATATATATATATATATACATATATATATATATATATATATATATATATATATGTATATATATATATATATATATATATATATTAGTAATATAGTATATATATATATATATACATATATATATATATATACATATAATATATATACATATATATATATATTATATATACATACTAGTATACATACTATATATATATATATAATATATTATATAATATATATATATATATATAATATAGCACAATAATATATATATATATATATATATATATATAATTCGGTCGGTTTGGTTTTTGATATCGGCTAGACCATAAACCAATCTAAAAACCGAGTATTATAATCGGTTTGGTCTAAAACCAAACCGAAAACCAAATTTTAAATTTGGATTGGTTTTATTCGGATTCAGTTTGGTTTGGTTTTCGGTTTTCTTGGTGCTGGACCAAATACTGCCCACCCCTACACCTACCCCATCCCTACCTATGCTATCTAACCTACTATTACCTACTACCCATCGTATCTACCCCTACCTACCCACTCACCCACCCCTACCCTATCCTACCTACCTACCCACCCACCTCTAACCTCCCTACCTCAACCCTACCTATGTTATCCAACCTACTCTTACCTACTACCCACCATACCTACCCTTACCCATCCCTCATCCATCATACATTACCCACCCTACCCAACCGACCTACCCTACCTACGCTATCCAACCTACTCTTACCTACTACCCACCATACCCACCCATCCCACGTACACCTCACCCACCCTATCCTTCTCATCTTATTCCTACTTTATAGACTTATCCACCTTTACCCACCCATCCACCTCCACCCACCTACCCATACCTTACTTACGTTGTCCAACCTACTTTTACCTACTACCCACCATACCTACCCCTAACCCACCTACACATCCTTCATCCATCATACGTTACCCACCCAACCCACCTACCCTTACCCTACCTACTCTTACCTACCCACCCACCCATCCCCTACCCACCCCATCCCACGCACCCTACCTATCCATCTCATTCTATTTCTACCTTAGAGACTTTTCCACCTCTACTCACCCATCTTATCCTACCCTACCAACGAATTATGAAATTGGATTCCAATTTCATTTTTAACCAACCGAAAAGGATTTGGATTCCAATTCCAATTCCTTAACAGATTCCAATTCCATTCAAAACATTCTGCGAACCAAACGCCCCCTAAAATTTCACTATAATTCGCGGATTTGAACAAGATTCGAAGATTCCAACGAAAATTTGGAAGGGCTGAAGAAAATGATGAGATGAAGTGAGGAACCGTATGTTTTTGAGTTGCAAATATGGTAACAAAGTTTTGAAGAGATATGTTTATTCAAGTCTTGAACTAGATTCGGGAAATTACATAAGTAGTCTTTGGACTTGGTTTTAAACTAAGTAAACTTTCAGATTTATCCATATCGGCCCTTGAACTTATTTAAAGGCATAATATGGATTTGCAAGAATTAACAACCTACTTTCAAATGAAGTCAACTTTTAACAGAACTTTCACAACATATCATAAAGCCTTAGGTAACATCATTTTTAATATTAGTATCATGTATTATGGTGCTCGAATAGATTTTGACCCAATAAAGTGAGTAGAGTCAACTTTTGACTTTAAAAGTCAAACTTTTAATTAATAATTCAATTTAGTCGAATACATATACATTGTTTGAGATTTCAAACACATGATTTCAATGGAAATTAAACTCGAGATGTTGTTAAATGTCGTGACGGATAAAAAATTCTATTCAAGTATAAATAACAAATTATTTAACATCAAAACTTGATTATATTTAATAAAAAATCCAAAGATAAACTTTTACACTTTAATCACAAAGCATTTCCATTAGATTTTTGTAAGTAAATTTTTATGACAGTCTTTTCATGTATATAATATATAAGTGCAACCTAATAATCTTAAAAGAAAACCCAAACACCCTTTAAGGCATCTGTGTAATGTAACCCACAAAAACATATCAGATAACTTTGGGCTTTCAGCCCAATAACAAAACGAAAATTTTCGTAAGCAACTGACAGATAGCTCAAGCAGAATCTCTTTCGGGTAAAAATCAAGGTATACTTATTTTCGTTTTAACAACTATTAACATTAACAATATATCTATTTACAATGGTTAGTGTCGCTGCCAGATAGCTCAAGCAGACATGTAAGCAACTGACTTATTTTATTTATTACTTTATATATAATATATAGCGTTTCTGTTTTTCTGTAATAACTTTTGATATATTATCAGGGCCGGCCCTGGGCCTGGTGCACATGGGCCACCACCCAGGGCCCAATTCGTCATAGGGGGCCCAAAAAAATTTGTGTATTCTAATATAGCCCAATTTTAGAGGCATGTTATTTTGATTTTAGAAGGAAGCCTGGAAGCGTACGAGCAAACAGCGCAGGAAGAAGAGAAGATGCAGATGCGCCGTTTCCGTTCATTTCGTCGCTTCGGATTCAAAAAAAATGGAACGAAATCAATGGTATTTCTTATTTCCGAGGTATGTATTCGATTGGCATTAAATCAGGTAGATGAACGATTAATCTCCCGTCTATTGCTCCCATCGATTGACCGTTGACGATTGTTCATCTCCCGAATTAGAATCTAAAATCTAGTCTGGTGTTTTTGTTCATCACTTCCTCATCGATTGTTAAACGTGAAATCTGAAATCAGTCAAGTTTCGTTTTTAATTTTGAACGAATGTCTACTGATTAGGGCTTTGTTCATCTCCTTATTCCATCTCGGCAGTCGCATCTTCGAAGGCCAAAAAATCAGTTTACTTTTATTGACCAGCAATTCAGCAAAGCAATTAATCAAGGCAGCAAGCAGCAAGGCAGCAACTTTGCAAGGGGTAGAACCGTAGAAGCTGAAAGCCACTCCAGAAAGGCAGAAACTCGATTTTCAGAAAGGCCGAAAGGGGCAAAGGGCGTTTTCTGTTTTCTAAATCTCAGATTTCAGAAACACCAAGGCAGCAAGTCTTCAATTAAAGGTGTTTTTGCTCCTTTAACATTTATTTAATTGTGTATTTGTGTGATTGTCTTGCTAATTGAGTAATTTTTAATTGCTAATTGTTAATTGCTAATTGCTAATTGCTAATTGTTAAGAACTAGTTTTAGGTGTTTAATTGTTAATTATTTGATTGTAATATTTTGTTCTCTGATTTTATATAACTATATAATGATACCTAAAAAACATTTATCCGGAAGTCAAAAAAGAAAAAAGAGAAAAGAGAATGAAAACTTAATACAATCTCAAAAGGGGCTATTTGTAAATTCCTTAAAACTAGTTCTTCAAATGTATTAAATGAAAATGTTGATAACTTGAATAAGAATGATTCTAATTTGGATGAAAATAAAGTTAACTTGAATGAAAATGATGTTAATTTGGATAAAGATAGATGTGATGCTAACTTGAATGAAAATGATCTTAATTTGGATAAAGATAGATGTGATGCTAACTTGAATGAAAATGATGTTAATTTGGATAAAGATAGATATGATGCTAACTTGAATGAAAATGATGCTAAATTGGATGAAAATAATATCAATGTGAATGAAGATGAACATGGTGCTAACTTGAATGAAAATAATGATAATATGAATGAGGATGAAAATGTTACTATTTTGAATGAAAATGATAACACAAAAGATATTTATAATCCTAGATTATGGGATAGTTTAGATAATAAATTAAGGGATTTGTTAGTTGAAAAATGGCCTATAAGAGAAGAAAATCTTGTGTTTCCTAAAGATAAAACATCTAGAAGTTTTTCTTTCTTTTACTATACTAGGAGATTAAGCAATGGAGAAACAAGTGATCGAAAATGGCTAGTTTACTCAAAACATATAGATAATGTGTATTGTTTTTGTTGTAAAATATTTAAGCAAACTTATCAAAAAGGTTCTTTATCAAATGAAGGATTTAACGATTGGAAACATCTTGGCGAGCGACTTAAAGAACATGAAAATGGTGTTGAACATTTGATGTGTATGAATTCTTGGAACGAAGCAAAACTAAGATTCGATAAAAATCAAACAATTGATAAAGATTTACTACACCAAATTATAAAAGAAAAAGAACGTTGGAGACAAGTTTTAAAAAGAATTATTGCCGCAGTTAAGTATTTATCTAAGTATAACTTGCCTTTTCGTGGGTCTAATGAAAAACTTATCAAAGTAACAATGGCAATTTTCTGGGATTAATTGAAATGATGGTAGAATTTGATGCTTCAATGCAAGATCATGTTAGACGTATTAAAAATAATGAAATACATCATCATTATCTTGGTCACAAAATTCAAAATGAATTAATTTCTCTTTTAGCTGATAGTGTGAAAAGTTCTATAGTTAAGATTATTAAAGATGCAAATTATTTTTCTATAATTCTTGATTGTACTCCGGACGTTAGTCATCAAGAACAAATGACTTTGATTATGTGATGTGTAAATATGTCAAATAGCAAAGTAAACATTGATGAATTCTTTTTAGGATTTTTGAAAGTAGATGATACGTCGGTTTAGGACTTTTTAAAGAAACTTTAAATGCACTTAATTTGCTAGATTTAGATGTTAATGATATAAGAGGTCAAGGCTATGATAACGGTTCTAATATGAAAGGAAAACATCAAGGTGTTCAAAAACGTTTGCTTGATATAAATTCGAAAGTCTTATACATGCCATGTGCTTGTCATAGCCTTAATCTTACTCTTAGTGACATGACACATTCTTGTGTTAAAGCCGTTTCGTTTTTTGGAATTATTCAACGTATATATGTACTATTTTCTAGTTCTACTAAAAGATGGAAAATTTTGCTTCGCAATATTCCAAAATTAACGGTGAAATCTTTATCTAATACTAGATGGGAGAGTAGAATAAATAGTGTTGAAGCTATTAGATTTCAAGCCCCTCAAATAAAGTTAGCTTTGTTAGAATTATGTAAATCATGTGAAGATGCAAAATCAAAAAGTGAAGGAGAAAGTTTACTTGGTGCTTTAAAGAATTTTGAATTTCTACTTGGTATGATTATTTGGTATGATATTTTATTTGCTATTAACATGGTTGAGTAAAAAATTACAATCTAAGTGTATATGCATTGATGATACTATTAATCACATTGAAAGTATAATAACATATTTTGAAAAATATAGAGATGAACGGTTTGCCTCTAGTATGAATAATGCTAAAATAATTGCTTGTGATATGGATGTAGAACCTATATTTCCGGTACAGCGTCATGTTATTAGGAAGAAACAATTTGATGAAAGTAATAATGAAGATCGAGTTCATTCGCCAGAAGAGTCTTTTAGAGTTGAATATTTTTTAGTTGTTGTGGATATGGCAATTATTATATACTGGATTTGATCAATTAAAAATATTTGAAAGTATATTTGGATTTTTATATGACTCAAAGAAATTGAAGTCATTGGATGATGTTGAACTAAGAAACCATTGTACTAATTTTGCAAATACATTTACTCATAACAATGTTTCTGATGTGGATTTAGATGTTTTTTTTCGGAACTAAAGGTATTAAAAATCACTTTGCCAAATACTTTGATGTCGGCGGTTGAAATATTAGAGTTTGTTAAAGTTGCATATTGTTATCCAAATGTTTCTATTGCATATCGCATATTATTAACTACACCTGTAACTGTAGCTTCGGCAGAAAGGAGTTTTTCAAAGTTGAAATTGTTAAAAAATTATTTAAGATCAACAATGTCACAAGAAAGGTTAAATGGTTTGGCCATGTTACGTATAGAGAAAGATATGTTAGACACTATCGATCTTGATGTACTAATTAACGATTTTGCTTCTAAAAATGCTCGAAGAGGTAAATTTTTATGATACTTATTGTTGCAATGACAGGTTTAGAAGTTTTTAAAGATTGGAGATTAACAACAATGCTATAAAGTCAAGATTATATGAATGTAAGTTTTTTACGAACTAGCTTATTTTGAATATATATGTTTAGAGGGCCCATTTTAATTTCTTAACCCAGACCCCAAAATATTTAGGAACGGCCCTGTGTATTATATTTTATTTAAATCTGAATATGTCATTATGATTGCATTATTTTTATCTACATTCCGATATAAAAATTTATTGTCGTCGGAACTATTTCCTTTAAGCAGGCAGACATGCAGCTGGCTTCATATATAATACATAATTGTTTTTTTTTACTATTTGTAAACTTGCTTTTACCGTTCAATGAACAGTAAAGCAAGCTGTCAGACAGGTAAGCAGTTGTATATTTACAAACGCGTGGTTACTGTTCAATGAATAGTGAAGCACGCTGCCATGTAACTCAAGCAGACAGGTAAGCAGCTGACTTATTTTATTACTTTATATATAATATATAGCGTTTCTGTTTTTCTGTAATAACTTTTGATATATTATATTTTATTAAAATCTGAATATGTCATTATGATCGAATTATTTTTATCTACATTCCGATATAAAATTTATTGTCGTCGGAACTATTTCCTTAAAACAGGCAGACATGCACCTGGTTAAATCTTTTATTTCATATATAATACATAATTGTGTGTGTGTGTGTGTTTGTGTGTGTGTGTGTGTGTGTGTGTGTGTGTATATATATATATATATATATACTATTTGTAAACTTGCTTTTACTATTTAATGAACAGTAAAGCAAGCTGCTAGGCAGCTGAAGCAGACAAGTAAGCAGCTGTATAAATAGGTGAGGCCTTCATTTGGCCAAACCATTTAAGCATTTGTAAACTTCTCTCTAGTGCAATACAAGTTCTCTACATTCTCCCTAACTCTCTCTTGTGTAAGCAGCTGTATATTTACAATTGAGCACGCTGCCAGTAACTCAAGCAGACAACTAAGCAGCTGACTTATTTTTATTACTTTATATATAATATATAGTGCTTCTGTTTTTCTGTGATAACTTTTGATATAGTATATTTTATTAAAATCTGAATATGTCATTATGATCGTATTATTTTTATCTACATTCCAATGTAAAATTTATTGCCGTCGGAACTATTTCCTTTAAGCAGACAGACATTCAGTTGGCTAAATATTTTATTTCATATATAATAATTGTTTTTTTTTTCTATTATACGGTTTGATGTAATATATTTTATGAAAATTCAAATATATCATCATGATCATTTTTCTTTTATTTACATTTTAACATAAATTTGTATTTCGTCTCAGCTATTTTAAAATGACAGATTTTTTATTATTTAGTTGATTGATCGATTGCACGCTTTCACTGTTCACCGAATAGTAAAAGCTAACTGTCGGACAGGTAAACGACTAACTTTTTTATTATTTTGTATATAATATATATAACATTTTTGTTATTCTGTGATAACATTTGATATGTTATATTTTATTAAAAGTTGAATATATTATTGTGATCACATTATTTTAATCAACATTCTAATATAAAATTTATTATCGTTGGAACTATTTTTATTAGGCGGGTAGGTGTGCAACTAACTAATTCTTTTATTTCATATATAATATATAATTGTTTTCTTTTTGTGTTATAACGTTTGATATATTATATTATATAAAAGGACGAATATATCATAATGATCGCATTCTTTCTTTTTTACATTACAACATAAAATTGTCATTTCAACTATTTTTAATTATTTTTAAAATAAGAATTATTTTATTATTTAGTTGGTTGATCAATCATATTCTTTTCATTATAAACTTAGATTGAAAGCAGTGAATAATTTGCGGGTGAGAATCACGATCATTAACTAATGTTATTTTATTTTAGAGTAATATAAAAATATAATTTATGATCCCGCTGCAACGCACGGGTTAAACAACCCAGTTACTTTAGGATTTAAACGAAAACAAGACCAGATTCGAGTATATTATTTTAAACTCAAAATGGACCCAAAAATTTCATTTTTTTTAATAGTATATCACATGCATATATAATGTTACCTATATTTATAGATGCACATTCACCGGATTTTAATTGATCCGGATCGATAAAAAGGTTTTTTCCAAAAAATAAATGGTTTCTTTATTAACTGGTTTTGAACCCGATAAAATGTGACCTGTGTAATCGGTTATAAAATACAACTTTTTTAATAGAAAAAATTCTCATTTTTATCTTATTATTTATTTTTTGACCATTTTTTTATCATCTATTTGATAAATCTTTCATTTGGACTACTATTTTTAACAAAATTGAGTTTTTTAAATTATTTTATAAACTACACATCACATTTTACTTATATTATAAACTTATAACTATAATTTTATATTATATGTGATTATATATACATAAAAATTTATAAATAATAAATTAGTGTATTCCAAAATTGGTTTTTTACCGGTTATTTATAATCGGTTAATTATCCGGTAAAAAATTCGGTCTACTCAAAAAAACGAATGCGGTTCAGAAACAGGTTCGGATAAAATGCAGTTGTAAAAAAAAGAATTTGGATGTAACTAATTTCAAATCGAAATCGAATAATCGAATATTTTGTACTGGTCCTTGCCTATAAACATTTGGTGAGTATAGACAACAATAATGTGGATTGTGATTTGTGGACAAGGACAATGACATTTGGGCCTGGGCAACAGATCCAGTGACCGTATATCGTAGTTTATACTTTATATATCAAAAAGTTATTATTATTTTACATAATATATAAATTAATTTGTTAATGTTACATCTATATAATTCTTAACTACAATAAAATCCAAAACCATGTCAAATGCTTGGTTTGGTTTTAATTAAACCCATAAAAACAAATTCCCTTTTAAAAGAGGAATTATGTTCTTTTTAATTATTCAATAATCTAAAAAGTTCATTTAAGCCACCAAATATATTTTTTTTATTTGACCATTCAAATTTCAATGCATGTCTGATGCAGCGTAGCAAATAGAAAACCAAAGATAATCCGTTGATTCCACGAATACCCGGAAGATCTTAACCAAACTCACGTTGATTCACAGGAATACCGCGAATTTGGCCTTCAAAATTGGTTCACACAAAGAACACAAATTTGGGAGAGAAAACTGAAGTTTCATAAAAATTGAAAGTGACCATTCAAGTTCACACATTACAATATTAAAAAGAAACAGAAAAACATAAACGGGCCAAAATGATAATGGGCCAAACACACGGGCCAAAAAACTAAAGCCCAAACTGATAGAGAAATAGAAAAATGCAAATTAAGTAGTCTTCGGGGCCTTTTTGGGCGAAAAGCAGGGCCCAAACCGCCTACGGCTGTTTGCCAGCACATCGGGCCTGTCCATACGGTCGTTTTGATATATTATAAGCCCAAATCGGATACCCGAGGCCCAAGTTATGGCCATTTTAGTGAGCCAATGTGGTCATGGGCCTCCAAGTATTCTAATGTCCGGTCTTCTGCATCAATGTCCATTTTAACAATTAAAATTATGTCTTTAAAAAAGTACCCTGTCCAAATATACGACTCTATAGGGATAAAAAAGTTAAAAAAAAAAAAAAAAGTTACCATTAAATTATCAACGGTTTACTAAAAGGGACATTTTTTAATAGTTAATAGTAAAGAAATATTGGTCAAAATGAAACAGTCAATAGAATGGTGAAAATGAACAAACAATTGTTAATAGTTATGACTATTTTCTATAGTTGGATGTAGAGGTGAACATGACCGGATTTTTATTTGAATAAGAATTTTTAACTCTAAGAAAAAACCCAGTTTTTTTAGTCCAATTTGGATATGATCCAGTTTTGTGTATGGTAAACTAGTTTCGCTATGACCGGTTTTTTTATCTCAATTTTTTTTCATTTTAATATATTTTATATTATATTTGGTTATACATACAAAAAAAGGTTTAAAAATATAAAATTTGAATTACGATGATTAAAAATAGTAAATAATAGCATTTTCAGATAGTTTTTTCATTGCATAACGAAATTTTTAGAAAACATCTATCATATTCAAAGTCGTTTTGTTTATAAATCAATAAATTTATTTGATGAAAAACTAAAAGGCTAGTATAGCATCAAAAATATTTGAAGAGCTCAACTTTAAAATAGGATTGTTTTCCCGGATAAATACCGGTTAGAAAAACCAGATAAAATCCGGTATCCAATCCGGTTTGCATGATTATTTCTTGTCCGGTTTGAAAAACCAGATATAGTATAATCCGGTCTTGTTTTGCTGTAACCAGTTTCGATTAACCATTCATGAACAACTATGAAAACAATAATAGTGTGGTCAACAAACTATAAACAGTAGTAATTATTTTGTTGGTCCAATGGGCTAGTAAAATGGTCTGTCTAAAGGAATGAGAAAATAATGCTAGAAAGCCTAGAATGTAAAAGTGGGCTTAGGCTATGGCCCATGGGTTATAAGTTATAATTCGGTAAAGTTTAAAATGGCCAACTTATTTAGGTGTTGTTTGTTTTTTAAGAGGTTGATTTCTGCGGTCTGCGGACTTAGCTGTAGAAATCTGCGGTCAGAAGAGATGACCTAAAGGTCTGCAGACTTCCGCAGACGTCGGAAGACGTTCGCAGACGCGGAAAGACCGAAAAAAAACAAACACACTTTTATATAAAACATCTTCCCGCGTCTTGGAGTTCGCAAACATAAGAGGTTCGAAGATCTTTTTAAAAAAAACAAAGGCCTAGTATATTAATAAATGGCATTATTTTAGCTACATAATTTAAATTAAATGATATAATATAATATATATTAAAGTAAAATAATATAAAATAAAATTAATCTACATAATGTAATTTCTAGAGGGGTTAATACGAAAACCTACAACATTTTATAGATTTATCGATTAAGTCACTGAGTTTTTTTTTTTTTGCAAGTGTTTAAGTTAGTAGACAATTTTTGTTCTACTCAAAACTATACATTTGACATGTTTAATAGGTTATTAACAGGTAAACAATACAGTGACTTAAATAATAAAAAAAATCCAGTGGCTTAATTACCAAAATTGACAAAGAAAGTTAATTTTTTCAATATTAGATCATTCAAAAAACGAACTTTTACTAATTAAACAGGTAGTAGGTCAAAAAAATATATTGGTTTGAATAAGTGAAAATTGTTTAGAAACTCAAACATTCCGTAAAAAATCAAGCGATTTAATTGAGAAGTTCGTAAAATTGTGTGGTTTTCAATATTAAGATTCTTAAGTTAAACTTGCAAGGTAAAAGCACTTGGATGTTTATCATGTTATTAACAAGATATATGGATATGAAGTTTTTATTGATAAAGTTAAAATAAAATGAAATAGCATAAAAACACTTTTAAAACAATTTAAAAACTCCAATAAATTATAAATAATGTACTGAAAATATAAATTAAAAGACTTGATGTACATTGATTTAGACGCTACAAGTGCGTTGCGTAGTGCATACTAATTTTTTTTATAACAGAACTCATACATCCATCGAAAACCTACTTTAAATCTACACATTTTGTCCACGATGTGATTCGAGCTCCCAACTTTAGAAATCCCTTTAACACATGAAATCGCTGGCTACTACATACAACTTATTTATCTAAATACAAAATAAATAAAGACATAAAATAAGAAAATCATTCCATGTTTTATTATCAAATTTTCTAAGGCTGGTTATATTAAATGAGAACACACACAAACACACACACACACACACACTCTCTCTCTCTCTCTCTCTCTCTCTCTCACTCTCTCTCGCTCCATCCTCTCTCTCTCTCGTTCTCTTCTCTCTCTCTCTCTCTCTCGCTCTTCTCTCTCTCCGCTTCTCCTCTCTCTCTCTCTCTCTCAAATCTATTAAGCTATGAAAGATGTTTATATACTTAAAACTAAGGGTGTTAACAAGGCGAGCAATTAGCGAGCTACTCAATCTCGAGCTTAACTATTTTCAAGCTTGAGTCAAGCTCGAACATAAACTTTTGCTCGATTAACTTCATGACACGAGTTTTAATATGGTAATATTGGCTTAGCTCGTTTAATTACTCGAGTAGAACGAGTCAGTCGATCCTAACGAGTCGATTTTCTATTCAACTTAAACTTAAAATTCCAAATATAGCATAAGTTTTTCTTTCAATGTGATTTGAATCCAAGACCTCTAGTATATGTTAACAAAACTTTACCATCTTGCTCTCATATTATTTTGTTGATATTTTGATTTTTTTTCCATATATATTAAATGCATGCAGTTATAACATATAAAAATAGCATATTTAAATACACACTAACATACACATACATACAAGTAGACACACACACATACACACACACACACGTATACACGTACATAATTCACATAGGCACAACATACCTACACAAATACACGTACACACATACCTAATTACATACAAACAAACACACATAAATACATACATATACACGCATATACACACACATACACATAGAGATTCATGTACATACATACACATACACACACATATATACACACAAATATGTACATGCATACACAAACACACATACATACATACATTGATACACATACATACACACAAATGTATACATAAGTAAATACATACATACAAATACATACACATACATGCAAAAATACATTATACATACACATACACATCCATAGATACATGCATACACACACACACACACACACACATACATATATATATATATATATATATATATATATATATATATATATATATATATATATATATATATATATTATATACATATAAGATATATATATACTACATTTAATATATATATATATATATACATATATATATATATATATTAATACATATATATATAATATACATACATACATTTATATATATATATATAATACATATATAATATATATATAGTACACTTATATATATATATATATATATATATATATATATATATATATATTATATATAATATATATATATATATATATATAATAGTTATATAAAATACTATATATAATATATAGGTTCAATGGAAAACCAATATGCATCGGAAAACATTCGAAAACCTCCATGCACCACCACAAATGCATCACAATTCCCGCGTGATCCATCACAATTCCCGCGTGATGCATCAAATTCCCCGCGTGATGCATCAAATTCCCGCGTGTTGCATCGACTTTCTGCGTGATGCGTCACTTGATCCAATGGCTATAAAGTGGTTCCCGGGTTTTCCGATGCATATACGTTTTCATTGAACGCACCCCTATATATATAGACACACACACACACACATACAAAGACACATACATACATACACACGTACACATACATACATTCATACACATACACACATACATATACACATAATAGATAGATACATACATACACACACACACACACAAATACATACATACATACATCCACACTTATATATATATATAGGGGTTCAATGGAAAACCAATATGCATCAGAAAACTTTGGAAAACCTCCATGCACCACCACAAATGCATCACAATTCCCGCGTGATGCATCAAATTCCCCGCGTGATGCATCGACTTTCTGCGTGATGCGTCACTTGATCCAATGGCTATAAAGTGGTTCCCGGGTTTTCCGATGCATATACGTTTTCATTGAACTCACCCCTATATATATAGACACACACACACACATACAAAGATACATACATACATACACACGTACACATACATACATTCATACACATACACACATACATATACACATAATAGATAGATACATACACACACACACACACACAAATACATACATACATACATCCACACTTATATATATATATATATATATATATATATATATATATATATATATATATATATATATATATATATATATATATATATAGGGGTTCAATGGAAAACCAATATGCATCAGAAAACTTTGGAAAACCTCCATGCACCACCACAAATGCATCACAATTCCCGCGTGATGCATCAAATTCCCCGCGTGATGCATCAAATTCCCGCATGATGCATCGACTTTCTGCGTGATGTGTCACTTGATCCAATGGCTATAAAGTGGTTCCCGGGTTTTCCGATGCATATACGTTTTCATTGAACTCACCCCTCTATATATATAGACACACACACACACACACATACAAAGATACATACATACATACACATACACACATACATATACACATAATAGATAGATACATACATACACACACACAAATACATACATACATACATCCACACTTATATCAACACATGCACATACATATGGAGGGTTTCATGGCACTACTTTCTTAAATGAGGAATTAGAGAACCATTGTCTTCTTCCACAAAATGATAGATTTTATTTGTGCATAAACTCTTGTCTTCTTCCACAAAATCTCATGAACTATATGTACAAATAAAGTGTTGTCTTTTTATGCATCAACAAAAAATGGCTTTTAACAAAATAACAATAAATCTGTAAATTGATCAAAAATAAAAAAAAAACTTTTAATGAATAAAATGAACATTGAAGTAAATTTCTTGATTCTCCACGAAAGTTAGGTTTTCATTTGAAACTTTTCATGTGTATGTTTTGTGTGTGTGTACACACATACACACACACACACACACAGAGAGAGAGAGAGAGAGAGAGAGAGAGAGAGAGAGAGAGAGAGAGAGAGAGAGAGAGAGAGAGAGAGAGAAGAGAGAGAGAGAGAGAGAGAGAGAGAGAGAGAGAGAGAGAGAGTCACAAACATTTATATCTACACTTATACAATCGATTAAATATATATACATATATACAATGATTAGAAATGCTTAATAGATGTAGTAAACTATATTGCTTTAAATTGATTTTTTCCCCAATACGTATATATGTATAACGTTTAAAATGATTATTGATGAATGTTTCATATTCCAAAAATATGTGTATAAATATATACTATGAAAAACACAATACAAATTTGCTTTTATATAAATCAACTAATACATTTGTTATTATGCCAAACATATACATATACAATTAAAAATAATACTCATTAAACATAAAACATTTTAAGCGTTTATTATGAAAAAAACAACATATCTTTACGGTTTATGCATTTTCTTCTCTTAATATTATTTTTTCCAGAAAAGTTCTCAAGTTAATTTTTTTTTCTAGTATTGTGAAATTTGACTATTAGAGTCCGATTATAATTGGTAAACCAAATTTTTTAAAAACTGAAAACCTCTTTCTAATAGTCAAATCTCACTAAACCATAAAGAAAAAATTAACTTGAGGATTTATATTTTTGACAAAAAAAATAACATTAATGATGGACGAAAATGTGAAAAAGTGAAAATATATTGATTTTTTTCATAACAAACCTAACATCGCTTATCATGAATAGAACTCAAAGCACGTGTTTTTTATTTGATGAATAAGAAATTTAAATTTTTATTGTTTATAATGAAATTTCTTGAAAGAAATATGGCTTGTAAAGTGAGGCATACATATTTTTTCGGATCGTCTTTTTTAAGATGATTCACTTTTTTTCTTTCTTTTTAAGTTATATAAAACTCAATTTGAGATATCAAACAATATTTTTAGTATTTTAATCAGATTGATTTTAGATCAACCAATCCTAATTAGAAGTTGATTGAGCTTCAATTCAAGCTCATAAATCAGCCAATAGAGCTCAACCTTCGTGTTTAAATAATATAAAAGTATAATTATCAATATTATTAAATGAGCATCAAGCTCGAACAATTATAAAACATTCAAGCTCAAGTTCGAATAGAATTTCATAAAAACTTAGTTGAGCTCGAGTCAAGTATAAGTTAAACGAGCACATCCCAAATGCATTGATGCTCGTCTTGGCTCGACTTGTTAACATCCATATACAAAACATGATTTAAGTGTGTAATACCCCTCCTCATTTTTAACAATCAATCACCTAGGATTACAACATCATTACATTAACCATAAACCACAACGCAATTTAATCCCATCATATATGATGAAATACAAGTAATTCACTAATAATGCTATAGTGAAAATATCTATTTAGTTACCAACATAAACTTGGTAAATTATTACAACCCACAAGGTTCCCAAATGACCCCTAAACACAATCATTACTGAGTAAGTTTAAGTCGAGTCTCCGTGAGCTTGGTCTGTCAAAGTATAGCTAGATGATCTAGGTGTGTTTATAAATTTTCCTGTAAAATGATAACAACTGAAGGAGTAAGTGAAAGTTTAGTGAGTACACAGATTTCACATTCCACATGTATTTATGCAGAAAGAAAGTAATTAATACAATCAGTGACAGATACCATGCGCTCCTTCGTGTACAAAGCACGAAACGGAGCACATAGCTCCTTCGTGGATTGGCATGGTATCAAGATCAATGAGGCGAATAATTACCATCGGAGATTTTACACTTGCCCTTCATAGAGGAATCAACTCCGGGTTATATGTCCTTGGTGACATCGAATATAAAAATATAGCTCGAAAGCCCCATCACAATGATGCACAACAAAGAAACATAAGATGTATAAATATGCTATACAAGCAACAATATGCATCAAATAAGCACTAGTTAGTAGAGTGCTAGATAAAATGAAAAAACGTGCCTTAAAGAAATAAATTGAATATAAATAAGATGTAGGCATATAAATCTTAGTACTCACAGGGGTGTTCTATTTCATTCAACAGTTTCAGTTCATAATATTGCTCTAGAATTAGCCTCAGAGTTTTTATCATGTTTCAAATATATGTATTAGTTGTGCAATGTCTTTAAATTTGTCAAACGTGACAAATAATTCAAACTGAAATACAATAATCAACTAAGTTTCACATGCCCAAATGTATCTCAATTATGAAATACTTAACAGAACTAGTGGAAAACAACGATAACTAAGACGTTTTATATATTCATTGATAATCTAGTAAATTCATTTCATAATTTGATTGAGATTTCAATTACGAAGTCATAAAAAGGTACTGAAAATGGAGTTAAAATGAGCTCAAACGGAGCAAAACAGTGTAGGTGCGTTTCTGTTGAAGAGTGCGGTGTGATAATGGTTACGCGACACGTTCGGACCAGTTCTAGACTTACTTGAGCTTCGAGTTTTTCACTCATTTTTGCCAAACTCAATTCTAGCAACTTGGTATGTTAAGGAATCATTTTGCTACATGTTTATGATGTTTCTAGGCCATTTTCTTGATCAAAACAACATTTAATCCATGGAGTCAGTCTAGGGTTCAAGAAACCCAATTTTTCCATCAAACTTACATAGATGCATACCTTGAGTGAGATTTCACTTTGATCTCGTATTAAGCCAAGAAAACGACCTCCAATAAGCTTACTAATCTATTATAAATCATGTTCCAATATCAATCTTAAGTTTTAAGTTCATATAGGTACGAATGCAGGGGCGGATGTAAGGCCAGAGTAATGGTAGCCCATAGGGATTAGTTCGGTACCGGACCGGTTGGTACCGATATTTTTTTTGTACGATTAAAGGTACCGAATACCGAACCGAATTTAATTGACCGGTACCGGTTCGGTCCCGGTATCGGTACCGGTTTTATGGTGCTATACCGAATTTGGTACCGAAAATTCAAGAAAATAAATAACAACAAATTAATGGATCAAAAAAAGAAGATTAGTCGTTTATAATTCATTCTAAATACGTATGAACTATTTGACCGAATATCCATTGTAGCTTTCAAATACACAACCCGCAAATCATTTAAAAATAATTAAAGTTTACAAATGTATATGTGAGGTAACAAGATGTAAAACTCAAAACAAACATATGAAAATGAATTCGGTACCGGTACTGGTAGTACCGGTTTTTTAATGGTACCGAAACCGGTTAGTACCGATCCCGATTTAAACAAAAAACAAGAACCGAATACCGGACCGAATGTACCGGTACGGTCCCGGTTCGGTACGGTACCGGTATTCTGTATAAAAATCTCATCCCTAGTAGCCATGCCACCAGTCAAGTAGGCTTTGACCATGGAAATTATTTTTGAGCTACCAAAGTACAATCATCAAACTTAAATTTTGACACCAGTATTATTTTAGCCCCATCAATATAACCTAGATATTCTAATTAGAAGAGATAGAGGACATGACAATAGACTAGGCTAGGGGTGAGCTCAGTTCTGGAACCGCCCAAACCAGAATTAACAAAAAACCGAAAATGTGCAAAATCTAGAACCGATAACTGGGCCAAATATGAAACAGTCCGGTGTGGTTTCGATGATTTCCCGACTTTTTCAAAGAAAAAAACCCGGACCAGACCGAACCCGATGAAACCGAAAACCGAATTTTAATAATTATAGGAACCGAAAATCGGCCCGAAAATGAACAGGTTCGGTTCCAGTTCAGTTCGGATAAAGTAAGTATTTTGCTCATCCCTAGACTAGGCTCACTGTGTACAATACTACTTAGTTAAATACTTAACTTTTTAAACTTTTACTTGGTTAATTAGCTTTATGTTTTGGTTATTATAATTACTTTTTACAAACTCTTATTTAGTTATTTGTATATGTATGAACAATAAATGTAGGGTTCCAATGGACACTAAGTTTATCTATATAAATAATTTGATCAGGGTATTTACATTAAACCTAAATATTCTATTCATTTTTATAAATATCTTTTTAAAAAAAGTGAAATCACAAAGTGCAAAAACAACAAATATATTATGCACCAAAAATTTATTTTGATAGCATGACAATTTTCACATATATAATCATATATCATAAGCTAAGGGCAACATATTCTTCATAAATTAATTTCTATATGTTTTGGTAAATTTTGTCAACATCAAAATTTTGAGCATGTTTTAATATAATTTTAAAATTTTCTAAATTATTAAAATAAATATTACTACTATAAATCAATTTCTACGTTAATAACAATAATTTTATGAAAATTCATACCTAAAAAGTTAGTTTTTTTCTTTCTTTTTGGTCATAGATGATGTATGTATATATGATAATATGAATGTATGTATGCATACAATATACACACATGCATGCACAATAAATAAAATATCATTTGAACCAAATATATTTGGTTCAATTTTATAGATTTCATTTTGGATTTTTGGTCAAATAAAGGATCCTAATAGATTGAATACAAGGCAACACACATTTCACATTTGTCTTCTTAGATTGATCATGATACTATTCCCTACCACAAGAACCTTTCTTTTAATAATGATTCCCTAAATTTTCATTTACACATGAGTTTTATAAGTTCCAACTATTTCTTTTTACATTTATTTTAAAAAAAAAATTCCCCCAAAAAAACCACTTGTGTATATAGTAATCCATGTATTACACGTTGCTTCAATCGTTACATATTCCAATCTGATACTTTTACAATTAAGAAAGATATCGTTGCATATAAAAAAACCTAGCTTCTCCATAGATTCTTTTGTTCTCTAGTGATCTTTCCACATAGCCATTTCTTTTTCTAGTTGCATGTTGTTGGAGGACAACACCGGTGAAATGGTGGTTGAATTCACTATATTTAGTAGATTCTCTAAGCCAATTGGCGTTATTGAACTTGTAACAAAAAGGCCATCGAGAAGAAAGAAAGCTTTCAACAATTTGTTTATTGGTAACAACTAGTTTCACGGCTGTAAACGTATGAAATTAAAACGAATGAAAGATACAATGACTAAATGTGTATAAATTGAAACATGATTAGTTCACATTTTATTATTACGTGTACCATTAACTGTAAAAATAATATGAGATTACAGATATTCTATGCAAAGAAACGGAGATAGTGGTGGGGTATCTACTTTGCTTCAAGCTTAATACAAATCCTATTTAAAAGAAAAACTAATTTGAATCACCAATCTTGTATTGAGTGATCACAAGTGGAAAGAGATATAGATTCAAAATGATTTCTTTCCCATCTTCTATTTGGATGTATATGTTCTTTTATGTGTGAACATAGCCATAGAAAGTTGACAAACAAAGAATCATAATGTGTGTTTGGGAAAAAACTAAGTAAAGGAAAGATTCTGATATGATTGAGTATATCTATATACATGAACAATAATTGACTTAGTTTTTTGAGATTTTTAAGTTTTGTTTTAGGGTTTATCTTTTTGTAGTTATTAAGAAATTGTGTAATTAGAGCTATAAAATCATAAAAATAACTTTAATACAATATAAATAGTTAAGTACAAGCGTATTAGGAACTAAACCGGATCTAACAAAGTTAGATTTTTTTTTTTTTGGTATTGTTGTTTTAATTTGAAAGATGAGTATTTAGGGGTGTAGGAGGATGTGCATCTAATGACTGACTAATGTGATGTTGATTGTATTTATGAATTGTTGATCATGAATAATGTGGGAACAAGGAGGAATCTTCGATTCATATTTTTTTCGATGTTTGTAAACTAAAAACATATGACGATAATGTTTTATTTCGTGGAATTTGCATCTTCGAAATGGAACTTTGCAACTTTTAAACTTCACTAAAGGCAGTCTAATGGCGTATGAAAGTAGTTATCTGTGTGTGATGTATGTGCAGTGGCGGAGCTAGGAAAATTTCCATTGGGGTCATCAATTATGTCGGGTATTGATTAGCCCCTGTGTATGCGTATGGGTCTACCGATGGATACATGCGTTGTAGATGCTCTATTCTATTTTGGAGATGCTTGCTCATCACAGGGTGTTTTTACGTTCACATATTCTTCTTCATCGTAGTCGCAATTTATAATCTCATGACTCAATTTTCTCTAACAGAAGCTGTTTGTTCTGGTTAACATGATAGTTTAGGTTCGTGTGATCCAACTGATTATGGTGCTTCGTGTCTCTTTCTACCTCTTGCGACAATTAACAATAAATGTTGTATTGTTTGCTTCTTATTAATAAAATGTTTTTTTTTTCTATTATGAAATTAAAAAGAGACTATTTGCAATCAAAAAGTAACGTGTTTAGAACTGTTTTATCTTAGGTAACCAACTGAATTTTTAAAAACTCACGTTTATTATCTTAAAAGAGTATTGTTTTTCTTAATTTTAAAATTTTGTTAATAAATTTAATATTAGGATTTTATTTATTTGAAGTTTATTACACTTTAAACGTTGCATAAATAGAAGTAAAGGTGGCTACGTTGACCCAATGGGCCAAACGGACGGGATGGTCAAATTGATCAATAGTAAAAAACTAAGTTAGAACATAATTTTTTTTTTTTAAACTGAAATTTAAAAAATAATGTATTTAAATTTATATAAAAATTTTTGTCTTGTAAATATCAACAGATTTTACCAGTTTGCTTGGATGGGTCGAATACATCGTATTCACGCTCAAGGATGTTCTACTTCTACTTGTGGTTAGGTCGGCCACCACATCCGAAAAATTCCCTATCCATTTTAGAAAACGGACCCACTTTCGGAGTGCAGCGGGCAGCCCATAATTCCTCCCTCACTATCGTTTCTTTAATATAATAAATTAATAATTAGTTTAAGTCAATTTTAACCCAACGAGTCAAACGAACGGACCGATCAAAGTGATCTTCAATAGAAAATTAGGTTAGAACATATTTCTTTAAAAAAAATAAAATTCTAAAAATGATGTATTAAACAAAATAGCTTTTGAAAAAAAATTCAAAATGATGTGTTTATGTCTTCGTCTATTTGTTCGACTCGTTTTTGTTTGAATAGACTAGAGTTGTCACTCATTGATATAAGGATTTGTTTGAATAATAACTTTTTTGATAAATTACAAATTTTATTATATAATTCGATAATAAATGACACAAATTACGAAAATGAAAAAGATATAAATATTTGTTTTAAACATTATAGATTATAGAATGAAAAAACTATACATATAATTTAATGAATTTCCAATGATGAACGGAAAAAGCATCATATAATACTTAGCTTTATTTATAATTAATAACAATATATAATTGACATATGATAAATCCTTAACTTTATTAATATTTAATATCAACCATTATAAACTGAAAGTTTCATTTCCAAGTGTCCTATATTAAACATTAAAAAATGATTATGTTAACCTAAAATTATGTTAACTATCAATTAATTGAATTAAATATTTAAAATAAAAAATTATAAATAAAATGTGTCAAATGAAAACTACGCCAATTGGCAGTCTAGTTAAGTGTCAAATAACAATCTATTTACTCTTGTAATAGAATAGATAGATTACGTAACAATATATTTTTAAAAAAATTATAAATATCAAAAAATATTTGTAATTTTTTTATTATATATAAAATAAAACTGTAACATTATTTTATTAAAAAGAGTAAAAGAAATAATAGTATCAATTATGTAAACCAGATTTTAGTGATAAAATTTTGTGTATACTTATAATTAACTTATAATTAAAGTTGAAATTTTTGAACATTATAGAATGATTATATCTATATTAATCTATAATCAATAAATATTATTAAATTAATAACTAATGTGACATGTGTTGATCTCTTATTATAATTTGTCACGTATCAAAACTTTCTTTTGCCACATGTGACTTATTAAATTTCAATCTATTACTCCATCTAGTATAACTAAACTAATAATTTATTAATTTAAATATAATAAACTCAAAATTTTTAAAATATTTTCTTATGAATAATTATCTTTTTAAATATATTTTTTTTAATTCAACTCATGTCATGGGTATAAACTTGTGTGTGTGTAACGGGGAACACCTATAAGCCATGTGTCTACACATTTAATCGTAAAAGATAAATACAACTTATTATATTAAAATAGGGTTGATTATGAAAAAAAAACAAATATTCTTTCACGTTTTTTATGTTTTCGTCCTTTCATGTTATTTTATTCTTAAAAGTTCTCAAGTTAATTTTTTTCGTTTTGGTTTAGTGAAATTTGGACATTGGAGCCCAGTTATAATTAGTAAACCGAGTTTTTATAAATTGAAAAACCGGGTTCTAATGCGTAAATTTGACTAAACCAAAAATAAAAAAAAATTTTAACTTGAGGACTTTTGTGAAAAAAAAATAACATGGAGAGATGAAAACGCAAAAATCATGAGAACATATTGGTTTTTATTAATAAACCCTTAAAAATATAACATAAATACAATTATTTGTAAGATCTATAAATATTAATAAATAATTAACTCTCTCCATCATTTATTATTATCAAATCTCTTACATATCCTGCATCTCTAAAGGTCTTATTTGATACAGAAGACTTTCAGACAGAACTTGTCATTATTATCTTTTTAAAATCTATTTTAAAATATTAAAAAAAAATTTTGAACGGCTGGTGTGGTGGTTATCGCCTAGGCCCAAGTACCGACAGATCCCGGTTCGATCCCCACCACAATCTCCTAGTTAGATTAGTTCACCTGAAGGGAAAAACCCCAAAATCCGCCTCTAGTGAGGATCGATTTTTAATATTAAATGAAGCGTTCAATTCTATGAAATTTTATTCAAACTCATGAGTTTTGGTTTGAAGAATGATGATAAGAAAACTTCCAGCAAAGGATTAATTAATTGCCATGGGGATTCAAATTGACGGTAAATGCTTTCTTTGTGGCCGGCCATAAAAACAATTAATCGTTTCTTGAATTTGATAATTAATTCTTAGTTGGCATTTGGTTTGTGTGATAGAATTCATTGGAATTGTAATTTAAATTTAGCTTGTTTAGGGTTTTGATAACTAATGTAACTGATTAAATTTTATGTATTTTCCATCAAATTTCATTGTTTATAGGAATTTGACATTCCTTCCAACTCATACATGAATTAAATTTCAACTTATACATAATTTAGATTCCGACCTATATCTCTAATAATACTAAAAATCATCTTTTACTTTCATCATCAGTCATAATAATAACTAAAATTTAAATTCTAATTCATTCGAATTCTATTCGGTGAACCAAACGCCACATTATAGGTTGGGAGATATATAGCTATATGTATTGCGTCGGTGCTTTTTTTTTTTTTTTTTAGGGTTGGTTTTCTATTGAAGTCTGGTTGCGTTTAGTATATTCTGGTGGTTATAAAATTCTGCTTTTTCAAAAAAACAATTCTATTAGTATTAATAATTAAATAATTCTATTCGTCATTTGTGTTATCTAATGACTTGTTATCATTGGATCTGTTTGGCAAAAACTAGCTGAAGTTGGTAGCTGGAGGTTAATTGTGAGATCTGAAGCTGAAACTTATGATAGTTGGAGCTTTTATTGATAGTTATTTTTGGTAACATTGCTAGAGCTGGAGCTGGTGAATATAAAATAACATAAAAGTAATTAGAATTGTTATCAATTAAGGCCATTTTGGTAGTTTTTACTATATATACATTTCACATAAATAATTTTTATTAATAATATATGTATTACATGGATAAATAAACTAGTTCAACATATTTAAATATTTAATGACAAAATGAAAGTTTTGGTATAAAAATATTTCATTAGAAAAGTAGGCTGGGTTGAATCTATAAATTACAAAATGTTATATTTTTACAAATTAGAATTAATGTTATATTTTTTCCAATCTATAATCTATAAATAATATTAAATGAGTTACTAATTTGCCACATGACGACCACTCAATTTTTATAATTATTTCATGTGTTTTAATAAATATTTATTTTTAATTTATTTTAAATTAAACTCATATAGTACGTGAGTATATAACCTAGTTGATATAAAAATAGATTTAGAAGCTCCTTCAGCTTTATCATAATGTCGTAATAAGGTGACACTACAAACAATAATCGGTTTTTATTATTTATTTTATTTAATTGGTTTGTTAATAAAAGCTAAAAAGTGATTTGTACACAATAAAAATTTATCATACGTAATAATTTCATATAAAATGACTATTCTATCCTTACTTATAGGGGTAAATCCGTAAATGTAAGGATGATGAAAGGTGTCAGTGAGGATAAGATAATCATTTTATATAAAATTGATGTGTATGACAAAACGTTATTGTGTACAAATCATCAATCGTAAATAACAGAATTCAAACACTTCTCTGCTGTAAAACGTGCCACACATAGATTCCCTTTCATATGCATTTTCCCATTTTTGCCTCAATTTTCTGTTAAATTAAATATATGTATACTGTAGGGTTCCTTTATGTAAATATTATGTCTTTATATTGAGAGCTAATGCAATACATTCCCTACGGGGTTTACATAATAACATGGTATCAGACCTAATTAGGGTTTCTCCCCTTCCTTTCCTGTGACCTACCGTTCCCCACCACCACCCGTCGGTGCATCACCGACGGCAACCCATACGCCGTCGTCCACAATTTTTGTGGGTTGTAGGCTCCCCCTTCCGCTGCTATAATCCAATCTTCGCTTCTCCTTTTTCACGTACACCTAAGCGTCGCCGCCAAACCCTACTAGCCTCTGTGCCGCCGCCGACGCTTTCTGCTGTCTCTTGCCGCTGCCGCTGCCTTCTGTTACACGAAACTGACACTGACCCTTGCTGCTGTCCTTTGCCGCCGTCTCCTGTGACTGTCGGTTTTTTCCAGCGCCTACAGAACAGCGCCGCCGCCTCTCCCTCCCTGCACCAGCGCCATCGTCCTCCTCTCTTTGCACCAGCGCCGCCGCCAGGCTTCTGGTTCCAGTGCCACCGCCTGTGACTGTCGCCAGTTTTGAGATCCATTTTTGGGTCGCCTGGTTCCTCTCGCGAAACAATCAGTAGAGAAGTGGGTCCACTTTTTTTTGGTGTTTTGAATTGGGTCGGTTGGTTTGTGGTGTGCTGCTCACTTTTTTGGGCAGAATATATCTTACATACATATATTATTATATATTACACAATATATAATAATATTAGCCTGTGCTCCTCCTCCATCACCTACGGTTACGGTATCGTTTATATTAAATTACATCTACCTACGGTTGAGCATACATCTATTTTGTTTTTATTTTTAACTTGAAATTATTATTTTCTTGCTTTATCTGTCCTCATGTCTGGTCCTTCCTCTTTACCTGCACCACCCACAGCTGCACAACTTGTTTATGCCCTCACCAATGTTTACAACCAATTTAGTTTTAAACTTTCTGTTGATGGTTCTCGTTATAAATTGTGGCGTCGCATTTTCTTAGATATGTGTAAAGGTGCCAAAGTCTTAGGACACATCACAGGCACTTCTAAACCTGCAAATGACCTTGATGAAGACTGGCAATCTATTGACTCTCGTGTCAAGTCCTGGTTTTATTCTACTTGTGATCCTAATCTGTTGCAAATTTTTTTTAGTGATGATTGTACTGCAAAAGATTGATGGGACAAAATTGATGAATTCTTTCTTAATAATAAAACGTCTCGTATGTTACAATTGCAAGAACAATTTCGCAACACCGCTAAAGGCTCCACCTCCATAACTGAATTTTGTCATAACCTAAAAAACCTAGCTGATGCCTCATCTGATGTTGATTGTCAAATTAGTGAAGTTGAATTAGTGATGCAGATACTTCAAAAACTCCCTCCGTATTATTCTAGCATTGTTGATGTCATCACTAATACTACTCCTTTTCCCAATTTCATTAAGGCGAAAAATATGCTTCCCTTACATGAATCTCGTGAAGCTAATGTTGATTCCCACTTTGATACGACTATCCAGTCCCCTGTTGCCTTATATTCCCATGTCCCTAATCATGGTAAAGCAAAGAATAATAAATCAAACAAGGGTAAAAACAATAGTCGTAATGCTCCCAAAGGGGGTGGTAATTCTAATGTTCTCGGTACCACTAACCCCCCTTTTGCAGGAACTCAGCTACTACCCTCACAGTTTCATGCAGGTCTTAAACCTTCATGCCTGGTGCTCACTATGCTGGTACTACCTCTGGTTCCATTCTTGGTCAGTATCCGCCTACAGCACCACCACAGTATCCACTGGCGTATACACAGTCATCTTCAACTCCCTATCAACCACAATCATCTCCTAGCTCAAATGCACATGGTCAACATCTTCAGCAACCTCATCCATCTTTTGGTCTCCAGCAGCCTTCCTTTGGTGGTTATGCTACTTCTGGGCCACCTCAGTTCACGGACCTAACATCAGTATTTCAGTCAATGTTTGTTCAGCAAGTTCAAGACCCGAACTTCTACATGGACTCAGGTGCAAGCTCACACATGGCATTCAACCAAGGTAACATTCACTCTCTAACTCCTTGTAATTCTAAATCCATTATGGTTGGTAACGGTGCTGTACTTCCGGTCACTGCTACTGGGCACTCATTTTTTCCTTTCTCTAACAATAGGCTCACGTTAAATAATATTCTTATTTCAAACCAAATGGTCAAAAACCTCATTTCTGTTCGTCAATTTACTACTGATAACTCTGTTTCTGTTGAATTTGACCCCTTTGAATTCTCTGTCAAGGATCTTGAAGCAGGCCACGTCATCCAGCGATGTGATAGTATGGACGATCTTTATCCTATTCTTCTGTCTGTTTCCTCGCAAGCCTCTCCCCTTGTCTCCACTGTTTCTGCTGTCACCTGGCACCGACGTCTGGGTCATCCGGGCTCGTCTATTTTGACTTTTTTAAAGAATCGCAATTTTTTCATGTTCTACGAGTAATGTACCGATGTGCCATGCATGTCAACTTGGCAAACATTGTCGTTTACCTTTTTCCCCTTCTTCTCAAAAACTTCTATGTTATTTGAATTAGTTCATTCTGATTTGTGGACAGCTCCGGTTTTGAGTAATAGCGGCTTCAAATATTATATATTGTTTCTGGATGATTACTCACATTTTTTATGGGTTTTTCCTCTACGTGCAAAAAGTGATGTTTTTAAAACTTTCTGTCAGTTTCGAGCTTACATTAATAATCAATTTAAAACTGATATAAAAGGTTTTCAATGTGATAATGGACGTCAATATGATAATAAAGTATTTCACCATCTTTTTCAAACTACTGGAATCCAATTCCGTTTCTCATGTCCATACACGTCTCAACAAAACGACAAAGCTGAACGATCTATTCGCACCATTAATAACATCATTCACACATCTTTGATTGAAGCACGTCTACCCACCCCCTTTTGGGTTGAGTCTCTACTCAATGTTGTTCACACTCTTAACCTTATTCCCACCACAACTCTGCAATTCAAAACCCCATTTGAACTTCTGTTCGGATTCTTCCCTTCCTACAATCACCTTCGTGTGTTTGGCTGCCTATGCTACCCCACCACATCTTCTACTGCTCCTCACAAGCTCTCTCCTAGATCATCTGCCTGTGCTTACCTCGGTCCCTCACCAGATCATCGTGGATATCGATGTCTCGACCTGACTACACAGACTGTGATTACTTCTCGTCATGTCACTTTTGACGAGACACACTTTCCGTTTGCCAATTTTCACACTCCTCCTTCGTCTGAGGAACTCGATTCCTTCATCGATGAAACGCCTACTCCTCTCTCTTCCTTAACCTCCTCCCCCAACTCGACTGTCTCTCAACCACCCTCTACTAGCTCGTCTCAGTCGTCCCCCACCTCTTCCTCTACAGCTCCTAATACATCTGCCTCAGAGGATTTCTCATCGCCATCCCCCCCTCAACCATCTCATCCTATGGTTACTAGGTCCCAAGCTGGTGACCTAAAACCACGTCAAATCCTTAATCTATATGTCACCTCTGACGTTTCTCCAATTCCTCGATCCACAGCTCAAGCTATTCGAGATCCACATTGGAAATCAGCCATGGATGCTGAAATGTCAGCTCTTTTATCCAATAAAACCTGGATCCTTGTTCCTCCTCCTTCAGGTGTTAACATTGTAGGATGTCGATGGCTATACAGACACAAACTTGACAGTACTGGCAAGCTTGATCGGTACAAGGGTCGTCTTGTAGCTCAAGGGTTTTCCCAACAGCCAGGTCTAGATTTTGATGAAACCTTTAGTCCTGTGGTCAAACCTGTCACCATCCGCACTGTTCTCAGTATTGCTATTTCTCGTCAGTGTCCCATTCACCAACTTGATGTCAAAAATGTGTTTCTAAATGGTGATCTAACCGAAGAGGTTTATATAAAACAGCCCCCTGGCTATGTTCATCCTCAGTTTCTTAATCATGTTTGTCGGCTTCTTAAGGCTCTCTATGGTCTTAAACAGGCACCACGAGCCTGGTATCATCGATTTGCTGTTTATATAACTTCAATTGGCTTCATCGGTAGCAAGTCCGATCCCTCCCTGTTAACTTTTCAAAGTGATACTGATACCATCTTCCTACTCCTGTATGTTGATGATATCATCTTGACTGCGTCATCTCCCTCTCTCGTGACTAAAGTCATCTCACGACTCTCGTCTAAGTTTGCCATGACCGATCTTGGTCCTCTCTCCTACTTTCTCGGTGTTGCTGCCAAATGCGACTCTTCCGGTTTGTCTTTATCACAAATTGCGTTTGCTCGCGAAATTCTTGATCGTGCTGACATGTCTTCTTGCAACCCATGTTCCACTCCCGCGGACACTAAGGCCAAACTGTCCTCAACAGGTCAACCTGTCTCGGACCCTTCTCTATATCGAAGTCTTGCCGGTGCGTTACAATATCTCACGATCACACGTCCAGATATTACTTATGCGGTTCAACAGATCTGTTTCTACATGCATGATCCTCGTAAACCTCATCTCAACGCCTTAAAACGTATCCTTCGTTATGTTCAGGGAACTCTATCCTATGGTCTTCGTCTTCGTCCTCGTCCATCGGTAGTTGATCGTTTGGTCTCTTACACTGATGCTGACTGGGCCGACTGTCCTGAGACACGCCGGTCCACTTCTGGATTCCGCATTTTTCTTAGTGACAATCTTATATCTTGGTCGTCTAAGCGTCGACCTGTTGTTTCTCGCTCCAGTGCTGAAGCTTAATACAGAGGTGTTGCAAATGTTGTTGCTGAGGACGCTTAGATTCGCAATCTCCTTCTTGAACTTCGTTGTCCGTTAAACCGTGTCACCGTTGTTTTTTGTGATAATGACAGTGTCATGTATCTCGCATCTAACCCAGTTTAGCACCAGCGTACCAAACATGTGGAAATCGATTTACATTTTGTTATGGAGCGTGTTGCTCTTGGTCATGTTCGTGTGTTACATGTACCTTTCGCTCATCAGTTTGCAGATATTTTTACAAAAGGTTTACCTACACAATTATTTTTAGATTTCAGAACCAGTTTGAACGTTTGTGAAACGCACGCTCCAACTGCGGGGGTGTGTTAAATTAAATATATGTATAGTGTAGGGTTCCTTTATGTAAATATTATGTCTTTATATTGAGAGCTAATGCAATACATTCCCTACGGGGTTTACATAATAACATTTTCTTTGGAAAAATAGAAATATCACGTCATTGTGGTAAAGATAAGAAATTACCCATTCGATTTTTCTTCATATTTTTTATATTATTAATTAAAATCTTAAATAAATTGCCTCACCATTCTCTCGATTTAACGAACATAATGCTCATCAAAAGATATTACTAACACAACCAAAAATATCATTATATCTTTTCTTTAATGACACTTTTTTAAAAAGGAAGAATTTCATTTATATTCCTCCTAGGTTTCAAAATATCATATATACCCAACTTAAAATTCTTATATCATATATATCTCTCATATACATCATAATATCATATATTCCTAATTTAAATTATAAATATCACATTTATCCCTTTTAAACATCATTAATATCAGAGTTAATTGCATAGAAGGTCCTTTAACTATCCTCAAATTGCAGTATAGTCCTTTTTTTCAAAAACGTTGCAAATAAGGCGTTTTATGTATCGAAAAGTTGCATCCGTGGTCCTTTTTGAAAGTATCCGTCAGTTTGGCCGATAAAGCCCTATCACGTGCCTTGCACACGAGGGCAAACATGTCATTGTCCCTCTCCTTCTCTCTTTTATTCACCTAGCTCCCTTCCCAAACAACAAACTCCTTCTCCATTGAAGACATCGGCGACATTTGTTTGTGATTGGCTCTCCTAACGAACTGTGAAATTGTTTGCGATGGTTAGATGTGAGGGTGGAAGATATGCTATTATCAAAACATCATGGACGGCTTCGAACCCTTGAAGCAGGTTCTATGGATGTCCAGTTAAGGTGAAATAGCTACAAAAATTATTTTTTTCATCTAAATATGGCATGACTTCTTATGACCATGTTCTGATTTTTTCAGGGTTCAAAATGTAAGTTTCTTGGTTGGTATGATCCTGTTATGTGTGAACGAGCTACATAAATTATTTCAGGTTTGTTGAGGTCAAAGAATCGTCTTGAAATCCAATTGCAGGAAAGTGAAGTAAGTCGTAGGAAATTGTTGTTTTATTTGATGATTAGTTGGGTATGATTTTTTGTTTTTGTTAGTTTCTTTCTTTGATGTAATGGATGAAGATGGTAAGGTACTGTAGTTTCTTTTATCTGTATTGTATCTCTTGTTCCTGATTTGCAATGAAAGAGGTTTGCCTTTAAGATTTTACTAAAGAGTTAAGTTAATTTGTGTCATAGGAGGTAGTTGGATTAGCTTTACTTCAATAAATGTGTGGGTTAATGAAGTCTGACCATGTGGTGGTTGAAGACTTATTACAATGCAACTTAATTTTTTTCATATTTGGTAGTTAGAGTAATTACCCCAGACGTTCAATGACTTGTCTTTTTAAAGGCAAGTTAAAGGACCATTTGTGGCACGCACTTGTGAAACCAGAGTTGGAAGCAGAAACATTGAATTTCTAATGGATCGTTTCTACGTCAAGTTCTACAAGCACATATGGAAGAGTGGCAGAATGGTATGTCTTCTTCTACCACATCCTGTTACACATTTCATTTGCATTGATTATGTATTTTTGTTAAATGGCAGACCATACAACTGGGTTCGTAAGGCTACATGATTTGCAACAGTACCAGTCCTGCGTACTAAGGTTTGATGATTGGGACCATGACATGGATTTGATACTGCATGATGATAGTCGAGCACCTCAGTTGGTTCCTTCTCACATGGTGATAAAAGGTGATTTTGAGTGGATGAAACATCATCATGGCTTGAGAAGCCAACAGTGGTTGAAGTTTAAGTTGGTGGATGATGCTCTAGATAACGATGATGCTGTTTTGTTTGAAGTCAGTGCTCTGCTTTGGTAGGTGAATGTTGGGTGTTGGTTTTTGGGTTATTGGATGATGGTTTGGGTTTTTGGATGGTGGTTTGTAGATATTGGATTATGCTTCAGTTCTATGGATGTTGGGTTGTAGTTTGTAGAATGATGCTCTGGTGAAATATAGTTTGTTTAAAGTTAGGATGTTTATTTATAGGGGTTCCAAGTTGATGATTAATGTTTTGTAAAACTTGGACCCCCAAATTTTGTAACCCTTTTATGAATTTATATAAAACACCTGCTTTATTATGCTATTTGATCAGATTGTAACAGAAACCATGTCCATGATATGAAATGAGCATATGATAAGCAAAATACCATGTTTATTATCAGCTTCTAGCCGAAACAAACATAAAAGTTATTTGACAACCAAGAGTGGAATATCACATGGTAACAGAAATAAAATTGTAGCAATACGAGATACATGACCAAACAAACATAAAACTAAACAATACCATGCATCTAATTCAACATACTTAGCTTGTAGACCCTTGTCCCTTACAAGTTCTTTGATTGTGTCCAACGTTTCCACACTTCTTGCATGACATGGACACCGTCCTCTTGGACAACCTGTTATGTGATCCTCCTTCCTCATCTGCAACCCTCACTCTTTTTTTTTTTCTTTGGCCTTCCAACTGGTGTGTGATGCTTTGGGGGTAGTATTATGGATGGAACAATGCTTCTAGGCCACATTGACATGCCATTGATAGGGTTAACCTTGTAGCTGTAAACTTTTTCCATGTATCAACCCAATAGACAGCATGAACCCAACCTTCAGGTGGTGGTACATTGACATTGTTGAGGGCCATGTCCCAATTTGTTGCCACTGCATGCTTGCATGGTATGCCATTTAGTTCCCATCTTCTACACGTGCAAACCATTGAATTGACATCAACTACACACTGATCTCCCCAAGGTTCACTCACTTGATATTTCTCACCCTCATTCCAAAGGGCAGTGTACTTGTTTGCTTCTTTTATGTTGGCTGCCAACATTTTGGTTGCATTTGGGGTCAACGGACCATCACAGTTGTCAATGTTACCCAAAACAATGACAATCCTCTTCATAATATACTCCTTGATAAATTCCAATGCAATGATAATGGGTTTGTCCCTTGCATTAACTAGTTGCTTGTTAAAAACTTCACACATGTTGTTCAGCAACACATCAGAATGGCTTCTTCCTATGATGTTGAACATAATTGCAAATTTGATATCATACATAATCCAACTGAGCAATATAATCTGTTACACAAATTTGATATCATACCTGTGATATGACTTCTTGACCAATGTTTTGGTGGTATTTTAGATAACCACAAATGAGCATCTTGATTATGATGCTTCAGTTCTACCATAGCTTGATGAAATTCTTGAACAGTGGTTGCAGTAGCACACTTCCATAACAACTTCTTGAAAGCTTCACCCTCCATCTCAGTTTCATATTCTCATGAATATGTCTCAGACAAAACCTATGTTCTGCACAGGGGAATACACATTCCATAGCTTGAACAATACCCTACAAACAATCAAATATTAGTGTAGTGAGACAATCAAATACAGTAGAAAACAAAACTTATTGAATTATTAAATCATACCTTCTGTGTATCACTTATGAAAGTGAATTTACTATTTGCCTCCAGATCTAAGTCATCTCCAGACATTGCAGAAACCATGTCCATGAGCTTTTATTTTCAGCCTCTACAATAGCATAGCAAACATGGTATATCCCATTATTTGGATCTACCCCTACAACAGTCAAAACTTGTCCAGGGAATGGACCTTTCATAAATGCTCCATCCAACCCCAAGAGATCCCTTCCAATTGCCTTGAAACCCTTATTTAATTCACCCAAACAAACATAAACTCTCATAAAAACCCTGGTTTCAACATCTGGGTTTACCTCTGGTTCAACTTCTAACTTTACAGTATATCCAGGATTTGTAGTCAACAACTCTTCCAGGTAATCCCTTAATCTGAGATACTGTTGTGTGTAGTCAGCTTTCAACTGACCCCTTGCCTTCATCTTAGCCCAAAAAATTTTATGTTTGGATATTCCCAACTCAAGTTTCCTTTGCAATTGATCTTGAAGAGCTTTGGTTGGAATGTTGGGGTTGCCTTCCATGTGCTCCATTACATGCTTGGACAGGATGTTTGCATTGCAAGCAGTAACAGACCTTGACTGTAGGCAAGTATGTTCATCAATTAAGGTTTTCACAATCCAAGTTTCTGAGTTTTTTTCCTTGGTAACCAGCAGGACCCATGGACATATCCACTCATTCGGGTTAGCCCTTTTTCCTCTACCCCCCACATTTTTCAAATTTGGTCCTTTATCTTTTCTTGACCCAACACTTTTTTTGTTTTTATTCACACCTGCCTCAGTCCCTTTCCACTACCCAATGTCTCCCCATCTTCAACATTATCCAGATTCCTTTGGAAATTTGGTGATTTACCCTGACATGTCACCCTAACCCTTTCCTTGTCGTTTTTTATAATTCTTAACTCTCTTCTACTCTCAACAGCAAGTTCATTAACTTGTTCTCTGACTTCAACCTTGTTTGCAAAAGTTTGACCAATGTAGAAACAATTTTTCAAACACTTTTTTGAAGCCTATTGTTTGTATTTCTTCCTCATTTTTTTCACATACTTCCTCCTACTGTCAACACCATCTTCCCCACTACCACTCTCAAACTCTTCATTGTGTCCTACATCAAAATCTTGATTATCATAATCTCCTAAATTGATGTCATTCTCATTGTCAACATCCATATCAGTGTGTAACTGGAAATTAGACATATTAACTTCAACATCATCATCCATGTTATCCTCATCAACTAAGAAATCACTATCATCACTTTCTTCACTAGAATCACTTTCATGACCTTTTTCAACCCCAAGATTTTCATTTTCTGTTTCTACAAACCTCATATTTGCAGTTTCTTCTTCTATCCTACTTTGAGAATCCATGAAAGGGTCAAAGTCAAAGACAACATCATAGTCTAAAGGAATACTCTGTTGGGTTGGAAACTCTTGTTCAACATTGGGTTGAATTTGTGGTTGAACATTAGATTCTACAAACTGTGGCTCAATCTGAATTTCAACCTCTGGTTCAATCTGGGGTTCAATCTCTGCTTCAATCTGTGTTTCAACCTCTGGTTCAATCTGTGGTTGATCATTCAAGTTAACATTTTGTTGAATCTGGGGTTCATCAGTCCATTCTAACATAAGCCTCTTACTAGAAGACGTCTGCTCAATTTCCTTTATTACTACCTTTGAAGGTGAAGTGAACTAAGTGTGCAACTTTGTTGTGTAAAACTCGGTATATACTCTAACTATCTTTTGTACACCTACATACTTGCCCAACTTCAAAACATCTTGATCATTTCCAAGAGCATGTAACCCAAAGTCCAAATCACCACCATGTATTTGAAAATGGTAAAACCTTTGCATTTCGTTATCATAGCCTAAATCCTCTAAAACATCATCTAACTCCAACACAGAAAACTTATCAATGTCAATTAGGTCAAGGAAACTCTTGTTCAACATTGGGTTGAATTTGTGGTTGAACATTAGATTCTACAAACTGTGGTTCAATCCCTGGTTCAATCTGAGTTTCAACCTCTGGTTCAATCTGGGGTTCAATCTCTGCTTCAATCTGTGTTTCAACCTCTGGTTCAGTCTGTGGTTGATCATTCAAGTTAACATTTTGTTGAATCTGGGGTTCATCAGTCCATTCTAACATAAGCCTCTTACTAGAAGACGTCTGCTCAATTTCCTTTATTACTACCTTTGAAGGCGAAGTGAACTAAGTGTGCAACTTTGTTGTTTAAAACTCGGTATATACTCTAACTATCTTTTGTACACCTACATACTTGCCAAACTTCAAAACATCTTGATCATTTTCAAGAGCATGTAACCCAAAGTCCAAATCACCACCAGGTATTTGAAAATGGTAAAACCTTTGCATTTCGTTATCATAGCCTAAATCCTCTAAAACATCATCTAACTCCAACACAGAAAACTTATCAATGTCAATTAGGTCAATGTAGTTAATCTTACCATTTAAGTACTTTCTATTAGCAATTTGCTTCACCAGCTGCAAGAAAATTAAAAACAACTTCACATTACAGAGACATTTGCGTATTTGAGTCGACTATAATCTGTTACACAAGAAACATACCATATTCTTCATTTGGGTCAAACTTTTCACCAACAACACGAATTTGGTACAGTTTTTATGCTTGCGCTCGTCGTCATCTCCTAATTTCTCTCGACGGAAGCAGTAGCTATCGTCGGAAGTGAAGAGTTTGCTATTTGGGAAGGGAGGTCAATAAAAGAGAGGGAGAATGACATGCTTGCCCTCGTGTGCAAGACACGTGATAGGGCTTTAACGGCCAAACTGACGGATACCGTCAAAAAGGACCACTGATGCAACTTTTCGGTACATAAAACACCCGATTTGCAACGTTTTTTAAAAAAGGACTATATCTGTCATTTGGGGATAGTTAAAGGACCTTCTATGCAATTAAATCTTAATATCATATATACTCAAATTTAATAATTTAATTATTTGTATAACATTTAAAACTCATAATTAATATTGCTTATTAATTAATAACTATTATACTCTTACTTATTTCTGTTTTCAACGCAACTTCAAAATATCATATTTATCCAACTTAAATTAATATATCATTATAATAATTTTATATAATATATTTTTGTAAATTTTACTATATAAATTCTTCATACTAAAATAAATTAACATTAACAATAAAAAGGTTGTATTATGTTTTTCTCGTTTGCAATTAAATCGTATCGTCTTATTATATTTTCTTATTTGTTTTTTTCATGTAGTTTTTTATATACAATTAACTAATTACATATTATGTTTTTTTTTTTCTTTTTCTTTTTGAATTATATAGTTGTATTTCATATTTTTTAATTTAGTAATATTTTTTGTTTTCCAAAACACCTTTAATGATCTTTTTATGATGCATCTAAACAGGTTTTTCAAGATTTTCTGAGTTCCAACGTTGTTATATCAAAATTTCACACAAACCCTTTTTATATTTTATTAAATCTATTAAGAATTAATTTTGACAAGTTATATAATATTTAAATATATAGAAAAATTATGATTGCAACGAAGAATAAAAATTAAATTCGCCAAAAGAAAAGAATAAAATTATTATTTTAAAGATCTTGATCAATCTGGGATTTTTAACTATTCATTACGTTAATAATATTCGGTAATATATATTTATGTAATATATTTATGAATTCTATTTTAAGTTAGTTTTCTAGCTTTCATATAATTTTGAATTCTAGATGTTATTTATTTTTGTCTGATAAAGATTCTAAGTTTAAGCTTTTAAATATTGGATGTATCGTATAAAACTTAATAAAAGAAATGACTATTAAAGTTTTAAAAGAACTGCAGTTTTAAATTTTAATTATATTTTAAAAACTTTTGATTTACATTAAATATTAAACATTTTAAAAATATGAGTAACACCAAATTCAATGTCTTGTGTACTACATTTATGGTTTGAATCTAACCATTAGATCGGATACTTTAAAAAAAAAATAATTATAAGATATTTATAAAACAATAATTTGCAATATTTAATCTAAAAATATTAAAATTTAATAAATAAATAATAAATTAGATAAAGGACCACTAATGGGATTTTCATAAATTCTCCCAAAGTCCAAAACAACACAAAAACTAAAATTAAATACGAAATTACCAAACTACCCCTACAGTGTAGTGATATAGCTCTGTAATTGTCAAAAATTTCATCACAGCAGCTCTCAACTTCCCTACACAAATTACAAAACAAACATTTATTTAGCCTATGAAATTACAAATATGCCCTTTGCTACGATTAAATGGAACCCCAGTCGATCTCGTACGACGGATACTTTTCCAGCGAGAAATTCTCCGACCAGACATTATCCTCCTCAGTGAACTCCGGCAACGTCAGGTCCGACGATGGCGACGAGTTTCCCGATCCGGCGTACCCTTCGCTCTCGAACCCTTCCACTTTCACAACCTCTTGCTGTGAAACCGTTGCCGCCGTCTTACTTACCGCCGACGACCGCCGTGAACCGGACTTCTTAACACCGTCGACGGATTTCCCCTCCGCCAAACATTGACATATCGTTTGTAACTTTGCGACGACGGAGGAATGCAGCGGCTTGTAATCTGTAACTTGAGAGCCGTTGTGACGGAGCTGAGGAAAGTTGAGCCGCGCGTAGTCTCCACGCAGCTTGTACGCGGCTTTATCATAAGCCAACGCAGCTTCCTCAGCCGAGTCGAATGTACCTAACCAAAGCCGGGTCCGGCTCTTCGGTAAACGAATCTCCGCGACCCATTTTCCCCAGTGCCTTTGTCTTACACCCCTGTAAAGTTTCATGGGTTTTGGAGGTGACCCAGATTGTTTTTCGGGTATAGGATCCGGGGCCATGAAATTCAAGTTATTTTGTGGCCATTGTTGGGTGGGTATTTGCATTTCCATCTGGGTTTGCATCGGGTAAATCTGGGATTCGGGTAACTGGGTCAAACAGGGTTGATCGTAAGTAAACCGATCTTGGATAGAATAATCCGGGTATAAACCGGGTTGTTGGTTGAAAGTTGAGAAATAGGAATTAGAAGAAGAAGAAGGTGGAGGAGGTGGGATAAAAGACGAAGAAGGGTATTCATAAGAAGTAGAAGGAATAGAGAAAGGAAGGGTATTTTGGTAAATTGAGGTTGCTGCCATGTGAGAATAAGAGTAAGAAGAAGAAGGAGAAGCACTTTTTATAAAAGGTTCAAGTGCTTCCATTAATTCACCACCAGCTGATGAAGTTTGCTCAAAACCATTAGTATTCCAGAAATCCATTGCAGTTGAAGCCATCAAACTTTTCTTTTTAAACTTTTTTTAAATTTTTAATTCACAAAAAGGAAAAAAAAATGATTTCCCAACAAAAAAAATACTAGGAAAATCAATTAAAAGAGGGTTTTTTTTTCAAATAATCAAAACCCTTTTCTTTTCTTGAAGAAAATTTAAAAAAAATTAAAAACAACCTTTTAGGGAACAAAAAACAACCCCAAAAAAAGGTGATTTTTTGATGAAAAGAAATAGAACCCAATTAAAAAAAGATGGATCTCTATTCTGAAAACACCCGAATCTCTTTCTTTATAAATCAAATCAAATAAAGTTTGTTTTTGTTGTTCATTAATTTGAAAATCTTGAAAACCTCAGAAAAAACAAACTCAAATCAATTGTAATTTTCTGTCGAAAGACCAGATGATTTACAGAAAGGGATACACAGAAGCGGGGAATATCAGAAAGGGGGGAAACTAGAAAAGAAAATTAGTGAAAATCAGGAAATGAAAATTGAAAAATGAAAAAGAAAAACTTTTCAGTATGTGCTTGTAGTGTGTGAAGAAAGGAGGTCTAAAAATCCTTTTTGTGTCTGAGGAGATAGGGATGGAGAAAGGTTGGTTTTATAGTGGTGTAGGGTGGGTGGGTTAAGTAACCATGGTTAGGTTAAAAGTTTGTTTTTGTTTTTTTGGAATTATATGATGTAGATTTCGGGTCCAGGTTTCAGGTTAACGGGTTGCGTTAGGAACGCGTCTGGGTGGGTTCGACAAGTGCCTGTAAAAACGGGACAGGTGGCGGTTAAAGTTATGTGTTGACCGGGCTTGCTTATAAGTTATGGGTTTGACTAGAAACCGTGTTCACACTTGGTTTTCCAAAACGAGAGTATTTGGATTTTACCTCATGTTTTTTAAGTTTGATCATATGGTATAAAAACCTAACATGAGCATTTGCGAAGAGTTAAGTGTCATTTTAACCATTTAAATATTGGATTTTTTTGATTTAGTCGTTAAACTATTTTTTGTCTCGATTTAGTCACTAAATTATTTTTTGTATAGATGTTTAGCCACTAATCTTTGTTTTTACTGATTTAACCACTAAAAATTGTCTCGATTTGCAGGCCCGGTGACGAGGGAGGGCGAAATGGGCCTCTGCCCAGGGCCCCAAAATCCAAAGGGCCACAAAAAAAATTTTTAGGGTATGTTTATGTGAAATGTTTGTGAAGCCAAAACCCAATACGTCACAACACAAATCCAAAGCCCAATAAGTCATCATCAGTTGTATCTTTTCAATCTTTCAACAATTTTCTAATCGTTTTATAAACTTTTATGTCTTCTACGATGAGAAAACGCGAGTCTGAGTATGAAAAACGTAAAAAGAAAAAACGAATTGAAGAGCTTGTTAAGTCTCAAAGTGGGGCTCTTGATAAGTTTTTTAAAAATAAGACTAATGTTGATGATGCTAATATTAATTTTAATTTTGTAGGGCCTATTTTATAGTTATTGCACAGGGTCTTCGAAATCTAAGATACGGCCCTGTCGATTTGGCCACTAAACTATCATATTTTGTATCTATTTAGCCATTAGTTTTATTTATTTTCCCAAAATAGAACATTAGACAAAAGTTTAGTGGTTAAATCAGTACAAAAAATAGTTTAGTGGCTAAATGAGACAGATATGAAAGTTGATTGGTCAAATTGGTAATTTAGAAAAATCGGTTCTGGGAAAAAAAAAATCTAAAAACCAACCCGAAAAAGACTGTTATTAATGAAGTTATTCCGGTTTCGGTTTTTTTAAACTCACTAATTTTGGGTTTCGGTTTTTCATGTTCGTTCCACCAGTTTTCGGTTTTTTAATCCGTAATAAACTGAAATTTAATGGGTTATTAGATTAGGATATTTGTGCAAAAAACCCTCAAGTTGAATAATTTTTTTTTATTAAAACCCAAATCATTTTTCATTGCACAAAAAACTCCAACGGACTAAAATTTATCAAAATGAGGTTTTTTTCAAAAAAAAAATACTTGCAAATTGATGAACTGATTGCAATATACTGACCAACCATGTGTTTCTGATGAATATTCTTTCCAATGAACTCATTTGTCTGTGTTTTTTATTCAAATTCAAATTCACATTTTTTTTATTTTTTTGTTCAAATATGTGTTTTTGTTGTTGAATTTACTTTTTTGATGAAATTACGGTGGTCACTGATAACTTTTAAACGGTGGCATGTGACTCTCAGTCGGTTACAACCGGTAATATCTAAATCTCATGAAATTTTGTCATTGGAGGTTTTTTACACAATGAATAATGATTGAGAGTTTTACAAAATAGTCCAACTTAAGGTTTTTTTTGCACAAATATCCTTATTAGATTTAAAACAAAATTATAAATTTTTTTTCATACGTAAAATGAACTTTGCCAAATCAAAAATAAAATTATAATTTTTTTTCCAAACTTAGAACGAACTTTACTAAATCAAGATGAACTGCCTCATTGACTCCATCGTTCCACAGTTCCACCCACCATTACAAAAATTGGACCGGTTTTCTGTGTTCTGATTTCCTTAATTTTGGTTTTCGGTTTTTTCGATCCGGACCACTTTGGTCAAAATGCTAATGCATAGTCACGTACGCAGTTCACTAATTTCTAAAATTTGTACGGAGGGGTAGTCTCATTCCAAATTGCTTCAATACGATGTACCCAATACATAATTATAATAATTTTCTATTTTTTGTTTATAAATCTATTACTATTAATACTTTCAAATGAAAACCTAAAATAAAAAACTCACTGCCTCAAACTCTCAAATTGACTCTTCTATTCTTCATCAAGATTTTGTCATTGCATGTATTCCAATCTCGAAGTTGACCCTCCAATGTAAATACATCTGGAGTTATATCCCAATTCTTTTGTGGCATTTCTTTGTAAGACTTTGAAAACCATGATTGTAGATGAATACTTGAATGTATATAAACTAACTTGTCAACACTTTTATTGTTTAACTGGTTCCTTTTCACACTGTGAATAAATGAATATGTACTTCAATTTCTTTCTGCAGAAAAACTACTTATGAGTTGTGATAAAACTTTTTTGGCTATCTTTGCTAATTCGGGAGTTTTGGAACCATATGTTGACTACCACTGAATTGGATCCATAGTTACAGCATCTACTTGAGCCGCTGGGAAAGAATACATATTCTTTTTCTTGGTAAAAGCTGCAAACTGCTGTAACATCCACGGATTTAATTTGATGTATTTTGGTTAATTAAGTGGAAAACTTATATATATTTAAGTTGAATTTGGGCGATTATTATGTATTTGGATATTTAGCAAGTTTGTTGCTATTTTTAAGAAAATTGAACTCAGAATCAATTATGTGGAGTATTATGAATTTAAAAGTTATTTATGATAATTCTAAGATTAAAACAGCATTTTATGGAACCGGTTAGGTCGAGTGGTGAAATGTGCATAAATGAAGAAAGTTGTATAAAAAGGGCAATAGGCTTCATTTTTCTATTTTACACTATCTCACTACTTTATCTCTCTAGAAGTTCTCTCTACATCTCTCTAAGTTATCTCGCAAACCGACCGTCAGATTTTCGAGAATTATACGTCATCGGAAAGGTATCGAGGAGTACAACAACAATCTACAAACAGATTTCTGATTTCATACGAATTGAGGTAAGAATCGAATCTTTTAAGTTTATAGTTTCAGTTTTGAAGTTAACTAGAATTCGAATCTGTTGTTTTGTGCGAATTTGAGCTTGTTTTGCTTGAAATGTTGCTGGAATATGATAATATATGCATAGTAGAATCGAAACTAGGTATTATACATGATATATTAGTGATTTTAGCCTTAGAAATGAAGGATTTAAGTTGAAATGATGAACAGACTCGAATATGTCAAGAACAGAGTCGAAATACAAGAACAAACTCGAGTTTGGTACTAGATTCGAATGTGTACCATCAGATTCTAAGGGGTGGTTCGAATCTATGCCTAGATTCGAATGTGTACCATCAGATTCTAAGGGGGGGGTTCGAATCTGTGCCTAGATTCGAATGTGTACCATCAGATTCTAAGGGGTGGTTCGAATCTATGCCTAGATTCGAATGTGTACCATCAGATTCTAAGGGGGGGTTCGAATCTGTGCCTAGATTCGAATGTGTACCATCAGATTCTAAGGGGTGGTTCGAATCTATGCCTAGATTCGAATGTGTACCATCAGATTCTAAGGGGGGGTTCGAATCTATGCCTAGATTCGAATGTGTACCATCAGATTCTAAGAGGGAATTCGAATCTGATGCTTGATTTCGAATCTAACCCATTAAATTCGAGTTTAATGCCTAAAATTGAGAAATATACTCTATAAACTTGTATATTTTGAATGAAATTTATAAACAACACATAGAATGGCAAGAATTATTCAAAGGACAAGTTATGAACATGAAATGGGTTCAAACTTTAGTTATAGTTCGAATTTAGATATGTACCCAAAATGGGGAAAATATCGCCAAACTTACGAAACTTGATTATATGGAATTAAACGGTTAATGATATGAGGAATTGTTGTAATTGATTTAACAGGTCCCTTGTGGTGTTGTTTAACCCACAGTGGGGTACTTGGTGGATCCGGTTGAAAGCCCGAAGAGAAATAATATCGGTTAAAAGATAATTACGCACCCACTGTGAGTACAGTAGATTTCGCATGTTTATATTTGTTTTATGTAAGCTTTGCCTGCTGAGACCTGTTGCTTCAATTATTTGTTTGGAATTCTACTAACTTGCGTAGATTTAGATGCACATTCTTACTTGTTGCATGTCCTTTCGGTTGTTGTGCATCTAGTGATGGACCGGTGGGTCGCATCGATTACTCTGATGTTACTGTGCTATATGACCTGGAGCTGATCCCTCCTAGGCCCGGTAGGCAGTATGTCATCCCCGATCGTACGTTTGTCTCAGATGGTATGTTTAAATGCCGAGCTTTGAGCTCGAAGGGGCTGCGGCTCTGGTCCGTACTTTGTGTACGAAGAGGATATCCGATGTTGGTCATCTGTGTTATCCTTGGGCTTCATAAAAATTTATAAAATGCATAATTTCTGTATTCACTAAGCATCCGCTTATTCCCCAGTTGTTGATTTTTATTTTACAGGAAAAGGGAAGTCTACTGCTGGACCTTCTAGTTAGGTCGTTTGGAAGATTTGGGAGACTCGGCACTATTTGATCGGTAATTGTGATTTGGACAATGTTGTAATATATTCTGGATGATTGTAATAAATGTATGGGTGTGTAGACTTAGACTTGGTACCTTATAGCACCGTAGGGTGTTTAACACTTGTTGCACTACTTTATTTATGTTTTTAAATGCTTCCGCACTTAATTTAGGTTATCAGATCATTATGTTATGTATGTTGGTGATTAATCCTGGGTGTATTATAATTGGTGGTTGTTGTGGCAAGGGTGCCACACGAGATGGTATCAGAGCAGTTGTTTGAGATTCAAGTGTCAGTGAGGTCTTGATCTCAAACATTAGGTAATGATATGTAGTGGTTTAAGTAATGATCTGAACTAAGATAGGTTATGATCTAGTAATTATAAGAGATTGACTATCATACGGGACAAATAAGTGGTGTCTTTAAACTGATGACATGTTACTAAACAAGTTATATGTTTATATATTTTCAGAACATGTCTGGAGGAATGACAACTGAGGAAGCCAGAGAGATGATGCTAGCCATGATGGCTGAGCAGAATAAAATGATACAAGATCAGTTTCGGGCTCGAGATGAGGCCGATGCTAAGAGGAGAGAGGATAAGAGAAAGAACAAGGAGAAGGAAGGGGGTAACAACGAGGAACGAGATGACAACACTGGGTCATCTAACAAACCTCGAGGTTGTTGTTTTAAGGATTTCAAAGGAAACGGAGCTGTAGAGTTTAATGGTTTAGGGGATGCTGTTGCTGCACTTGAATGGATAACCGCAACTGAGCGAACATTCCGAATCAGCGACTGTGCTGAGAAGGACATGGTTCGTTATGCAACTGCTATGTTCACTAATGACGCAATTATGTGGTGGAATGCCATGGTGAATGCTTTGACATTGGAGAAGATTTCTGTTATGACTTGGGCTGAGTTCAAGGACCTATTCACTCAGCAGTACTGCCCGGTTGATGAGCGCCGGAGGTTGGAAGCAAAGTTTATGGCGCTGGTACAGGGGACTAAGACGGTGTCCCAATATGCTGTGGAGTTCACGAGGTTAAGTCTGTTCGCACCTCATCAGGTGGACACCGAAGAAAGGAAAGTGACCAGGTTCGAGGCTGGTCTTGACATTGAGATTAGGAGGGTTATGAGCAACGTCCGCTACCCTACATTTGCTGGCTTACTTGAGGCTGCCAGAAATGTAGAGCAGATTTTGATTATGTCGGGCTACTCTGTTGGGTCTGCTGCTGCTTCCACCAATCCAACACAGCCGTCACCGCCGAAGCGCCAAAGGGAGGGAGGATATTCTGGTTCTTCCCGGTCTTCACAGTACTCACCTCAACAGTCGTATCGCCGACAATCTGGTTCATCTGATCGCGGTCGTGCGCGTGCATACTCCATCAACACTGAGCCGCAGTATTGTAATAAATGTCATCTGGAGCACTTTGGCAAATGCCCTAACGGACGTGCTTGCTTTTGCTGTGGAGAACTGGGACATTTTCAGAATGATTGCCCAAGGAAGGGTGATGCTTGCTATAAGTGTGGGGTGTGGGGTCACTATAGCAGGAACTGTAGAAAGAATGCTCCAACAGCTGCTGTCCCATCATCAACACGATCGTCTGGAGGTTCGAGTGGTGGTTCAGTTAACCGCCGGGGTCAGTCACAGAGGGCACCTGCTCGTGCTTTTCAGATAACTGCAGAGGAGGTAAGAGAAAATCCGGAAGTCGTCATAGGTACGTTCATAGTTAATTCTATGCCAGCACGAGTTTTATTTGATTCGGGTGCCAATAGGTCGTTTGTTTCTACTGTGTTTGTACAAAGACTTGCCATGCCACTGTCTAAGTTGTCTGCTATACTTGATATTGAAACTGCTAGCAATACTTTAGTTAAGGTAGATCATGTATACCGAAATTGCACGTTAGTAATTGAAGATGTAGTCTTCAATTTAGATCTGATTCCGATAGAGTTCAGCGAGTTTGATGTGATAGTCGGAATGGACTGGTTGATCGAGAATGAAGCCCATATAGTGTGTAAGAGCCGAATGATAAAGATAACTACCCCGGAGGGGCGTGAGATATGTATATATGGGGATAGGAGAAGCGGGGATCTGTGTTTGCTGACTATTGCAAAAGCTCGAAAACTTGTTGCAAAGGGATGTGATGCCTACTTAGCATATGCGATTGATGCTAAGGCAGAGAAGAGAACGTTGGCCGATGTGCCGGTTGTTTCATAATTCCCGGATGTGTTTCCGGAAGACTTGTCTGGCGTGCCGCCTGAGAGACAAGTTGAGTTTCGAATTGATCTGATCCCCGGAGCTGCACCGGTAGCTCGTTCTCCTTATCGCCTCGCCCCAACTGAGATGAAAGAGATGATGACACAGCTGCAAGAATTGTTGGATAAGGGCTTCATTCGGCCAAGTTCATCGCCGTGGGGAGCTCCGGTACTGTTTGTAAAGAAGAAGGATGGCACGATGAGGATGTGCATAGATTACCGGGAGCTGAATAAGTTGACTATTAAGAACAAATATCCGTTGCCACGGATAGACGACTTGTTTGATCAGTTACATGGGGCTAGTGTATTTTCTAAGATTGATCTGAGATCGGGATATCATCAATTGAAAGTTCGAGAGGAAGATGTGCCAAAGACAGCATTCAGAACTCGGTATGGGCATTACGAGTTTCTGGTCATGCCTTTCGGATTAACTAACGCCCCAGCTGTCTTTATAGACTTGATGAATAGGGTTTGTAGACCGATGTTGGATAAGTCGGTGATAGTATTTATCGATGATATTTTAGTATACTCTAAGTCTGAAGCCGAACATGCTGAACATCTGAGAGAACTGTTGGAGTTGTTGAGAAAAGAAAGGTTGTACGCCAAATTCTCAAAGTGCGAGTTTTGGCTACAACAGATACAGTTTCTAGGACATGTAATTTCTGGGGCTGGGATTTCGGTAGATCCGGCTAAAGTTGAAGCGATAAAGAATTGGGAGCCACCTCAAACAGCTACCGAAGTTAGAAGTTTCCTGGGGTTGGCAGGATATTATCGGAGGTTTATAAAGGATTTTTCTAAGATTGCAGTTCCTTTGACTGCATTAACAAAGAAGAATGCACCGTTTGTGTGGGAAACTGTGCAGCAGGAGGCATTTGAGGTCCTGAAGAAAGCGTTAAGCGAGGCTCCGATACTTGCCTTACCGGAAGGCAATGACGATTTTGTGGTTTATACTGATGCATCAAGGTTAGGATTAGGCGTTGTACTGATGCAGCGCGGGAAAGTAATTGCTTATGCTTCAAGACAGTTGAAGCAGCATGAGAAGAATTATTCTACTCATGATCTGGAGTTGACCGCGGTAACGTTTGCATTGAAGTTATGGAGACATTACCTGTACGGTACTAAGTGTCAACTTTACACGGACCATAAGAGCTTAAAGTACATTTTTAGCCAGAAGGAACTTAATATGAGACAGCGTAGATCTATGGAGCTTATTAAAGACTACGATTGTGAGATACTTTATCATCCCGGAAAGGCTAATGTAGTAGCCGATGCCTTGAGCCGGAAAGCTTATGCTAAGGATTTCTGTTATATGATGACGTCCACTATACTAAGTTCCACGATCATTAACGATGTCAAAGCTGCCCAACTAGAAGCTTTGAAAGAAGAAAATGTCGGTGCGGAGGATATTAGAGTACAGATTAAGAATATGGAAACTAGCGAGTCTGGATTAAAAGGTGTATACGGAAGGATTTGGGTGCCGAAGTATGGTGGTATAAGAAACGTTATCATTGAAGAAGCGCATCAATCTAAATTTTCTGTACATCCCGGGAGCACAAAGATGTACAACGACTTAAAGGCAGACTTTTGGTGGCCGGGATTGAAGAAGGATATCGGCCAGTATGTTGAACGATGTAGGACTTGCCGGTTGGTAAAGGCCGAACATCAACAACCGTACGGCAGTATGCAGCCGCTTCCTATTCCGGAATGGAAGTGGGAACACATCACGATGGACTTTGTTACTAAGTTGCCGAAGACTAGGCGTCAACATGATGCAGTGTGGGTAATCGTGGATCGGTTAACAAAGTCAGCTCACTTCATACCAATTCGTGAAAGTTATTCGCTGGAGAAATTAGCTCAAATTTATATGAACGAGATTGTTTCTAGGCATGGAGTGCCTAAGTCTATTGTATCGGATCGGGATAGCCGGTTTACTTCGAATTTTTGGTCGGCACTGCAAGAAGGGTTAGGAACGAGAATCGCAATGAGTACGGCCTATCGTCCGCAAACCGATGGCCAAAGTGAACGAACGATCCTTACTTTGGAAGATATGATGAGAGCTTGTGTGTTAGATCTCGGTGGCAACTGGGATGATCATTTGCCACTGATAGAGTTTTCGTACAATAATAGCTATCATGCGACAATCAAGAAAGCGCCGTTCGAGGCTTTGTATGGAAGGAAATGTAGGACTCCTACATGTTGGAGAGAAACGGGTGAAACACCAATCGCTGGGCCGGCCTTGCTTCAAGAAACAAGTGAGAACATACAGTTGATTAGACAGAACATGAAAGCGGCTCAGGACCGACAGAAGAGTTATTATGACAGAAGGCACAAACCGATCAACTTTGAAGTAAATGACTGGGTTTATCTGAAAGTATCACCCATGAGGGGTGTTACCCGTTTTGTGAAAAGGGGAAAGTTGGCTCCGAGATTCGTCGGACCATTTAAGATAACCGAAAAAGTGGGGAATCAGTCATACCGTTTGGAATTGCCTGAAGAGATGTCGGGCATACATCCGGTGTTTCACGTTGGAAATCTTCGAAAGTCATTTACTTCTAGTAACGAGGATTGGGCCGACCATACTGAACTGCAAGTTGATGAAAGGCTCCGGTATGTTGAAGAGCCGGAATGTGTGTTAGATACTAAGATGAAGAAATTGAGAAGCAAGGAGATAGAAATGGTGCTTGTACGTTGGAAGCATCATAAAGGAGCAAATCATACATGGGAAACTAAGTCAGAAATGTTAAGAAAGTATCCGAAACTGTTTGAATCTGAGTAACTTCGAGGACGAAGTTGAGCGTGGTGGAGCCCATGCTGTAACATCCACGGATTTAATTTGATGTATTTTGGTTAATTAAGTGGAAAACTTATATATATTTAAGTTGAATTTGGGCGATTATTATGTATTTGGATATTTAGCAAGTTTGTTGCTATTTTTAAGAAAATTTAACTCAGAATCAATTTTGTGGAGTATTATGAATTAAAAAGTTATTTATGATAATTCTAAGATTAAATCAGTATTTTATGGAACCGGCTAAGTCGAGTGATGAAATGTGCAAAATGACGAAAGTAGTATATAAAGGGCAATAGGCTTCATTTTTCTATTTTACACTATCTCACTACTTTATCTCTCTAAAAATTTTCTCTCTACATCTCTCTAAGATATATCACAAACCGACCGTCAGATTTTCGAGAATTATACGTCATCGGAAAGGTATCGAGGAGTACAACAGCAATCTACAAACAGATTTCAGATTTCGTGCGAATTTAGGTAAGAATCGACCTTTCTAAGATTATGGTTTCGGTTTTGTAGAAACTAAAATTTCGAATCTATCATTTTATGCAAATTTAAGCTTGTTTTGCTCGAAACATTGCTGGAATGTGATAATATATGCATAGTAGAATCGAATCTAGGTATTATACATGATATATTAGTGATTTTAGCTTTAGAAATGAAGGATTTAAGTTGAAATGATGAACGGACTCGATTATGTCAAGAACAGAGTCGAAATACAAGAACAAACTCGAGTTTGGTGCTAGATTCGAGTGTGTACCGTTAGATTCTAAGGGGAGGGCTTCGAATCTAGGCCTAGACTCGAAGTGGGGTTCGAATCTAACCCTAGATTCGAAGGAGAGTTCGAATCTGACATAGGGGTTCGAATCTGATGCTTGATTTCGAATCTAACCCATTAAATTCGAGTTTAATGCCTAAAATTGAGAAATATACTCTCTAAACTTGTATATTTTGAATGAAATTTATAAACAACACATAGAATGGCAAGAATTATTCAAAGGACAAGTTATGAACATGAAATGGGTTCAAACTTTAGTTATAATTCGAATTTAGATATGTACCCAAAATGGGGAAAATATCGCCAAACTTACGAAACTTGATTATATGGAATTAAACGGTTAATGATATGAGGAATTGATTTAACAGGTCCCTTGTGGTGTTGTTTAACCCACAGTGGGGTACTTGGTGGATCCGGTTGAAAGCCCGAAGAGAAATAATATCGGTTAAAAGATAATTACGCACCCACTGTGAGTACAGTAGATTTCGCATGTTTATATTTGTTTTATGTAAGCTTTGCCTGCTGAGACCTGTTGTTTCATTGATTGTTTGGAATTCTACTAACTTGCGTAGATTTAGATGCACATTCTTACTTGTTGCATGTCCTTTCGGTTGTTGTGCATCTAGTGATGGACCGGTGGGTCGCATCGATTACTCTGATGTTACTGTGCTATATGACCTGGAGCTGATCCCTCCTAGGCCCGGTAGGCAGTATGTCATCCCCGATCGTACGTTTGTCTCAGATGGTATGTTTAAATGCCGAGCTTTGAGCTCGAAGGGGCTGCGGCTCTGGTCCGTACTTTGTGTACGAAGAGGATATCCGATGTTGGTCATCTGTGTTATCCTTGGGCTTCATAAAAATTTATAAAATGCATAATCTCTGTATTCACTAAGCATCCGCTTATTCCCCAGTTGTTGATTTTTATTTTACAGGAAAAGGGAAGTCTACTGCTGGACCTTCTAGTTAGGTCGTTTGGAAGATTTGGGAGACTCGGCACTATTTGATCGGTAATTGTGATTTGGACAATGTTGTAATATATTCTGGATGATTGTAATAAATGTATGGGTGTGTAGACTTAGACTTGGTACCTTATAGCACCGTAGGGTGTTTAACACTTTTTGCACTACTTTATTTATGTTTTTAATGCTTCCGCACTTAATTTAGGTTATCAGATCATTATGTTATGTATGTTGGTGATTAATCCTGGGTGTATTGTAATTGGTGGTTGTTGTGGCAAGGGTGCCACATTTTGAGTCGTATGTCTTCTTCCATAGTTTTGCTTTTGTTTGATTTACTAATTCCAAAAGTATCCCTTTTTTCGCTGTACATTTAAAGAGGCCCTATTGTTGTTTTTGTACATTTAATCCATCTGTTCTACTAATTGTGTTGGCATGTTTAGTACTTTCGTGTTCAATTTGTGAACAAGAACTTTTCCAGTAATTAATTAATTCCAGTATTTTGATATTCTATTTAATTTGTTGATGTGTTTTTTATGCAGAATGAGAGCCAAGTTCATGACTACATGCATTCCCAACCTGAGATCAATGATAAAATGAGGGTGATTCTAATCGATTGGCTGATTGAGGTTCGCCACAAGTTTGAGCTAACGAACGACACATTGGACTTAACTATAAACACCGTTGACAGTTCTTGGCATCTGATATTGTTGCGTGAAGAGAGTTACAGAGACAAAGTCTAAAACTTTGTGAAATTAGCAGAGCTGTCGACCATGGATGCTACATTGACCAGAGTCAGAAATTGAACATGCATGGTCTAAGGTATATCAAATTTCTCAGCCCATGCAGGGCCGTCTCTTAGATTTCAAAGGCCCTGTGCAATAATTATAAAAGAGGCCCTATAAACTTAAAATTAATATTAGCATCGTCAACATTAGAAGCTAGGGCTGCAGACGCATAGGTGAGAGGCCCCTTGTGGCCTCGTGGAACTCAACCGATGGCGACGCTACATTTTCCAGCGAGGGGGACGAGGGCGCCACTGCGTCACACGGAGGAGCGGTCAAGGCGTCAAGCGTCTGCATCCAGCGAGGGTTTGTTTGGTTGGATTTGTGTTGTGACTTATTGGACTTTGACTTCACAAACATTACACATAAATAAACCCTAAATAAATTTTTTGTGGCCCTCTGGATTTTGGGGCCCTGGGCAGAGGCCCATTTCGCCCTCCCTCGTCACCGGGACTGAGCCCATGCATCAGGCTTTTCTACGTGAAGTCTTGGTTCGAATATTTGTTTTCAAAATTAGCAACCGGATCAGCGTTGAGATCAAGTTTTTGAACACCCCAAATATATTCAATGTTTTTTTAGAATTTGAAATGATAAAAATGAAAGAATTTATATAATATGTTGGTTGTGTTAAGTTGAGAAAAATGAAATAATATGTATGTGTATATAAAAAGTATTGATACACACACACACACACACACACACACACACACACACACATATATATATATATATATATATATATATATATATATATATATATATATATATATATATATATATATATGGAGATAGATTATTATAAATAATAATTTTTTTGCCAATGCCATGGGGGGTGGTGTTCCAGCTTGGTACTGATATCGTCCAATTTGTACATGTTTTATCGGACGATATCTCGTGTTTTGCATAGCTTTTTGGTTGTTATTGTTCTCAAACTCGATCTTATAGGTTCATGTTGTCATTTCAGGTGTTTGTTGAGTAAATAGAAGTGGAAGGAGCTGAGACAACAAGAACTCGGCGAGTTCAGACACCTACTCGGCGAGTTCACATCAAAACAGAAATGCTGACCTGCTCCTGAACTCGGGGAGTTCCCCTGAACTCGGGGAGTTCCACCTGAACTCGGGGAGTTCCTCCTGAACTCGATCAAATCAGGAGTCGACAACTCATGAACTCGGGGAGTTCCTTCAGGAACTCGGCGAGTTCTCCCTCCTGGAGATCAAATCAGAAGCTGACAACTCATGAACTCGGGGAGTTCAAACCTTGAACTCGGCGAGTTCTCCCCAGCTTATAAAAGGAGAATTCTGCTCATTTATGAAGAGAGACGATTTTTATCACCAAAAACACACACACTCTTGATTTCTAGAGGAAGAAGGAAGGCAAGGAAGAAGATTATCTTGGAGTTTTGACATGGTGGATTGCATCTTCATCATCACATACATCATTAGGGGAGTTATTCTTATACCTAAGTTTATCTTAATGTGTAGGATTCTTTCTTATTTTGAGATGGTGTTTTACTCCATGAGAATGGAATAGTTTTGTTATGTAATCATTTGGGTAACAAACCCTAGACATTGGATGATTTATATTTTGTATATGATTGGATAATATGTCGTAGTTTGCTTACTTTGCACGAAAATCTTGTTGTATCGTCTAGACTTTTTAATCTTGCTATGAATGCTTTATTATGTCCATAACGAGAGTTCGAGATAGTTAGTATTCATTTTCGACGATCCAAATATCTTGGTGTCTTTGAACCTTTCTACTAGAGATGGTGAAAGAGTATGTTTAAAAAGTGTTTTCATAACAGTGAGAGGGGATTTATGTTTTTATGAGAATATAGCATGAATTTTATGATTTGGTGTCAACCGAATCATCTTTCAAAGTTCGTAAATTTAATGTGAGCATTCGGTTTTGCATGACTCAAGTTCTGAACATATAAAAGAGATTTGCGTGTTCAATTCGTGAGTTATGGGATTATTGTGCTATAACGAGGGATCCGCATAGCTAAATTGTCATTGATCGCATTATGAGTCGATATTGTTTTCATGTATAAGAGATTTGAGTGACCACGATATTGGCTATCATGATTACATAATTCAACCAGAGCTTAGAGATTTATGTGGTTGTTTCATTAAAAATCATGTCGACATATTATACAATTTGCGCTTTCAATTAATCATCCGTTGTTTAGGGGGAGTGATCCCATTTGATTACATATTCCCCCTTGTTAGAAATCCAATTTATTAATCTCCTTTCCTGCTCGTGTGTGTTATTGCGATAGATCTTTTGTCCACGTTTATCTTACATGCTTTTTTAAATCAATTTCAACCATAGCTAACCATTAACTGACGGTTCCTATCATCATTACGCCAATTGTCCCTGAGTTCGACAACCCGGACTTACTTAAGCTATACTAGTAAACGATAGGTAATACTTGCCTATTTGTCTGCTAGTTCCAGTTTAGTTAGTCTCGTTCTTTATTTTATATTAAAACCAAGGTGTGCTAGCGGCACATCAAGTTTTTGGCGCCGTTTCCGGGGACAAGTGGTGTGGTTTTGAGAACAACCTTAAGTTTCTCGTTAGTTTAAAAAAAATTATTTAAAAATTCAAGTGTGGGAATTATTTTTCATGTACATAATATTCTCATATTCAATTTTTTGTTTTGTTTATTTCACTGTCTATTCCTTAGTTTAATTTATCTTTATTTTGTCGTATTTTGTTTGGTGTGTTTTGTGAAGGATGGATCATATATTTGAGTTGTATGAAGGTAACTTTGAAGCAAGGTGTTGTCAAGAGGAGGTCAACATTAACTACCCGACCAATCCCACCTCTTCCCAATATCAAAATGAAAGCATATATCAATCTTCATACCTATCCTCCACCCAACACTACCAAAGTCAAGACACCCAATATCCCTACCAAACTCTATCACAACATCAACCCGAGATAGAGTCAGGCTTGGAGGATCTATTTCATCAGTGCCAGATGAGTCTCCGTTACCAACAAAGCGTTTCAGAAATCTTTGACAACCTCATGAGACAAAGGAGTCAAATGGATGAATTACGTACGGAAGAGCCATCTGAAAGTAGTTCAAGCAATGTAGAGGAGAGCAATGAAAAAGAAGAGCACGTCCACATTCATGACGCCGATTTTAGTGATTCGGATGATGATGTTGAGTGTGCCTATGATGAAACTTCTTTACATGCTCTTCCGGTCATCAAAACTTCGGAGATATTAATGGACAAGGTGCACATCTCAAGCCCGCAAAGTCTTGCACACGTCCCACCTCCGATTATCGATGATGAGACTGAAGACGACTTCAATCCCGAAAGGGATTTAGAAGAGCTTGCTCGGCTACTTGGTGTTGATATGCCTCCACTTATATACAATGAGGGAGTTGACTCTGACCTTTTTGATGAACTTTCATTTATATATGTTGATGTTGTGGCGCCATCACCTGTGTTTGAATGTATTAATTCTTTGATGGATCTGTTGGAGTCACAGGTAGGTGATGCTAGGAGTCTTGACTCACGACTGCTAAAGGAACTTCATAACCCTCCAGCGCCGAAGCGTAAGCATTTACACACTGATGGAGGTAGTAAGGGTAAGGAGTGCAGAGCTTTACCGTTTAAAATTATATTTTGCACTCAACTCAAAGGTATGCCTTTTACCCTTTTCATCCCTTTAAAAGTTAAGCCAAGTGGGATAGGGTCAAGCTAGGGACCCTATAAACAAGCGCTTCTTGGGAGGCAACCCAAGCGATTTACTTTTTCTTGTCATTGTAGTTTAGTTTAGCTTGTATTGACGTTGTTGTTTTGATAGTTTTGGCAATCCCTTCCTCTAAGGATATATTGCATTACTCAGAGTCGGCTGTGCACTTCGCTCCAACTCTACGCGCTTGCAAAATTTTGGTTGGCTATCCTTTGAGCTCTCCTCTTCCACGCACTCAGGGAGTATTTTTCCTTCCTTTCACTTACATGCTTGCACGTTTATATTGTCCATTTTGTTTCATTGAGGACAATGAAATTCTTAAGTGTGGGAATATGGGTTAGAACTCTAACCAATGAGTGATTTTTCTTGTCACTTAGGAAATCTTGCTTGACATGTTTATTATTTGTTCAATTTGGCCGAAAATTTTAAAAATTCAATTCTCGAATAGGTTTTAGATCTATTTGCATAATCGATTTCTGTGAGTTAAATGGAAAGCTTTGAGTAGGATCTTTAGTTTGAATTCTCTTATGAACTGGATATTGCTACATAACCTTGTTGTTCGGACCAAAGTTGGATTTTGCACATTATAGCCCTACATGTCATTTCGTTTCGTGCGTTTTGAGCCATTTCGAGCATTCATGAATACGTTCTTGCTCTTGTTTCGATTGATTATGTATGCATGTCATTTGTTACTTTTATTCCAGAACTTGCCATAAAGATTCTTTTTGAAAATACGATTTTGAGATGTCGCAGTCGTGTGATAGAGGCATTTTAGGATTACCCAAACATCAGCCTTTTCTTTTTCCTTTTACCCATATATCCATTAGATAGCCACTTTCGAGCCTTAGCCTTTTTATTTTTTTTATGTTAACCATATTTTTGTTTAGCCATATTTATCCGTTTTTCTTTAGCAACCCTAGCCAACGTTCATGCCCCATTTCAAGTTGAAACGTGAATTAATGAGAGGAATAGTTAGCCAAAAAAAAAGCAACAATAATTGAGCTACTTAAGACCCACTCGTAAAAGGAAAAAAAATTCGTGAAAAACTTCTAGCAAAGTAGTCTCATATTTCAAAATGAAAAAAAAAATAAAAAAAAATAAATAAATAAAAAATAAAAATCAAAGGTTGCTAATTCCTATCTATTTTGTATTATAGAGACGTTTCTTGATGGTACGAACTTAAGGCTATTTCACACCACCTTTCCAAAAATTTCTCACCTTACCCTTAACCCAATTTTGCCCTTTTTGAAGTCCTCTTGATGATTGCATCGTTTCAATTCGAGTGTTGGAATTTTGATCCTTTGGCAAGCTTATGGTAAGTAATTGTGACAAATTGTGCATTTGAGTGTTTTGTTTAAGCCTAAACACCGAGGGTAGAGAGCTTCATTGAGTGAGGTGTTTAAGTGTTGCTTTGGTCTGGATTGATCAAGTTGTTTTATGTAGCTATTTCGGTGCCAGTCGAGAATTCAAGGTTTTGTTCCTATTATTTAATGCTTTGCACTTTCCGCCAGTAAGTCTTTAATGCGTTCAGATCTCTAAAATGTTTGTGAATTGATGATCAAATTAAAAAGCCAATGAGTTCTTTTCGTAAGCATGGTAATTAAGCCGGATTTGCTTGAGGACAAGCAAAGGTTAAGTGTGGGAATGTTTGATATCGTCCAATTTGTACATGTTTTATCGGACGATATCTCGTGTTTTGCATAGCTTTTTGGTTGTTATTGTTCTCAAACTCGATCTTATAGGTTCATGTTGTCATTTCAGGTGTTTGTTGAGTAAATAGAAGTGGAAGGAGCTGAAACAACAAGAACTCGGCGAGTTCAGACACCTACTCGGCGAGTTCACATCAAAACAGAAAGTCTGACCTGCTCCTGAACTCGGGGAGTTCCCTAGAACTCGGGGAGTTCCACCTGAACTCGGGGAGTTCCTCCTGAACTCGATCAAATGAGGAGTCGACAACTCATGAACTCGGGGAGTTCCTTCAGGAACTCGGCGAGTTCTCCCTCCTGGAGATCAAATCAGAAGCTGACAACTCATGAACTCGGGGAGTTCAAACCTTGAACTCGGCGAGTTCTCCCCAGCTTATAAAAGGAGAATTCTGCTCATTTATGAAGGGAGACGATTTTTATCACCAAAAACACACACACTCTTGATTTCTAGAGGAAGAAGGAAGGCAAGGAAGAAGATTATCTTGGAGTTTTGACATGGTGGATTGCATCTTCATCATCACATACATCATTAGGGGAGTTATTCTTATACCTAAGTTTATCTTAATGTGTAGGATTCTTTCTTATTTTGAGATGGTGTTTTACTTCATGAGAATGGAGTAGTTTTGTTATGTAATCATTTGGGTAACAAACCCTAAACATTGGATGATTTATATTTTGTATATGATTGGATAATATGTCGTAGTTTGCTTACTTTGCATGAAAATCTTGTTGTATCGTCTAGACTTTTTAATCTTGCTATGAATGCTTTATTATGTCCATAACGAGAGTTCGAGATAGTTAGTATTCATTTTCGACGATCCAAATATCTTGGTGTCTTTGAACCTTTCTACTAGAGATGGTGAAAGAGTATGTTTAAAAAGTGTTTTCATAACAATGAGAGGGGATTTATGTTTTTATGAGAATATAGCATGAATTTTATGATTTGGTGTCAACCGAATCATCTTTCAAAGTTCGTAAATTTAATGTGAGCATTCGGTTTTGCATGACTCAAGTTCTGAACATATAAAAGAGATTTGCGTGTTCAATTCGTGAGTTATGGGATTATTGTGCTATAACGAGGGATCCGCATAGCTAAATTGTCATTGATCGCATTATGAGTCGATATTGTTTTCATGTATAAGAGATTTGAGTGACCACGATATTGGCTATCATGATTACATAATTCAACTAGAGCTTAGAGATTTGTGTGGTTGTTTCATTAAAAATCATGTCGACATATTATACAATTTGCGCTTTCAATTAATCATCCGTTGTTTAGGGGGAGTGATACCATTTGATTACATATTCCCCCTTGTTAGAAATCCAATTTATTAATCTCCTTTCCTGCTCGTGTGTGTTATTGCGATAGATCTTTTGTCCACGTTTATCTTACATGCTTTTTTAAATCAATTTCAAACATAGCTAACCATTAACTGACGGTTCCTATCATCATTACGCCAATTGTCCCTGAGTTCGACAACCCGGACTTACTTAAGCTATACTAGTAAACGATAGGTAATACTTGCCTATTTGTCCGCTAGTTCCAGTTTAGTTAGTCTCGTTCTTTATTTTATATTAAAACCAAGGTGTGCTAGCGGCACATCAGTACCATGGTAATGTCATGCAATGCCGAGACCACTCCCTGTGGCCTAACATAAAATTATAATTTTTTATTGATTTTAGTAACTACAGGATTATATAACGTTACAAATTCCTAATATCACTAAAGTTATGAAACGTTGTTTTTATTGAACACATACATATGTCAATGTTTGTTTCAAAATCGGAAAGAATTATAAACGTCATTTCTATATTATGCACTTTTGAAATAACATTTACCAATAGTGGATAATTGCACGGCAGAGTAACGACGTTTATAACTTTTACCAAATTTTGAAACAAACTTTGATATATGTATAGAACAAAAACAACGTTTTATAATTTCACGGATTTTAGCAATTGTAATATCGTATGAACTTTTAATTACTAAAATTGTTAAAAATTAAAAACGTTATTTATATTATACGCATATATCAAATATCATTTCTAAAGTAGATAAAAAATAAAGACGTCGTTTCTATTCTATGCAATTTGCTCATACAAACGAGCAGAACTTGAGCATGCCACTTGATTATTTTATTTTTTAAATTTTTTTTAACAGCTATCTTGATCATCTCGTATTGATGAACTAGAATTTGACTTATTTAGGCTACATTTTCAAGCATTGCTTGATAACTCAATAACGAGGAAAGTTATCAAGAAGTAGGTTCAAGCTTAATTTTTAAGACCTCTCAACTTCATAGAAGTTCAACTAGCTTTAATTAGAACTAGAGTTGCTTAAAAAATCTTGATTCATTGGCATTCATAGATGTATCCATATATAAAACTCGAAAATTTTAATAAGAAGTTGTACGAAACCATTAAAAACTTTAGTTCGACTCCTTTAATTATTTGAACTCGACTTTTGAGACTGGGTGTGTTATATACTTGACTCCATCGGGTTTAAATTCAAATGGCATAATAAAAATTTGATTTGTTAAGATTAACTCGATTGGAGATAAATTCAAGTGGCTTAATAAAAACTTGATTTGATTGCAATCATATTCTTAAGATTTAACGCATGTTCTCGCCGCTGTAACTATTAATTTCTTATGTTTTCGTGATTTGCTTCATCTACTATCATTTTGCACCAAATTTGTCATAACATATATAAGACCCATTAAAAGTAATGTTAATCTTGTGATTTTTACGATGAATACATGATGCAAAACATCATCAACTATGTCAAAGACTCAAACCCAAAATCAAAATGCTACATAGTATCCACAAACACTCTCTCAAACGAATAGTTTAGACCCCTAAACACAAACTTGATTAATAGGCAATCTTGAAGCACTTCACACATTTGCAACAAACTTACAAATCTTAAGGGTGTGTTCCACAACTCAATTTAACAAAGGAAAATAATGGATTTGGAAAGAACTGCAAAATCAGTTATGTTTCACAATTTCATTTAAAGAGGAAAAGGATGTGACTCATTTATCATCCTTTTCAATCATTCTATTTTATTAACCTCTCTTTCATATCATTTTCTTTCATTCAATTGAAACACAACGTAAATGTTACATATCAACTTCACGATGATTTAAAGACTCAAAACACACTCATCCAGCCTCTTCCTTAAAGCAGAGATGCTTGTGAATTGGTTTGTGAACTAAATATTTTGTTTTTACTAAATTGAGCATCGTTGGTGGGGTGTTTGAACAAAGATGAAGAAAAACGGCTAAGATGGCAATTTGGCTTATTCAAGCTAATGAGTCAAACAAGTCGACGATCAAAAGACAAAATTTTAACATAATTTAATATTTTTTTCAGAAACAATTTGTTTAATACATCATTTTTTAAAAAAATTATGTTCTACCTTACTTTTTTACTACAGGTTTTATGGCCATTTATAAAGGTTTTTTCGTCTTCATTTCCGTTGGTGGTAAATATTATTTTTACTTGGTTTTCTTTATGTTTACGTTTTCTGGGTTCAGTTTCATACTTAATACTTGTAACACCCTCAAACTAAACCATAATGCCACGTAAATAACATATCATCCGTGACATAATATAATATTCCCTACTCTATTCCCAAAGCACAAGCATGAAAACCCGATAATTTAAAACATTAATTACACAACAACAGTCACGGAAATCTCTGAATAAACTACAACCTATCCGAAGTATATACAAACAATCCCCAAAATATAACTACCTCTATGAAAGGTAGCTAACTCCTCGATCACAGATAATGTAAACCTACTTTGGTGCAGCAGACCTACTAGCAGTCCGGTCACCTGGAATACACACAGCAACACACACACGTCAGCTAAAGCTGGTGAGAATGCAAGGGTTAGCGTACGATTATAAAGCTCAATAAATAAATAACTCAATAATAAAACGTTCAGCGTTCTCTACGGAACAAGTATATGAGATCCCACAAGATAGCTCAATAGGTACACAACTCGCGTGGATAAATCCACGTACCCAAATCCCTAGACCGCACAAAGCAGTCATCAGGAACTCAAAAGGGAATTGGGAGCGACCCAACCCCTGCCCAGCCGTACGGTTTAGTATCTCAACAGCTCAAGTGTCCCAAATCTCATATTAAAATAAAGTTCACAATAGCTCAGTAATACAAGCATGATAGTATCTCAATAAAACTCGTAAGAAAACTCATGATATCTCATCAGAAAAGCTCGATAAAAGATCATGCAAGTATTAGTAAAGTAATCGTACAAGTATCTCAACAAAAACATGCAAACTCACCTGCTCAGCTAGCTATACAAAGTCTCGGTTCCCTGTCCTTTCCCTACCCTGTCAACACGAGACCCTGAAACACAATATCACAACTCAATATCACAATCTCAACCTAACAACTCTATACACAATTCTCAACAACTCAGAAGACCCCAAAGACCCGAACATGTGAAGACCTTCCCTTACGGGGCAGTCCTCAGAGTCTAGGTCCCACATTATGCAACACGATATCAATCATAACTAAGATAGAGTAATTTAAGTTGCGGAATTTCAGATTACAAGTACAAACATTAGGATAAGTTTAATACAATTTTAGTTCAGATTACAATTTTTAAAATAAACTAATAAAGGGTACTATCTAATCTAATACATGTCATCATATGATCAATTCAAATCTACCCAGACCACCACAAGTATCTTCTGCCAATCAGTACCGAAGGGTTTTGTTGAGTAGTGGTCTATAGAATACTTCAATCTTGATCTTGTAAGACCTAAGAACTAGGTCCTGCAGGTGACTTTCCTTTATCTTTTCCTGTAAAATATTAAACAACAACTGGTAAGCAAGGCTTAGTGAGAATATAGATTTTCAGATTCACATGCATTAATCAAGCGGATCATGGGTCAAAGCGTGATATGTCTGGACTGCCGCTACAGCCACTCAATGATTGAGATATAGAACTCAGGGAATCGGATGATGTTCAGCCCACGCTCACGCTTTTAGTGGAAGCTATCCACTTATGCTGGGCTAGCTACCAGCGGTCTTCATGGGGGAACATCGGAATATCAATACCAAGTTCAATAGAACTGGTGACATAGCTAGGTCTAGAACAATAGACCGATAAAGCTAATTATTCTAAGCTGAATCAATATGTCAAATGATGCGATCAATAAAGAAAGCAAAGTGATCAATGTCATGATAGCAATAACATATGAAATGAACTATAAGTACAATGTCACGTGAAATGATAAGTCAAATTAGCTATCATGATCCACAGGGCATCACCGAACCATGGTGTGCACAGGTCACAATCCAGCTGAGCATTCATGAATGTCAAATAAACTGTCATCAACAATATATCTCAATCGGAAGTCTAGCATGAAAAACTGAATATCTATAACTCACAGTTTCTGTAGTCTTTATCAAGCAGATTTATAATCCACCACCTGGGTTATCCCAGGATTTATCTTTAATCTTTCTGAACTCTGGCTTTGCCTTTTCAATCTTTAATTCTGTAATTCTTTAACTCTTTGTTCAGAATTTATCTGAACCTGTCCAGAATAATATTACATCATTGTCAATTTCATAATCTTTTGACTTTAAAGTCTTCATATTCTTATTTTCATCTGATTCTGACTGATAATTCCTTATTCTTCCCTCTTGGATTAATGATTCTTGTGTTTAAAGAAAATATTAAAATATATATATACAAATTCGGACCAACCCTCATCCGGATTCGGATCTAAGGATCATCCGAATTAGGATCAGATCCGAAATGCACAGAAAATTGGAGAACTCGCCGAGTAAGCTCGGTGAACTCGCCGAGTTCACATCCGAACTTCGGATAGAGAACCGGATTTCGGACACAACCGAATTATGTTGACCCATCCGAATTCGGGTCCATCCGAGATCGGTTCAAATTTAATTTCGGTCCAAATCTAATTTCGGTTTTCATCCGAATTCGGGTCCCAACCGAATTCGGATCCGATACTTATGAATTTTTGAAGAATATTCAAGCTGTTCTTGGGAACTCGCCGAGTTCACTTGCAGATATGCAAGTCGCAACTTACGGGTTTTATCAAAAATTCATCAATCGTCAATTATACTAACATGCAATTAAATCCAACGTTATATTATCAATTTTGGGGTGTTTCTACACTATTTTCCCTATCTCTTAACACATTAAACCGTCCAGATTTGTCCAAAATATTGAAATTTTCTCAAGAACACAAAAGTTTATAAAAACTCAGATTTTTGATCTTTTTGGACGATTTAAGCTACAATTTCTGTTTCTAAATCATATATGGGTTTCATTACATGATTTCTAACCAATATTTCAAGCATGCAACATAATTTCTACAGATTTTAAATCCGAATTTGATGTATTTAAACTCTTAAAAATACAAACTAAAGCTTGGAGATTTGATTTATTACCTTAAATTCTTCTGATTCTTGAAAATCTTTAACTAATTTCACGAATTCTTCTTCCAATCTTTAATTTCCAGCAAGCTTTTAGAGACTTTAGAGAGAGAAATTGAGAGAATTTGAAGTTGTAAGATGATGATGAAGATGAAGAAATAAAAGACTTAGAGTCTTTATATTTCTAGACTTTGAAATATTGACACAATTGGTCCCTCCACATCTGATTTTCATTTAAATTCAGATTTATCTTCATTTTATCATCACTAATTTAATTTATCTTATTTAAATATTTTCATTACTTAATTAAAATTACAGTACAAATAATGTTATAAAATTACACTATTAAATCAAAAGCAGAAAATAAAGTTAAGTCAAAAGCTAGGTTGTTACAGAACACAAGACTCACAGAACCCGAAAACCCGACCCGAACCCCAGCCGCATCGCGGCCACACTTAGCCAATCGCGGCCGCACTGTCCCTATCGCGGTCGCGATGACCTCAAACTCGGCAGTGCTCACATCGCGGTCCGAGCTCGGACTCAAACCGCCTGCGATCACCCCAAGAACATCGCGGCCCGCGATCAGGGGATCGCGGCCGCGCTCACGGACGAACAGCAGCATACATGCTCTGTTTCTGCACAGCCAGGGGATTCAATCCCCAAACTCGATTCTAGCTTATTTTTACCAAGGATTTATGCTCGAATTTACTCAATACTATACATAAACTCAATTGAATCCATTACCTACGATCAACAACATCTAATCTATGAATTTAAGCTCAAAATTACCTCAATTCAAAAAGAAAGATGATAGCTAGATTTTGGAGCTTCAATCACACTTGAATCCTCAATTCTTGCTGGAGCTGCTGCTGAATTTAGATAACACACACAACACACCTTTGTTACTAATTTTGGAGATGAAGAAATGAAAGCAGGCACCCAAGAAGCACACACATATATATGTTTTTGGTTTAACTCGGTCCGATACCCAAAAATCCGATCCCGATACCCCAAAATACAATTTTATATCTCTGGGTCCCAAATTAGACAATTAATCCAATAAAATAATTCCACGTCCCTATCTCAAAATCGGGATGTTACAAGTCCTCCCTCCTTATGAAGATTTTGTCCTCAGAATCTAGCTCGAAGCAAAGAGGTGAGGATATCTGCTACGCATCTCTAACTCGGGCTCCCATGTGGCGTTGGTACCCTTATGGTGCTTCCACTGTACCAACACTAACGCCACCTCTTTATTACGTAGCCTCTTCACTTTGCGATCTGTTACTGCCTCAGGCTGCTCGGCATACTGCAGTCTATCGTCAACCTCAATCTCTGACAAGGGCACTCTCTGATCATCACGGGCCAAGCACTTACGGAGATGGCTGACATGGAAAGCATTATGAACTCCTGACAACTCTGAAGGCAAATTCAGACGATAAGCCTCATCCCCGATCCTCTCAACGACCTCAAATGGCCCAATATAGCGCGGACCCAACTTACCTCGCCTCCGAAACCGAATGATCCCTTTCCAGGGTGAGACTTTAAGCATCACAGAGTCTCCGACCTGAAACTCTAACTCAGACATCTGGCGATCCGCATAACTCTTCTTGCGACTCTGAGATGTCCTAATCCGCTGCTGAATTATAGCGACCTTGTCGCTAGTCTCCTGAAGAACCTCTGGCCCGCTGATACGACGCTCCCCAACCTCTCCCCAACAAACTGGAGTCAAACACTTACGTCCATAAAGAGCCTCGAATGGAGGCATGCCGATAGATGCATGGTAGCTGTTATTATACGCAAACTCAACAAGAGGCAAATGCAAATCCCAGCTACCCCCGAAATCAATAACACAAGCCCGCAGCATATCCTCCAAAGTCTGATTAGTCCGCTCTGTCTGACCCCCTGTCTGCGGATGATAAGCCGTACTCAGCTGGACTCGGGTGCCCAACTCTCTCTGAAAACTCTGCCAGAATCGCGATACAAATCGGCTGTCTCGGTCTAACGTAATAGATCTCGGAACTCCATGTCTCGCAACAATCTCACTGATGTAGAGGCGCGCCAACTGATCCATCGTAATAGTCCCACGAACGGCTAAGAAGTGGGCGCTCTTTGTAAGCCGATCGACAATAACCTAGATCATATCATTCCCACGAACAGTCCGCGGGAGTCTCACTATGAAGTCCATGGTGATATCATACTACTTCCACTCTGGAATCTCTAGCGGCTGAAGTCTGCCATGCGGCTTCTGATGCTCACTCTTAACTCTCAAACACGTCATACACGCCTCCACATACTTCCCTACATCCCTCTTCATCCCTGGCCACCAATAATGAACTCGCAGGTCTCTGTACATCTTCGTGCTGCCCGGATGGATCGACAATCTAGACTTATGAGAATCGTCTAGAATCAACTGTCTCAAGCCGCCTACTCTGGGGACCCACACTCGACCACGGAGGGTCATCAAACCTCTATCATCTCTGCTCAACAACTCCAGCTGACCAGCTAACCGCTCTCTCTGCACATTTTCGCCCCTCAAACCCTCCTCCTGAGCTAACCGCAGACCGTCAATCAAGGTCGACGTGACCTCTAATCGAGAAGCTCTGGATATAACCGTCTGCTCATAAGATCTCCTGCCCAAAGCGTCTGCCACCACGTTAGCTTTCCCCGGGTGGTACTGGATGTCACAATCATAATCCTTCAGGAGCTCCATACTGCGCCTCTGTCTCATGTTCAGCTCCTTCTGGCTGAACAAATATTGCAAACTCTTATGATCGGTAAATATTGTAAAGCGCGTCCCATAAAGATAATGCCGCCATATCTTCAAGGCAAAGACTATGGCGTCCAACTCTAGATCATGCACTGGCCGACTCAACTCATAGCTCCGAAGCTGTCTCGAGGCATAAGCAATCACCTTCCCTCTCTGCATCAATACACATCCCAACCCGGTGAAAGAGGCATCGCAGTACACAGCAAAATCCTCTGAACCCTCTGGCAACGCTAGAATCGGAGCCCTACACAACCGATTCTTCAATTCTAAGAAGGCACTCTCCTGCTCCTCAGTCCACACAAACGGCACCGACTGCCTGGTCAACATCGTCAAAGGCACTGCGATCCGCGAGAAATTCTCTATAAACCGCCGATAATATCCAGCCAAACCCACGAAGCTGCGAACCTCTGACACAGATGTGGGCTGGCCCCAACTCATAATCGCCTCGATCTTCGCTGGATCCACCTTAACGCCCTCACTCGTCACCACGTGCCCCAAGAACTGCACCTCTCGAAGCCAAAATTCGCACTTCGAAAACTTGGCATATAGCCTCTCTTGCTGCAGGGTACTCAGGACCTCTCTCAAATGCTGACTATGCTCCTCGCTACTCCTCGAGTAGATCAGAATATCATCAATGAACACAATCACAAATCGATCAAGCATCGACCTGCAGACTTTATTCATCAGGTCCATAAACGCTGCGGGGGCGTTAGTCAGCCCGAATGGCATGACTAAGAACTCATAATGACCATATCTGGTCCTGAGCGCAGTCTTAGGCACGTCCTCGCCTCTAACTCGCAGCTGATGATACCCGGAACGCAGATCAATCTTCGAAAAATAGCTAGCCCCCTGAAGCTGATCAAAGAGGTCATCAATCTTCGGCAAGGGATAACGGTTTCTCACCGTTACCCTATTAAGCTCTCTATAATCTATACACATACGCATTGTCCCGTCCTTTTTCTTCACGAATAACACAGGAGCTCCCCACGGCGAAGAACTGGGGCGAATAAACCCTCGATCCAACAGATCCTGCAGCTGCGTCATCATCTCGCGCATCTCGGTAGGAGCTAACCGATACGGCGTACGCGCGATAGGAACGGCCCCGGGAACTAGGTCGATCCTGAACTCAATCTGCTGATCAGGCGGCAGACCCGGCAACTCATCTGGAAAGACATCAGGAAAATCTCTAACCACCGGCACATCACTGACCTCCCTCTTCTCTTTCTTCGCATCCACCACATAAGCTAAATAGGTGGCACACCCCTTCGCCACATACCTCTGCGCCTGCGCCATCGACACTATACTCATCTCTCCTCTACGCCTCTCACCGAACACAACCGCTGACTCTGACTCAGAAACGGGAATACGAATCATCTTCTTAGAACAGAAGATGTCTGCCTGACGCGCTGTCAGCCAATCCATGCCAACAATGGCATCAAAACTACTAATCTCCATAGGCATCAAGTCTATGGAAAACCGATGACTGTCTATCTCTAATACACAATCTCTAAAGACACGGCTCACTAACACCGTACTACCATCAACACGCTCAACAATAACAGGCACAGATAACTCAGATGAAGGCATAGCAAAATAGTCACAGAAGGAGGCAGATACATATGAACGATCAGATCCCGAATCAAATAAAATAAAGGCACGCAGTCCATTAAGGATAAACGTACCAGATACAACATCAGGCGACTCACGCGCCTCCTCAGCAGTAGCCTGAAAGACTCTGTCGCGAGCTCTCGGTGCTCCACCTCCCCGAGGTGCTGACGATGACCCCGAAGTCCCAGCTCCACCTGAGCTCGATCCCGGAAACCCCGCGCTCGGGTTCGGACAATCCCGAGACATATGACCCGGCTTCCCGCATCGGAAGCAAAGAGACTCCTGAGAGGTACATGCAACAGCTGTGTGACCAAACTGGCCACATCTAAAACAACGAAAGTGCTGCCGGGCGCACGGCCCTGCATGGCGGTGATGGCACCGCTGGCAATCTCTCTCTACCGACGCCGAACTCTCAACTCGGCTCCCAGAATCCCGAGATCCCCTCCCAACACTCCCCTGACTCTGACTCTGCCTCTGGCCCTAACCCTGACCCTGCTGTTACTACCCCTGCTGCCTCTGACCACCCCGAACCTGTCCCTGACTCTGACCGACTCCCAACTGTCTATCATCCCGGCCCTGCTCTCGCTGGGCTCCCGAACTCTGTCCCTGCTGCTCGGAATACCCGCCCTGACGGCTCTCTCTATAGAATCTCGAAGACCCGGAACTCTGGCCCTGGCCCGATGACTCGATACGCTGTCTCTGGGGAGCCGACTGCTCCCGCTGTCTCTCCACCTCCCGCTCTCGACGGCGGGCATACTCCATCGTTGAGGCAAATGTGGGGTCACGCAGCATCCCCACAAACTCTCGAATGTCCGGTCTCAAACCCTCAATAAACATAGTGACCTTCCGGTCCTCGGTAGCTACCTGATGCGGCGCAAACTGAGCTCTATCATTAAATACATTGATATACTCCTGGACGGACCTGGATCCTTGCTGCAAATGGATAAACTCTCGCTCTAACTCTCTCCTCGTGTCCAACGGACAGTACTGCAGCTCAAACTCTGTACAGAACGCCTCCCAAGACATCAGATAGGCCTCATCAACTCCCTGAGCACTGACCACTGAACTCCACCATCTCAATGTTCCTCCTTCAGAAGGTAAGAGGCATAACTCGCTCTATCCGCTCGATCTACATGAGCTATACGAAATGCAGTCTCGACCTCTCGCAGCCAATCAAGTGCCTTCGAGGCACCCACTCCCCCAAACTCTACACACTATTCGTTCATCACCTGTTACTCTACTTCGGATTACAATCCAAGGATCTAGACTCTAGGGTTTAAGCTTAAGCATCCACTAGATACTTAATCTCTTAAACCTAGGCTCTGATACCAAGCTTGTAACACCCTCAAACTAAACCATAATGTCATGTAAATAACATATCATCTGTGACATAATATAATATTCCCTACTCTATTCCCAAAGCACAAGCATGAAAACTCGATAATTTAAAACATTAATTACACAACAACAGTCACGGAAATCTCTGAATAAACTACAACCTATCCGAAGTATATACAAACAATCCCCAAAATATAACTACCTCTATGAAAGGTAGCTAACTCCTCGATCACAGATAATGTAAACCTACTTTGGTGCAGCAGGCCTACTAGCAGTCCGGTCACCTGGAATACACACAGCAACACACACAGGTCAGCTAAAGCTGGTGAGAATGCAAGGGTTAGCGTACGATTATAAAGCTCAATAAATAAATAGCTCAATAATAAAACGTTCAGTGTTGTCTACTGAACAAGTATATATGAGATCCCACAAGATAGCTCAATGAATTACACAACTCGCGTGGATAAATCCACGTACCCAAATCCCTAGACCGCACAAAGCAGTCATCAGGAACTCAAAAGGGAATTGGGAGCGACCCAACCCCTGCCCAGCCGTACGGTTTAGTATCTCAACAGCTCAAGTGTCCCAAATCTCATATTAAAATAAAGTTCACAATAGCTCAGTAATACAAGCATGATAGTATCTCAATAAAACTCGTAAGAAAACTCATGATATCTCATCAGAAAAGCTCGATAAAAGATCATGCAAGTATTAGTAAAATAATCGTACAAGTCTCTCAACAAAAACATGCAAACTCACCTGCTCAGCTAGCTATACTAAGTCTCGGTTCCCTGTCCTTTCCCTACCCTGTCAACACGAGACCCTGAAACACAATATCACAACTCAATATCACAATCTCAACCTAACAACTCTATACACAATTCTCAACAACTCAGAAGACCCCAAAGACCCGAACACAAGACTCACAGAACCCGAAAACCCGACCCGAACCCCAGCCGCATCGCGGCCACACTTAGCCAATCGCAGCCGCACTGACCCTATCGCGGTCGCGATGACCTCAAACTCGGCCGTGCTCACATCGCGGTCTGAGCTCGGACTCAAACCGCCTGCGATCACCCCAAGAACATCGCGGCCCGCGATCAGGGGATCGCGGCCGCGCTCACGGACGAACAGCAGCATACATGCTCTGTTTCTGCACAGCCAGGGGATTCAATCCCCAAACTCGATTCTAGCTTATTTTTACCAAGGATTTATGCTCGAATTTACTCAATACTATACATAAACTCAATTGAATCCATTACCTACGATCAACAACATCTAATCTATGAATTTAAGCTCCAAATTACCTCAATTCAAAAAGAAAGATGATAGCTAGATTTTGGAGCTTCAATCACACTTGAATCCTCAATTCTTGCTGGAGCTGCAGCTGAATTTAGATAACACACACAACACACCTTTGTTACTAATTTTGGAGATGAAGAAATGAAAGCAGGCACCCAAGAAGCACACACATATACACGTTTTTGGTTTAACTCGGTCCGATACCCAAAAATCCGATCCCGATACCCCAAAATACAATGTTATATCTCTGGGTCCCAAATTAGACAATTAATCCAATGAAATAATTCCACGTACCTATTTCAAAATCGGGATGTTACAATACTCTCCCAGGAAAAGAAGTTTTGTCGATATTGATATGTATTAGTGTTGAAATGGATGTTATGTAGCTTAGCGTTATATTAAGCAGCTAAGTAACTTTTGTAATAATTAAAAATATATATCCACTTTAATTTAATGAAATTAATTGAATTTAAAAACCAAATAATTTAAACATAATATCCATCGAAAATACATGCATACTTCTGTGTAAAGATGAGCAAAAAACACGTTTTACACGAACTGGACCGGACCGTTTCATTTTCGGGCCGGTTTTTGGTTCATATAATTCTTATAATTCGGTTTCCGATTCCATCGGATTCGGTCCGGTCTGATTTTCTTTTTTTCCTTTGTAAAAGCCGAGAAATAACCGGAACAGGACCGGACCCGTTTCATATCGGGCCGGTTCTTGGTTCTTAATTTCACGTATTTTGATTTTCGGGTTTGGACCAGTTCCGAAACCAAAATCATCCAATCATCCCTACTTCTGTGTAGTACAGAGAACAAGTTACAAGTATGGTTTTGTGAGAATTAACTTTCTGAAATCGAAACTACTAGTCAAACAAGATAGATTAACTCAAAAGATCTTTTAAGTCCTAAATAGGCCGGCCGGTTTTTTTAGGAGGCCATTGGGGACGACTGACTTCACAAGGTCTTCAATTTGCTAGGACTTGTTTCCTTTATGATGTAACACAAAAAAAAATAAAATCTACTTTATTTTATAAAAGATATCATGTGAATTTAAGGAAAATTTGCGTAAAAAACTCTGAAGTTGGATATTTTTTACGATTAAAATTCTCAACCATTTTTCACTGCACAAGAACCCCCAAACTGATTAAAACTTATCAAAATGATGTTTTTTTAACTAACTAGCAACATGATGAACTGGTTGCGATTTGCTGGTCAACCCTTCGTCTACGACGAACCTTCTCTTCAGCGAACTCACTCGTCTGTGTTTTGTGTTTCAAATTCAATTTTTTGTTGATCTTTTTGTTCAAATCTATGTTTTTTCGTTAGAATTTCTTTTTTCAACAAAATTCTTGTGGTTACTATTGACTTGTCTATGGCCTCTGACTTTCAATCGTCTCTACAAACAGGTAATATCTCAATTCTTTGAGATTTTACCTGTGCAATAAAAAACAATTGAGGGTTTCAATCACAAAAATTGTCCAACTTGAAAATTTTTTTAACAAATATTCCTAAATTTAATGAACACATTTTGCTACATTTCTATTATTTTTTTGGATACTTAGTTATATCAATAATTTTATTATTAATACTTTTTACGTTTTTAAAATATTCATATTTAGGGAACCTAACATAGACGATCTTGAGTAGAGCATGAATTGATGTCAAATGTGATTTAGTTTCGATATTCTTCTATTTCGTTAAACTGAAATACATTAATTTGTTTCACGTTCAGTAATCGTAATATTTAAGGTTGTAAAGAATCAGATTTCGCTAAATGGAAATGAGTCGATATTAAATGAGTTCATTAGCTACCGAAACTTGGAATAAACTCAAATAAAAGTTATCGTACACCTTTACGATTGCAATTTTCGGTTATGGAAGGAGTAAAACTTCAGTATTTCTGATACAAGATCACTATCACAATATCATATTTGGTTCAAAAAGGGGTCGAATTCGACAAGTTACCTTTATCTTAATTATTACTCTTTAGGTGCCTACATCCTGACTTCGATGCCTTGCTTTAACAGATGCTCTTTTACTGACTGAATCGGCACCTGCAAATGAACAAAGGTTCTCAGTCATCGCCACTCGCTTTTTTTATTTCCTAAAACAAGTAATCCACTATTCCTATTCAAATTGGATGGCTCCAATATTGACTAATTTAGCTGTTTACCTAAAAGATTTCATTTGTGCCGTAGTATCTTAGAATTAACATTGTGTAAACCAACTAACCTCCATCGTCTGATTGATTTAGGATATGTTTGGCATGCCTAGCTGGCTTTTAGTAGCTGGAGCTTTTGGGAGCTGTAGTTTCTTAAAAATTCTAGAGCTTTTTGTTTTATGAATGTGTTTGGTATAAACAGTTGTAGCTGTAGCTTTTAATATTAATAATTGACATAAAAAGACATTGATATTAACTAAAAGTTGTACTTTATAATTATTTGGAACGTAAAAAGGTAATTTTGTTTGACCAAAAGCTCAAGCTTGCTTTAAAAGCTTCTTCAAGTAGCTTCTTGTGGAAGAGCTTTCAAATCCAAATCAAAAGCTTTAGGTCATATCAACCAAACGGAGCATTTGAGTTTGAGCTTCCAAAAATCAAAAGTTGAAGCTCCTAAAAGGTACCAAAAACTCCTTACCAAAGGCAGCCTAAGTATCCGTTGTCAAGTGATTAAATTCCCAGATACTTTTAGAAATATCTTTGTGATGGAAAATGCGGATGGAGGAACACCAAGTAATAGAAAACAGAAAAAGTCGAAGTGAGGTTAGTTCTGGCTTCTGAGTGATGATACCTCTTTGCGATGGAAAATGCCGGCAGCAAGAGCTGCGGAAGCATTTGTCTGGGAGAAAACCTCTGAGAAGTGTTCAACACTTCCTGCACCACTACTTGCAATAACAGGAATGCTTACAGCATCAGATATAAGCTTTATCAGATCGATATCGAATCCTTTTCCTTGACCTAAAAAGTCAGCCATAGCAATTGTTAGTTTGTTACTCCCTCTGAAAGATGAGTTTCTTCTTTGCTACATCCCAAAATTAGAGTATGTTTTATGTATCGAGTAAGAAAACATTTTGTATCCACTTTATTAGGGTTTTGCTATATTTACGTACACCTCCTTGGGGTTAAATTTTACTAAATGTACACCCCTCCATAGTTAATTACCTATTAATTACTTGATCAATAATATGGGACCCATAAATGTCAAATCAATTATTATTTTATTATTTTTTAATAGAAATGAGACCCATAATGTCAAATCAATTATATTTTTTATTAGAAATGGGACCCATATATGTCAAATCATTTAATTACTAGACAATGATTAGTGTAGTTGAAGAGTAATTAGGAGTGGGTGTACAATTAGCATTTGGGGGTGTACGTTTAGAATAGGCCCTTTATTATTATCGATAGGCCTCCGTATCGAGAAGGTTACAAGGAAGCACACTACTAATCATGAGACCATGCAAAGTTAATCATATTTAGGGGTGTAATGAGTTGAGCTATTCGTAAGCTACTCGAGCTCGACTCGCTAAAGACTCGAATAAAAACTCGAGTGAAACGAGCCCGAACCGAGCTCGAGCTTAAATATGAGCTCATTTAATAAACGAGCTCGAGCCCGAGCTTCACATATCGAGCTCGCAAGCCTAATCGAGCCCATATATAAATATAGTTTTTAATTAATAAATATATAATATATAGATTAAATTAATATAAAATGTATATTTAGATTATAAAAAAAACTAACTAAAAATTAATATATATATATATATATATATATATATATATATATATATATATATATATATATATATATATATATATAATAAACAAGCCGAACCCGAGCTTGTATAATCATTCACGAGCCGAGGTCGAGCTTTAACGGGCCCGGGCTTGGGCTCGGCTCGTTTACACCCCTAATCATATCCAACTTTTCTTGTTTAAAGTATTTGGTAAAGAAACCGTGATAGGAATTCAAAGATAAAGTTGCAGTAGTAACAGTCGAAGACAATTATCTGTTACTTGCCCCTTTAAATTTTAGAGGTACATAGTTAAGTTACCATCGCAGTCGATACAGTTTAGCAATATTTCTCCAGCTCCCAGTTCTTCAACAGCTTTGGCAAGCTCGTAAGCTCCAATCGGTCGACCCTCTCGTCCACCATTCACCTATCTCAGTTGTAAAAACATTGTTAAAATAATGATACAATTATTTTAATAAGACAATTTAAGAGGCTGCAAACATGAGCATGCAGCATGCTGGTATGATGAATTGTAGACTGTTTTGACCCTTCTTTTAGCTAAATTCAGTTTTACCCATTTGACCATTTATCAACAAATTACAACCCAGATTGACCCATTTTCTACAGAAAAGACATGAACTAAAGCTGATTGTCTGATTGTGGAACTATTACATGAAACAAGGAACTGGCTCTCAGTCACTGAGCAAAATAAAGCATTAAGATAGGTTTAACCACTATCAAATGCAAATGAAAGAAAGAAGATTTACCGTGCACTGATACCAGGCATACTCTTCACCATTTGGTCCTGACAAAACCAACAGCATATGAGCTTGAAGTTCAAATTTACCGTCTAGAATACATAAGACATCTTGCTCTGATAACAATTGATTGCAGATTTTACTGAAATTTGACTTGACAAATTGTAATGTCTGATAGGGTTTCATGGTAAGGTGCATAGCTTAACGAATTTCAGCACTTGGATTAATTTATGAGCATTAAAACAGCTTATACTGATTCACAAAATTAATCACAATCACCATGGGGATGATTGATTCTTGATAGTAGTAAAGCAAGTTGACACCAAGCATGCCTTCTATAGACAGTGGAAAACTTAAAACAGACACAAGAATCTGAAGAGAATAATGTAGGCATGTAGCTATCCTTGGAAACGTTAATCTTCACGCTTCAAGGAAAATATAGGAACGTACATCAAGAACTTGAAAACCAACAAAAATCTACTTACCCAAGTTTTTCACTTTAACAGCCTTAAATCCAACCTCATGAGGACTAGTCAAATATTGCCTACGAGGATCAATACTAACAACCACTGCCTGCAAAATCAATATCAAGTCAACATATGCAGATGCATATGTATCACAATAACAGCAAATGATAATGTTATTGCATCAGGATAAAGATCCAATTTCTCAGTCTCTCCCCTCCTCTCTCTGGTCTCTGGGTTTAGATAGCATCATTAGTGCATGCTCTGGGGCTAGCGAGAGGTAAACATGGGACACTTGAATTTCAATTGATCGCGAGGGGGTTACTTGGAACTTAAATTTATGCCCAGCTGCAGTCTCAAAGGGTTATATGCTTGAAGCAACTTCACAGATTTTGTGACTACACAACATTTATAACATAGAATGTAAACAATGCTTATAACCAAATAAGAGAAATAATCACCTGATTCCCATAAACCCTGGAAATTTGTTCTAAGCTGCTCTTTCCGGTTTTTACCTGAAAAAAAAAGGATGCAAGGAAAATGAAATAACAGAAAAGAATCTCAAGCATCACTATGCATATGTGCCACATTCAACATATTGTGTTTATAATTTTCAAATTTTAGTTTCCTACTCCTGTCTTTAGATACTCTTCTGCAGCATAAACAGCATCACTCCCAATAGAAATCTTATCCGCACCAGATCTGAAATATTCTGAAGCAACTTCCAAGCTTGAATAGTACCTATGGAGTACAAACAGTTACTAAATAAAATCTTCACAAGAAACTATACAGGCACGTCTGACAAAATGATTGTCCACTAAACAAATAGGAGCGAGTACCTCCCATTTCCATCAGTGAAATCTCTGATACCACCACCAACTGTTAGTGGTACAAAAACATTTTCTGATGTGTACCTTAGTATCTATCAAACAAATAACTATGAAAGTATTAGAAAACATAAGATCAGACAAACTCTAGTGCCAACACCAATTATTCACAGTTGCAACGCATAAAAACATCAATGGAGCACAATAGAAGAACAAACCTGCAACATTGGCAAATCACCCAGAGGAAAATCACGGAAACCTGTAATATTCAAAAAGCTAACCTGCAACAGACTGATGTTTCTTAGAACCCAAATACACTCAAAGTAATATGTAAAGAATAGACAATACCTCGTCAGCACCATCTAAGTAATACTGTCCAGCAAGTTCAGCTGGCTTACCCAGGTTCCTCACCTAGAAAGATAACACCGTTGAAAAACAACAATTTCAGAGTGAATATATTATTCAAACTATATGATTCTCATCTCAAATATACTTTCATCTGTGTACTTTAATACCGAAGAACAACAGCATTGGAAAGTAATCACTTCAAATAAATAACTACAGATCTATGCACGGTTTTACTTAAGTGTATAGACAGCATCACAGAAGCTAGCATGAATCTATGGTTTTTTTAATAAAGCGCAAATTGGAAGGAACGTACAAGTCAATTTCTACTTTAACGAACATATTTTCAAAATCAACATTTACGGGCCTATGTTAAAAAAATTTTAATAAAAAAGAAGCCGTACCTAAAAATATAATTTGACTTATGGTAAAACAGACCATATTTGGTAACCGGGTCCGTTATTTGATTATACCCTTGTAACACAGGCCCTTAAAATGTTAGAGTATGTATGTTCCCCTAAATCCTTTTTTCTTGGAAGCATATTCCTCTACGTGCAATTTGCCCCATAATAACATAAAAAACTCAAAATACCTCTTTATCTTCCGTCTGCTCTCTCACATCATACTGATCCCCTTTGGTCACAACAAGATCACCGTTATCATTTGTTCTTACATCAAGGCATGCAATTACCTGCAAGTAGGTAACGCCAATTATTACAATCTACTAGCCATTTACGACATTATCTATTAAATTAATGTATCCATGTGTAGAGAATCATTTCAAATATGCTACAATAATAGCATGAATGTTCAAAGAAAATTTTCAGAACTTTAATAACAGTAACTTCGACTAATTAGCCCTACAACTCACCCTCTTTGCAAGCTTTGTAGCCTTCCCTTCAAATGGCTTCTGTCTTCACATTAAGGTTTTAGATTGTTAAATAAATACAAAATATATCTAATTCGAAATTTAAAAAAAAAAATTCAAAGGATACCTTAGTCTTCGAAGAATTTGGTAATAAGAACTTCCTCAATATTGAAAGACCAACATCTGAGAATTTCCACAGTGGTCAAGTATAAGTGTCATAAAAAGTAAAATAGCTAAGAAGGGAGAAGCTTCTGTACTTCTAAATTCTAATGCTTGATGTAATCTTCAATAGGAGCACTGAATTATAAATTGTGAACTTACATTACTTTTTCTAAAAAGTAAACGAAAGAGCTGAACAACATATCCTACAATAAACTTAAGATATAGAACTTACCTCCACTCTTCTCTGGGTGAAATTGAACGGCATGTACGTTTCCCCTACTAATGGACGATATGAAGTCGATCCCATACTTGCAGGTGGATGACACCCACTCTTCATTTTCTTTTGACTATATATAAAACCAAGGCAAGCATCTTAATTGGTCATCATTGAAAAATGAGGATTTAGAATATGAATAACAAAAAAAACATACCGGGACGGCACGATAGGAATGGACAAAATATACGTGGCGGTTTGCAATATCATCTAAAATACCAGAATCTTCTTTAATTTGCAAAGCATTCCAGCCAATATGAGGCACTCTGCAACCATCTGAAGAATCAAAACGTCCGACTACTCCAGGAATCAAACCAAGACCTCTCACTGAGAAAAAAAATGATCAATTGAGTAAAAATATAGATGGAAACAATTATGACAATCAGTTCATTAGATAAACATAATTAAAAGCATTAGCTATAAATTTGCAAATATTTTCGAGTTCAGATGGTTTCAATTTTTCCATCTGATGAGAAGAGCACAAGTGCACAACCCACTTACAGATTAACAAAAGACAAAATAACTCTACCAGTCTACCACTATCCAAGACCAAAGTTCAATATTACCCAAAGTATTCCTTTTTCAAAATGCTTCGTGTAGAAAAAGCACACCACATTATATTAGAAAAGGTTCACGGTGTTATTTATGGGTATAAAATTTTGATCATTATCATGTATTCATGTCACATTTACATGAATGATAATAGTTATACGTTAGCATAATACTATTCAAATACAGAAAGTAACAGGCAAACTAAATATCTATAGGTATAAGTTACAAGTATAAACTCATGAAAATGGGTCAAATGAAACATATTGACGACCCACCTGACCCGTTTTCTTCACTTGACTCAAAGAGTAGCTGCAGACCAAGACAAATGCCTAGAAATGGGCGATCATTCTCGATGTAAGCGTGAAGCGCTTCAGCCATCCTAAAACAATCAAAATGAAAGCATAATAAAATGAACTTTGCTTTGTTATGGAAATCATTCCCTTTAAAAAACAGGCTTCATAGACATGAAGCGGCAAACAAAAGAGAGAAGGCACAGAGCCCTTGAGAAAATCAATTGCAGGGTTCTTCGCTGCAGTTCTTCAATAGAATACACGTCCTGGCAATTCTATGTGTAGTTTACAAGTGTTTAGTCCTGACTAGATAGGATAAACAAGCAAATAAAATTCACCTCTGTTTATTACTCACTACATTTACAAGTGTTTAGTCCTCTTCTACAATTCCTTCGTGATCTACCTTTACGTCAACATCACCCACTACTTTACAAAAAGCTATGCTGCTCCCTCATGAATGTTCAGGCCTCTATTATAAATGACTAAAATACCTTTAAGACATGCGTTGTTGTTTTCACCTCATTTGTCGTCCCCTTAAACTTATTCAGAAGCATTTTCCTTTTTACCGTATGTCACCTCAATCACTAATTTACCAAGACTTTCGAGGTTCAGCCACACTCATTTCTATTTCATTGATGAAAATGCTTTAAGGACATATGAAGCTGCCAATTACGAAGGCTTTTAAAGGCATAACATTTTTAGATAGAACGGAATGACATGGGCCACTAAAAAGCATCAGTACTTTGAGTTATATAACTTGTATTCTTAAAATCTAATGTATAGATGAGAAGATATAACGTAGTTAGTGTGCATCAGACTGTATCTAATACAAACATGAAGTAAACAGAAGTATACGATGCTATAATTGAAAGTTACCCATTTTGGTTTAACACGTCCATCATTGCAGCGAATGCTCCAACACCTGGGACAATAAGGCGCTTTGCATTCAAAATGTCCTCGGGCTTTTGAACCTGGAGATGAGAAAGTAAAATCAATACTCACTAATGCAGTATAAAATATGCACTACAAAAATAAAATTGGAAAGTAATATAATATTTTCAAGCCTCCAATCTCCCTATCATTTTACAGTTTATCTACCTTTGTTTTATGATCATAATGTCCAACATTGAAAGTAAGATTATTAAGATAATGTCAAAGTAACCTAATTATCTGTAACATTTACCAATTGCGCATCGAATATATGATTCTGATTCTTAAAGTCACAAGAATCACTTTGCAATCACACATCCGAACACCCTATGCATGTGTACAATTTTAGACTCATAGTGCAGGCCTTTAGTATATCTTTATAATTATATATTTTGTGTACAATATTTTCTTTTTTTGTGTAATATATTCAATAATTGTGAAACTTAATCAAAATAAATATTTGAAAACTTTACATTTATCCAATTTGGTAATTAATTACACTAATTAAGATAACCAGACTGATAATTTATAATGAAATCACACTTTTAATTAGATTTAACGGGTTAATATCAAAAAGATGTTTTATAATATGGTAAGAATGTATATCAAATTATGTCATTCTGAGTCAAACAAAAATAATTCATTTAAAAACGTAATCTCTGTAATGGCATTTTGGTCTGAAATGCATATTTGAAAACCCTACCCCCAAAAAACTATACACTTCAGAAACACTAAAAATAACGCAGACGAACATGATGAAATTTTGGTCTGAAATGTAGATTCTAAAACCATATCCCACTTATTAGCACAGAAAAAACAAATTCTGAAGACTTACGTCTTTGATATCGAGACCAAGGTAACGAATTGCATTCCTAATACTTTGAACATTGCCGGCACCATAATCAAGCAGAGTGACAGCTGCAAATTAAAGTAAGCAATGAGCATAAAACTAAGTTTAACACGATTGCAAGTATTAACAGAGAGAATGTAGAGAGAACCAGAATCACCGCCTCCAACAGCGGAAGCACGGACAGAGAATTTCGGTGTAGATTCGAAACTGATGCTATGTCTAAGTAATTTCAGTGGCGACCTCCGTGAACCTAGCGAACCAGAAATGGTAGTGAACTGAGATGAACCGAATGCCGCCGCCTCCATTTTCGCAGTTACCGCCGCCCGCTGCTTCAAGACGACGAACCAGAAAACTGGCGGCGCTTGACAACTAAAGAATGGCCTAAATTCGGACTAAAGCCTGCTTAGGCATAAAGGCATAAAAAGGTAACGTATTTAAAATTAATCTTTATTTTAGGTAATCATTTAATCTTCATAAAGGTAATATATTTATATTATTATAAATTTAAGTCCAAGTTTAATATTAGATTGGAGTCCGTCCACTCATGCCTTGCCTATTATTAGTGAGTTAAATTTAAATTATAGACGTATTTTAAAAAACAAGGACGTTTGGTTACAAAATAGTAATCTCGGTATATGAGTAATAGTTGACAACAATGAAATAAAAGTTTCTAATTTTATCTCTTACAATCATCCCTTTTATATTCCATCAGTTTCTCCTACAATTTTGAAACGTCATTTCTCTTTCTCTCTCTCATTCTCTCTCTCATATCGTTAGCATCACTCGTTGAATCGAACATGTATAAGTATATATACGAAACCTAATCATGTAGCACCTGAACATGTTCATATACATGCACCGATTGAACATGTTCCTGTAGCAACGCAACTGAACATGTTCATATACGAAACTATGCCCTGTAGCAACTGAACATGTTCATATACCTCTACCGGTTGAACATGTTCCTGCAACAAATGAAAATGTTCGTATACGAAATCATACATGCAGCAACTGAACATGTATATATACATATTTGAACATGTGCATACGTAGTAATATAACTCGAAACTAAAAAATCAATAAATATGATATGATTTTCAACCAAAAAAGATGTCGATAAAGATACGAGAACTAGAAAGAAAATGATGAAAAAATATTTGGTTTATGTTATGGAATCTTAATTATAGAGATATGCTACTATTTAGGGATTGATTTTTAATTTGATTAGCATTTAATTAAAAAAATATTGTTTGACAATTCTACCATTGTACCTATGGAAACAAACAGTGTAAAACTCCCCAAAATATAACTACCTTGTGGGATCTCATATTTCGAGTTTTTATAATCGTACACTAACACTTGCATTCTCACCAACGTTAGCTAACCCTGTGTTTAAATGTGTGTCTCAGGTGATGGACTTCTAGTAGGCCTGCTGGACCCAAGTAGGTTTACTGTGGCATCTTCCGAGGAGTTAGCTACCTGTTCTAGAGGTAGTTATATTTTGGAGACTGTTTGTTATACTTCGAATATTATGTAGTTGATCAGAGCTTCCGTTACTTAATTCTGTAAATTAATGTTTTAAAATTATCGGGTTTTCGCATATGTATCTTGGGAATAGTGTAGGGGTTATTATATTATATTGTTGATGATATGTCATTTAAGTGCCAATCGGGATTAGTTTGAGGATGTTACAAGCTTGGTATCAGAGCCTAGGTTTAAGAGATTAAGTATCTAGTGGATGCTTAAGCTTAAACCACGGAGTCTAGATCCTTGGATTGTAATCCGAAGTATATCATTAGGTGATAAACGAGTAGTGTATAGTGTTATGTAGAGTTAATGTGAGTTATTATTTTATTGTGCAGATTATTATGGACCGTTAGGGCAGCGGGCCTCAGGGTGACGATGTTAGGGATGACGAGCCTGTGCGTAGGTCTGACATGTATTCAGTGATAGGTCAGATATTAGATGAGCGTTTTCCTGTTCAGGGAGTGGGTCGGGGTCGAGGTGCGGTGCCTCCGCCTGAGGCAGGTTAGGGTTCTGGGGCTGGTGGTTCCTCTGAATAGCTGATGAGAGGTACCTCGAAGGCACTTGATTGGCTGAGAGATAGAGGCGACATTCCGTATTGCTCATGTGGACCGCATTGATAGAGTTGGTTATGTATCCTACCTTTCGAAGGGAGGAGCATCGCGATGGTGGAGTTCGGTGGTTAGTGCCCGAGATGTTGATGAGGCGTACCTGAGACCTGGGAGGAGTTCCATATTGAGTTCGAGTTGCAGTATTGCCCGCAGGATACGCGGCATGAGTTAGAGCGAGAGTTCATCCATTTGCAGTAGGGATCCATGTCGGTCCAGGATTATATTGATACTTTTAATGATCGAGCTCAGTTTGCACCGCATCATGTGGCAACAGAGGACCGAAAGGTCAACATGTTTATTGAGGGGTTGAGGCCAAATATCCGAGAGTTTGTGGGGATGTTGCGTGACCCCACATTTTCATCTACCATGTAGTATGCCAGACGTAGAGAGAGAGAGAGAGAGAGAGAGAGAGAGAGAGGTGGAGGAGACAGCGTGTTGAGTCATCAGGTCAGGGGCAGAGTTCGGGGAATTCGAGATTTTATAGGGAGAGGCGACAGGGGGGATATTCAGAGCAGCAGTGACAGAGTACAGGGGCCCGGCGGGATCAGGGCCGAGATGGGAGGCAGTCGGGGGTTCGGCAAAGTCAGGGTCAGAGTCAGAGCCAGGGTTAGGGGCAGAGGCAGCAGGGGCAGTTTCAGGGCCAGAGACAGACTTAGAGTCAGGACAGTGTCGGTAGGGATTCTAGGGATTCGGGGAGCAGGGTTGGGAGTTCAGCTACTGTGGAGAGGGACTGTCAGCAGTGTGATCACCCCCATGCAGGGTCGTGCGCCTTCAAGCACCTTCGTTGTTTCCAGTGTGGCCAGTTCGGCCACACTGCCGCCGTATGTAATTCTCAAGAGTCCATGTGCTTCCGATGCGGGAAGCCGGGTCATATATATGTCTCGTGATTGCCCGAATCCAGGAGTGTGATTTCCGGGGTCGAGTTCGAGTGGGGCTGGAGCTTCTGGGTCGTCGGCAGCAACTCGGGGAGGTGGAGCACCGAGGGCTCGTGGCAGGGTTTTTCAGGCTTCAGCAGAGGAGGCGAGGGAGTCGCCTGATGTTGTTTCTGGTACGTTCATCCTTAATGGACTGCGTGCCTTTATTTTATTTGATTCTGGATCTGATCAATCATATGCATCTTCATCCTTCTGTGATTATTTTTCTATGCCTTCATCTAAGTTATTTGTGCCTGTTATTGTTGTGAGTAGATGGTAGCATAGTGTTAGTGAGTTGTATCTATAGAGATTGCATGTTAGAGATAGACGATCACCGGTTTTCCATAGACGTGATGCATATGGAGATTAGTAGCTTCGATGCGATCGTAGGCATGGATTGGCTGACAGCGCGGCAAGCGGATATCTTTTGTTCTAAGAAGATGATTCTTATTCCTATTTCTGAGTCAGAGTCAGTGATTGTGTATGGTGAGAGGCATCGAGGTGTGACGAGTATAGTGTCGATGGCGTAGGCACGAAGGTATGTACCGAAGGGGTATGCCACGTATTTAGCTTATGTAGTGGACACGAAGAAGGAGAAGAGAGAGATGGGAGATGTGTCAGTGGTCAGAGACTTCCCAGACGTGACGTGTTTCCTGACGAGTTGCCAGGGTTGCCGCCTGATCGTCAGGTTGAGTTCAGGATCGACCTAGTTCCCGGGGACGTTCCTATTGCGCGCACGCCTTACCGGTTAGCTCCTACCGAGATGCGCGAGATGATAACGCAGCTTCAGGATCTTCTAGATCGTGGATTTATTCACCCCAGTTCTTCTCAGTGAGGAGCCCTCGTGTTGTTTATGAAGAAGAATAACGGGAAGATGCATATGTGTATAGATTATCGGGAGCTTAATAGGGTAACGGTGAAGAACCGTTATCCCTTGCCGAGGATCGATGATCTTTTTTATCCCTTGCGCTCTGGGTATCATCAGTTGCGGGTCAGAGACGTGGACGTGCCTAAGACTGCGTCCAGGACCAGATATGGTCATTATGAGTTCTTAGTCATGTCGTTAAGGCTGACTAACGCCCCAGCAGCGTTCATAGACATGATGAATAGGGTCTGTAGGCCGATGCTCGATCGATTTGTGATAGTGTTCATTGATGATATTCTGATCTACTCGATCACGTAGCGAGGAGCACGACCAGCATTTGAGAGAGGTGTTGAGCACCTTGCAGAGAGAAAGGTTGTATGCCAAATTTTCGAAATGCGAATTCTGGCTTCGAGAGGTGCAGTTCTTGGGGCATGTAGTGACGAGTGCGGGAGTGAAGGTGGATCCGGCAAAGATTGAGGCAATCATGAGTTGGGGCCAGCCCACGTTTATGTTAGAGGTTCGCAGCTTTTTGGGTCTAGCTGGGTATTATCGGGGGTTCATCGAGAATTTTTCGTGGATTGCAATGCCTCTGACGATGTTGACACGGCAGTCTGTGCCGTTTGTGTGGGCCGAGGAGCAGGAGAGTGTCTTCCTAGAGTTGAAGAATCGGTTGTGTAGGGCTCCAATTCTAGCATTGCCGGAGGGTTCTGAGGATTTTGCTATATATTGTGATGCCTCATTTACCGGGCTAGGGTGCGTACTGATACAGAGAGGATGGTACCTTCTGGCGCGCTGCATAATTGGTGGTACTTTCTCGAACTATATATATATATATATATATATATATATATATATATATATATATATATATATATATATATATATATATATATATATATATGTATATATATATATATGTATATATATATATATATATATATATAGAGTCAGGTTCCGTTGAGAACTTTTGTGCACCGGGGCACAAAAGAACCGCAACTGTCCCTTGGATCAAAAAAATTAATGGAATAGATCAAATGGCAAATCTGTAATTAAAAGCAAATTTTGTGCATTTGCTGCACACTTTAAAAAAAGCGGAGGGGTAATATAGGTATTCTGCAATCTAGATTAATTATAGGTTCAGGCGGATGGGTATAATCGGTATTATGCATTCTAATTTATGAAGCGTATCTCTCCCGCCCGTGTTCCTCTCGTTCACCCCTCAGCAACCGTCGAATACACATATTCTCGCTAATCACTCTCCCTCAATCATCGGCGACATCAGAGGAATCCAACTCAATCTTCCAAAAATAGTGATTCTCGGGGCGTAGGTTTGGTAACCCCTTTTGAAAGCAATGAAGACGCCAAGTTTCTGCAAGTCGAAAAAGCATTTCGAGGTATGCACTCGGGAGTTTAAATTTTTTTTTCCTACTGGTGCTTGTGGTTAATAGACCTAATATAGTGCATATTATGAATACTATGCATTGTGCCTTCCAAATGAGTGGTTCGAATGGTCTATTTTGTGTATCAAGTTGTTCTATTGTTGAAGCCCTAAATTGCATGCAAATGCTTGTTTGAGTACTCTGACGGAGCCCTAATCGATACACTCTGAATCTTTTTGAGTGTTTGGAATAGAGCACGTTTGTTGTATGAAGTTGCAACATTTTGTGATTTACATTGTTATATTGCACACGGATTATGAAAAAAAAAATAATAAATGCATAAATGCATATTTTGATTTATTAGTTTGTTTATGTTCATGATTGTGTGTAGAATATACTTATTTTCCAAACATGGTGTGCATGACATGTTGATTTCCAGTATAAAGTTTTTAGTGTTTTCAAAAATAGGTATAATGTGTGTGTGCAAAATGTAGTTTATTTGTTTGTTTGGAACAGAGCACCATTGTTGTAGCATTTTGTGTTTCACATTGTTATATTGCACACATGTTTTGTAAAAAAAAAAAAAAACAAATGCATATTTGTAGTTTATTTTGCTTGTTTGCATTCGTGAGTTTGTGTAGAGTATACACAGTTTCCAATTATGATGCGCATTACATGTTGATTTTCAGTGTAAAGCTGTTAGAATAGTAAAAAATACGTATGTGGAGTATGTGCAGAATGTAATTTATTTATAAACGTTATCCGTAAAAATAACTCATACCCCTTTTTTGAGAAAAAGTGTGTATCTTCAAATGCTACTTTGGATAGTTAACAATTAATATTAAAATTTAGTAACTATATTGTGTTTCATTTGTTATGCATTTATTGATTTGTGTTAAATGGGACATGCTAATACTAGATAATATTTTGTGTAATGTTGTTACAAGGTGTGCATTATGAGCTGGAGTCTAATATTTTCAAACCGTAATTATTTGTATGAACCAGCTGGTATGATACTTTGTTGATACTTGATAGTGTGTTGGATAATAATGTTCCACGGTGTAATGTGCTTCGTTTTATACAAGTATAACATATAAATAATGTGCGTGGAACATATTACTTACAAAGTTTGAAGTGTTTAATATAATCGTTAACAGATATTGTATCACATTATTGTGCATTGAATGATATTTATTGGTTTTGATCTACTGCATAATGTTTTAGTACGAATGAGATTTATTGATTTCAGATGGTTAATGTATGTATGCAATAGTTTGTTTGATATTTTGTTGATAATGCATATTGTATTAATTACTGCTAGTTCAGCTAGGAAGTGGTATACAACTTGAAATTCAAAAACTATAGTCGTGCATAACTCTGTTGATTGTGGTGTGTAAGGTTGTTTTATGCAACGATTAATATGCATGTCGATCTCACACTGTCGATACGAACATATAATATCAAAAAAAATGGATCGAAGCACGTTCTTGGACAACATGTATGAATCCACTTTGTGAATCTCAAAAAGAATAATTATCAAAACACGTAATCTGACGCTGCACTTGAAAACAAATACAACACCAAGATTTTGGTCGAATGCACTTACTCTCCTTTGGATCCTCAATGTGTTCTTCGTTCGTGGGATTCTGAAAAATCGTTTCTTCAGCCTCTGTGGAACTCGGTTGATTGCTAGACATTGCTCACTGGATGAAAATAAAAATGCAGGAATATGGGATAGTTCGATGCAGCTTCTGGACTGGAGGATGTGGATGAATATCTGCTGCACGGTGAAATGATTTACACACTGTCAGGAGGATGAAATGAAACTCTGCTGCAAGGTGAGATGATTTTCTGCTGCACGGTGGATGGATTCCTGGACTGGTGGTGATCGACAGAGAGGATTTGGATTGCCAGGTCAAATTGATAACAAACACCCAAGATTATAGCACACATTGACTATCCATAATTAAGTTGTTTTAATTCTGGTATTAATTATAAAATTAAAAAAATCAGAAATAAATAAATGTAATATTTTTAAAATCCCTACTATGCCCTTAATGCACCCTTGATGGGAATTATGGTGCATAAAAGTGCTCATTGGTGCCCCGGTGCACATAAGTGCTCAATCAAACCCCAATCTATATATATATATATATATATATATATATATATATATATATATATATATATATATATATATATATATATATATATATATATATATATGTATATATATATATACTTAGTTTAGTGCAGAACTATAGATACTATCTAAACCATTAAATTCTACTATAACACTAGGGATAAGATGGTAATCATGCAATTAACATTGAATTAATAGTAGCCTACCAAGTTTGACTGCCCACTTTGACCATTTTTTATTCTTTTAATATTCAATGTACATGCAGTGTTACATATATGATATATTGTATTAATTCGATATTGAATGTGTGATATAAAATGTAATTCGACATTGAATGATCTCAATATAATATAATGATTGATCGTCTGGGTAAAAAAAATTTTACGAAAAATAAAAACGTAAATTTTTTTCGAAAAAAATATATCATGACCGTTCTCGTTAAATTCAGCAACTTTGACTACTAATTTTGACCATTATTTTAGCTTTGTTAATATTGAACGTACTTGCAGTATTGCATATATGATATATATTACATTCGATGTTGAATATACGATATAAAGTGTTCATTCGACATTGAATGATATCGTCATGCTCTATTGCATCGTGGTCTGGGTAATTTTTTTTAACGAAAACTAAACACGTAAAATTTTTTTGAAAAAAATATATCACGACCGGTCTCGTTTTAAAGAGTATAAAATTCTGGTTTTTATGGTATAATTTTTTTGATTTAACAAGTATTCATATTAATGTTATTTTAATTTAAAGAAAAAAGATATTTATTTTGATAATGTTAATCTTTTTGCTATTTCCAATCTTTTCCATATTTACCCGAATTAAATTATCACTATACCAATCATTCTTTCATTAATTCCAAACTTGATATTTTTAATCAAGACCATTAGATTAATTTAATCTATGAACGATATTAGTTATACAATTCTACACTAAATTTAGGTTCTGCAATGGTCCCATATATATATATATATATATATATATATATATATATATATATATATATATATATATATATATATATATATATATATATATATATATATATATATGTGTGTGTGTGTGTGTGTGTGTGTGTGTGTGTGTGTGTATGTATATATAATAAAACAAACTAACTAGCATCGCATGTTGCTTCCACGATACATGAAAATTAATTTTCTTACCTTTTTTTCCTAATTTACTTCATTAAATTAGTTACATTAAGTTCTGATTTTTAGAAAAAAAAAATTCATCAATGAGTTAATAACAAATTAGTTAATACAATAAATGAAATTAATGTTTACCAATAATAAGTATCTGTCATTATTATCTCTAATGATCGTAATAAATCTAAATGCCGAAATTATCAAAATATATTTAGTCAATCACATCACATTGATATTTCATATGTGAAGTTAATAAAAATTTATAAAAATGATAGTTTACAACTATATATTATGGTTTTTAATGATATAATATAATAATATTTTTTCAATGTAACATCACTTTCTAACCTTTAGGTCATAAAAAATTTAATCTAGACGTTTATAATTGATTTTTATGCACAATTAACTCATCTTATATTTAGATTTCTATTAATTGATATGAATTGCAAGTGTCAAATATTTATTTCATTATGAATGACTAACTTGATATTTGAATTTACAATAGTCTACATTTGTTTGATATACTCATATATTCATATTAACATAAAAAATTATTTAAAATAATCTCTGACTTTATTTTAAATTTGAATGCATGACAGTTTAATTGGAAAGTAATTCTTCAAGATCTTTAACTTTCTTGTAAAGATCAGATCTTTCAGGTAAAAGATATTTGAGTTGAGTTGCAGTCTGAAAATTTTATTGTTTCAGCTCATCAAGTTCTTTAAGTAATTCAAATATTTTTAATTGATGAGCACAACTCTCAGAGTTTTATTTTTCTTTTAAGCTCTGAATTTCTTCGTTCAATATCCGTACGTCATGCAACGCCAAATGTTTATCAGTATTTAACTGAACGAGAATGTCGTAATCGTTCTTACGAATCTTTTCAGATTCAGTAAGTTTGACAATCAGCTCAGATTTTGAAAATTGTTCATATGCCATATTGAATTGCTTGAAATTGAACCTTCCAAGATCTCTTATGGAAAAACTGAGTGAATGCTAATAAAACTTTGAAAAAATATTTCAGTTAATGATTACTTGTGAAAAATCAGCTTTGAAATGACTTTTTGACGTTGAAATTTCAGCTTTTCTACAGAAAATTGCCCGTAACTTTTTTCTGGAGTGGATTTGGGCCTCGAAAATTTACGTTTGCCGGTTCTAGAAATCGTAGATCTTGGTTTAAGCTTCGATTTAACGTATGGTAGGCCTTCTAACGATGTTCCAGTCAAAAGTTATGGCCAATTTAAGCAGCTAAGGTCAAATAGTCAAACTCGGATAATAAAGGAACCAAACTCGAAATATAAAGCATAAAACTCGGTCAAAGAAGAAATAAACTCGAATGGTTAAGGGCTAAACTCGAATGATTAACAATAAAACTCGGATGACAAAGCTTGGAACTCGATTAAAGAAAGACGAAACTCAAATAAAACAAGTATGAAACTCGAATGACTCTATGTCAAACTCGGTTGACACTATTATCAAACTCGGGTATAACTTGATCAAACTCGGTCAAAATTTGATAAAACTCGGTCAAAGCTTGATCAAACTCGATCAACTAAGTAGCAAACTCGATGCTTTCTTTATACAACTCGGTTAAAGCTAAAACAAACTCGATCACTTCTTTGTACAACTCGATTAACACTATGAATTCAGTGTTGCCTACGTTTGATCAGAAACTAATAAAAATCAAGTTCAAAACCACAATTTTTCAACAAAAATTCACCAAATGCCCTCAAAGTATGATCGAGTATGCGTTTTTCACACAGAAACAACTTTGGGTAATTTTCGATTAAAAACCAAAAATCGATCAAAATACCTCAAGAACACACACTTTTTCAAAAAATCAGTAAAATCCAAATTAAATCTTGTGTGTTTGGAATTAAAATATAATGTTTATCACAATAGATTCGACTTTAAATCCTTCACCTTCGATTCAATTTTCTGAACATTTCATCCACAAAATCAAAAACCATAATTGATTTTCTAATTTTCGAAAAAAATGGAATGTAACAGTGTTCGAAATTTTTTCAAAATCAGAATCAAAATTCACTCAAATCTCTGCCATATTAGGCTCTGATACCAATTGTGAATTCATATTTCATGCAATTCATTCAACATTAAACATAAACATTATGAACAATTATCACAAACACATAAAACCGAATGCTTGAATTAATTGAGAGAAGATATATTACAATTGGGTGCTTGACTTGCTAAGCAATTCTTCTCATCAACCTAATCAGATCCGTAGCTTTCTATTCTGACTTCATACAGTTTCTAAATTGTTGACTCATGTATTTATACAAAATACAACCCATTTAATATTTACAATAAAGCCCCTTGAACTTTATACAATATAAATTGTTTACAACTCTATTATAAATTGTACCCAACAATCTTCCCCTTAGAGATGAAAACAATTTTCAATTAAAGTTCTCTGTTCAGGTTGATTCTTTTCTTGGATCTCTGAATCTTTTGATAAAAGCTTCTTATTTATTGTCTTTCTTTGATCTTCACATCTCTTCTTTTCTTGATCGCACACTCCCCCTTAAATCATGAACAACTTTTTTCTATTTCTCCCTTCTTCAATTGTCTTGATATGTATTTGCAACACTTATTCATGTGAATGATCAAATAAGTGTTGTGAATGGTCAAATAATTCATGTTATTATGAATGGTCAAATAATTCATTTGAATGATCAAATAAGTGTTGTGAATGATCAAATAAATATTATGAATGGTCAAATAATTGTTGTAAATAATCAAATAAATTTTGTGTGAATGATCAAATAAGTGTAGAAGAATTATGAATGGTCAAATAAGTGTTGTGAATGATCAAATAAGTGTAGAATAAGTGTGAACGGTCAAATAATTATTGTGAATGATCAAATAAGTGTCGTGAATGATCAAATAAGTGTAGAATAAGTGTAAATAGTCAAATAATTATTGTGAATGATGAAATAAATACTGTGAATGGTCAAATAATTCATGTAAATGATCAAATAAGTGTTGTGAATGATCAATTAAGTAATGTGAATGGTCAACTAAGTAATATGAATGGCCAACTAAGTAATGTGAATGGTCAATTAAATAATGTGAATGATCATTTAAGTAATGTGAGTGCTCAATTAAGTAATGTGAATGATCATTTTATAAGTGTTGTGAATGGTCGCTGTAATTACGAAAATACCCTTCCAGCTAAAAAAATAGGGACGCACATGCACTTTTCAACCTTTGATCACAACCCTTGTAAACCTCATTATTATGTTTATATCCTTCTAAACATTTATAACTCTCATGTATGCCCTATTTGATTGCAACAAAAATTGAACAATAGCATGAATTTACTGTTCATTTTCACATTACATTTTCGATTGCAATAAAAAATAGGAGAATAGATTGAATCATACATATATGTTTGAATCGAATGGCCAGTAGAAAAAATTGAATCATAGCTATCTGAATTGAAACCGGTACACACAGGAATGAATCAATTGAATAGATTTCAACATTTTTGTAATTTATAGTTAATATTCACGAACTACATTGGTTGATTTAATAATAATATTTTAAATTAAATATTTATAATATATAAATAATAATAATTAATTAATTAGGATTAATATAACTTTGATTAATTAAGTTAAAATTTAATAAAGTGGATTCGATTTGATTTGATTTAAATCTATATATATATATATATATATATATATATATATATATATATATATATATATATATATATATATATATATATATATATATATATATATATAATAAAAGAGAATACAATTTGCCACATGTTGCCTCCACATTTCACCTAAAAAGATAAATACAAAAATATAATATAATATATATAAAGTACCTCTAGAAATCAAGTGCACCCGAAGGTACCAACTTTAAAAAATTTTTTTAAAATTTGTTTTCTCATAACCATGTTTAATTTAATGTTATACGCATGATATATGAATTTCACATACATTTACAATTTCTGTGTCCTTAAAAATTATGTGAATGCTCAATGCATGTGAATGGTCATATATCCATGTGAATGGTTATTTCACACCATGTGAATGATGTGAATGATCATTCACATGATCTTTTTTTTACCATTCACAAGATTTATGATGTTGCTTCTTTTGAAAAAAAGTCTTATAATGTTGTCTTATACACGTCTATTAAAAAAAAAAAATATGTGAATGATCCACATTATGGTACGCTGGGTACATTGGAATCTTATAGGTACGTTGATGAACTTGATTCAATATATATAAATATATAAATACAAATATAAAATACAAGATCTAAACACACACACACATAATTGACTACCGATTCTTGTCGTAAAAACCCATAAATACACAAATTTGTATAGAATATGCACAACCCTTTAGGAAAAAAAATCTTAAATATGAAATAAAAAATTCACAAATTTCATGCATGTCAAAAGTTTGTGCATTTTCTATACGAATATGTACATTTAAGGGATTCTTACAGTAAAGAAACGTTCTTACATGATCATCACCCTATATATATAATTGTAACATTACTCATAATTAATATATATTAGTGTAATATGTGTGTGAGTATATATAGAGATACTGTATTAGAAATGTATATATATTAAGGATGATCATTATTGACCAAAAATCTAGACCGAATCAAAAAACCCGAAAATCGGCTCAACATGAGATCAAACTCATTGGCTCTTAGGTCAAGTGTGGTCACGACCTTTTCTCTCCTCCCAGTCCTATCCAAAGAACGATAATCATCCAAACATATAACCATGGTTGTGTCACTAAGAAGCATGTTCGAGTTTAGGTTCCTCGTAAACTAACAAAGAAAAGAGAAGACTAAACCGATTGTAGGATTAAAACTTAATAGTATCATATATATACAAAGCAACAATCTCTATTTATGCTACTAGAGTGAACCGTTACGTGACTAGAAAATAGTTAACAAAATGCAGAAGAATAACCTACAGGTTCCCCTAAATGTGATAAAAAACAAACCAACATTGCAAAACTCGTTAGGTGGTACTCGAGCGGCTGGCCAAGGAGTAGCGAGTAATCTGCCTAGATGAGGAGTGCTCAAATTGAAAATTTTATGTATAAATTTCATAATGATACATACATAGGTTCATAAATACTCACATACAAATATAATTGTTCATAACACCCTAAAAGTATGTTTTATAGCATTTTTTTGACAGATTTTGACCGTTAATGCCGAGTTTGATCCAAGTAATTAGGGTTTGACCAAGTACACCCCAAGTAATTTGGTTGAGTTTGACCGATTTTGACCAAGTAGACCCGAGTTTTGACAGAGTCCGCAAAAAAAGACCAATTCTCTATAATTCGCTCCGGAACAAGGCCGTTATAAGAGTACTCGGCCGAGAGAGTTTTACAACACTAAAAAAACTATCGATACTTGGCCAAAAAGAGTAATTAAAGAAAACAATTACGTTGAAATAAACTCTAAATGTCTTTCAACACCAAAAAAATCATATCTATCTATCTATATCTATATATCTATATCTATTCTATATATATTAATAAAGCAAAATGTTTTTCGTCACGTGGCATTCTCTCATTAAAACAAAATCTCATTTTCCCGCCTAATTTTCCTAATTTAGTTTTTCCATTTATACAACTTAATTAATTGAAATAAAAATACAATTATGCCTTTTTTTCTATTTTATTACTTGTAACCATAATTATGGTAATTCATAATTTGTTTTAAAGTATCGTAAACTTAAATAACAAAAATCATATTAAATTGTTAACACTGTTTATAATTTATATCTTTATATTTTAATATTTTATTTTTAATGTATACTTAATTAAATATTTATATCATTCAAAAATCTTTTTTCTTTTCAAATTTTCTTATAAACTCTTAGTTTTAATATACTCTTAGTTTATTTCTTTTTATAATTAATATATTTTTTTATGTAAAATATCTATGTAATACGTGGGTTTACAAACATAGTATCAATCAATGAGTAAATAATATGTCACGTGTCATGCTTTCATTTGATTTGTCATGTGTCGCACTCTCATTTTCTTTTTTCATTTATTAAATTTAATTTATATGTTAAAGCAAATCAATTATATTCAAAACTGATCTTAAAAATTAATTAAATAAAATCAAATAAATTCTATTATTCTTAAAATAATAAAATTGTTATATCACATGGTTATAAATATTTGGTTTTTAAATTGACCCATGTAATACATGGGTAATAATCTAGTATGTAATATATGAAAATATGTAGTACATGAAAAATAGCCCATTTTAAAAAACAGTTTGGTACTTTCTGCACATATTAAACAGTTTGAGTCATTTTAAAAATGTTTTTAATATGGAAACTATAAGGTGCGTTCACTTGACGAAAACTGGTTTCATTTTTTTACGAAAAAAAGGGTTTTATGATAACATGTTCATTTACATATTTTTTAAATTTAATTTTCATTTTCATGAAAGTTCATTTTCAAATTAAGTTTATAACTAAAATTTGAAAACAATTTTAATCTGTTTTCAAACCATTTTCATGAATTCCAAAACAGAAAACTACAATTACTATATGAACGCGTTTTCAGAATTCTTAATTGTTTTTTGAAAAATTAAATCTAAAACCATTTTCTTGAAAACTAAAATTGAAAACAAATAAAAAACTTTCATCAAGTGAATGCAGCCTATATGTCCCAACATGACTCCTAAACTCATTGCTACTAATATGGTTTGCAAAATAATAAAGTTGTTAGACAATTTCTTTTTATATGTGGGTGTATTGTCTTTAATATATATTCTCACTAGGGATTTTCTATAATTTTTGGTTTAACGAATGAGTAGTCCAAGTCCCACACAAAACCATAGTGGCATGGAGTTGGGTTCGTTTCAAGATGTGGAACAACAAAAGGATCAAGGTTCGTTGATCTTTAGATTTCGGTACGAGGGGTAGTCTCCTCCAAAATGTTATTTCGTGCGTAGAATGTTGTGCCAACTGCCATGTAATGTGGTATGATGTACGCTATATTTTTAAGATATATAATAATATAATTAGTAAAAGTAAATACTAAAGACCAAAAGTACAATATTGGATCGATTTAAGTAGAGAGCAGAGTAGCAGAGAGAAGAATGATTAATGTTCAAGAAGTAGATATAATCGTTTAATTCCCAATTTAGCTTGATGATTAGAACTAAAATGATATTTGATTGGACCAAACGGCCAATAAAAGAAGATTCTTGACACTGGCACAAGTGGAATGCGTGGTGCTCAATGACAGCTCCGACTTTTTTTATGTCTTGGCACAGAGCTAGCGTTAGGAGCTTAATGACAGCTTCGGCTTTTTTCCATTCTGTTTCTTACAGATTCCTTATGAGCCAAACATGTTGATTGAAGTTTTAAAAAAAATCGGATCTTTGGTATCAATTGTTGACTTACTGCTGAATTGTCAATGGATTCCCAAATAATCTTGATTGATGATCTTGGTGTTATGAAGGATTCGTTTGTGATCAAAGTTTGAGTTATTCGACTATGGAAGTTGTTGAATGATTCAAATAAATGTTTTCTAGTTATTTTTCTTAATTAGTTATTTATGTGAAAGCCAAAAGTCATTTACTAGTTATGTTTTGAAATCTTTAAATAGGATTCATGTGAAAGTCATTTTATAGAGTGAAATTTACAATAGAAAATCTTCTACTTCCAACAAGTTTGGTATTAGAGCTATACCAGGTTTTGATCCTTCATCTCCACACGCAGGAGAAGAAACAACCTGTCAGGAAAAGCAAACAAAAGAGGAGCAATGTCAAACACCAATCCCCTATCCCAGACCATGTTTCCTATTTTCAAAGGTGAGAAATATCATCTTTGGAGTTTGAAGATATCAACTCTATTTAAGTCTCAAGAGTTGTGGGACTTGGTAGCAAAGCCTGATCAAGCCTTGAGAGAACCCAAAAAAAAAAAAAAAAAAAGATGCCATGGCATTATTTTTCATTCAATCAGCACTTGATGATGAATTTTTTCCTTGAATTGCATCCGCAAGAACATCCAATCAAGCATGGGAAATCCTAAGGCAAGAATCTATGGGTCTTTAATGGTAATCACCGTTAAACTCCAGTCTCTTCGTCATGAATTTGAAACATTAGTTGAAAGAAAAAGAAACTGTGGAAACCTTTCTTTCTAGAGTGTCTGCGCTTGTAAGCCATATGAAAACATACGGTGAAGATATTAGCAATGAAACTATTGTAAGCAAAGTTTAAGGAGTTTAACTAAAGAATTTAATCACGTTGTGGTTACGATTGAGGAATCAAAAGACCTGTCAACTTATACTTTTGAAGAGTTAATGAGTTCTTTGATTGCAGTTGAAGAAAGGCTCAACATGACAAGTGAAAGTTGATGAAAGAGAATTGCAAGTAAAGGATGTCAAAGGTGAAGCAGATCGAAGGACCAGGTGGTTGTGAGTTTACTAGAGGAGGCTTTCGTGGTGGTCGTAGAAGAGGAAATTTTTGTGGTCGAGAAAGAGGATGAGCAAGAATGAACTTTGGTGATCGACATCAGCAAAGAAGTACCATAGTGCAAGAAATTTGGGCATGATGAAGATCACTGCTGGACAAAGCAGAAATTTGAACAAAAGTTTCATTTTACTCGGAATGCTACAAGAAAGGTGGAAGAGGAGAGTAAGTTATTTATGGTTGATTCCTTAACTACTAATTTGTTGTCTGATGTATGGTATATCGATGGTGGGTGCTCAAACCATATGTCAAGTTCAAGGTCTTTGTTTCGAGTTCTTGATGAAACACAGAAAAATGAAATCAGACTTGGGAATGACAAAAAGATGGAAGTTGAAGGTGAAGGTACCACCGCCATTAAAACAGTACAAGGTAACACTAAAGTACTTCATAACATTTAGTTTGTTCCAAGTTTGGCTCACAATTTGTTGAGTGTGGGACAATTAATTGCTAGAGGATATTCTATTTTGTTTAAGGACAATGTGTGTTGTGCATGATAATAGTTCTGGACAGACCATAGCTAGTGTTCACATGACTCAAAATAGAAGTTTCCCTCCTAATGTTTCAAAAGACATAAATAAAGTGCTAGTTGTAAGTTTCAAGGATATGGCGAAGTTATGGCACTTACGTTATGGACACCTCAATATATATGGGTTGAGATTGTTAACTAAAAAAGAAATGGTTTATGTGTTACCAAATATTTGGTGAACTTGATTTTTGTGAGGGGTGTGTTTATGGGAAACAAACCAGAAAGACATCCGTTGCAACAACTTGGAGGGCTTCAAAATGTGTAGATCTTGTACATGCAGATTTGTGGTCCTATGGCAACAGATTCATTCGGTGGAAGTGTTAGTTTAATCTTGATTATGTAATTAGTTTAGAGTTAAATATGTAATTGTATAAAGTATAAGGACCTAGAATAGCATTTAGTAAACTTGAAGAGTTGCATCTTTTAGTAAGAGTCGTAACCCTTCGTGAAAAGGCACGTCCGAACCATTGTGTCACCTTTTAGATTAGTATATATAGATTACATTGTAAAGATTGTAAAGTGTGTATTTCCAAGATTGTTATAATAAAGATTAGATTCGGTAAAACCTGTGAAAGTGTTAGAGAGTTTTCCCAACATTGGTATCCTGAATTCTCATTTACCGAAGACAGAATCAGTTGAAGAAATACACCCGGTGATTAGAGCATCGCCGTTTAGGAAATTGGCAAAAGAGATTACCATAGATACACGGGGCAGAAGAACACACAGAAGTATTCAACTACCAACCGGCACCAACAAGAAATCAGATTGATTTCAAGAGACGACGAATCTAGAGAAGATTCAATTAGAGAAATCAGAAATTTCTCATCATAGTTAGGCAAACCCACAGAACCGAAGGCAAAATTCAAGCAACGAATTTTTCAGAAAAAATAGTAAGCCCCGTCGCACATATAGAAATAGATATAGCAAACCCTAGAAATCAGTCAAAGGGGATATACCACTACGTATAAGCCTCATACCGAAAGCAATAGAAGCCAAAATCAGAAAGTTAAAACCTGATTTCGAAGAAGCCACAACCGCAGAAAACCCACGGTTAGAAGTCGCCAACCTCCACACCGCACCACCAGAACCACCAAACACCGCCATCATTAGAGGCAATGTTTAGGGTTCCAGAATTCCAGAAGTCGAACCGGCGATTGACATAACAGAACGCAACCAACCGTCGCCTACCACCACCAGAAACCGCCAATCGCCACCATAGAATCCATAATCAGCGATTGACACATAGGCAACGATTAGGGTTAGGATTTGCAAGCATCAACACCGATTAAACAGAGGTATAGCACCGAATCGCAAGAAACCAATTCAGAAGAGGCATCCATCAGAGAGTGGCGGCACCACCGATCGGAAGAAAAGAGGCACCGATTAAGAAGAGTTATAGCACCGATTCACACGAATCACAAAGAGTTACATCGATTTCTACAGAGGCATCGATTCACAGAAAGGGAAAAAGGATAAGAGTATAGTTGCACCGGTTCAAGAGAAGAGGGGTTACACCGATTAGGAGAATCAGTTTAGCAGAGGGCCAAAACAACGTTTCATTGAAAGAAAGAAAAGAATCGTTCAAGGGAAAATCACAAAGGGGGCCAAGTTGAAGAAGAGCAGACCCAAAGAAAAAAAAAATAAGCCCAGCAGTTTAAGGAGAAGAGCCCAATAAAAAGAAAATAGCCCACTAGGTTTTTCTTTTCATTTTAATAGACTTTAATTTATTAGAAGAATAAATTAAAGATTGATATTTTCCGGTTACAATTTGCGTTAGGAAAACATTAAATTGTTTGAGAAATAATTGTGGTTAGACAGAATAGTTAAGTTGAACTGTTATTAGATTTATATTGGTTTTAGGAGAAAACCAAATTAAGAAATATGACGGGAGATAAAAGTGTAGATACGGAGATAGACCGGAGTTCAAGAAAGAGAAAAAAAGAAAGAGAAAGAGTTATTGATCTGGAGTAGATCAATAACAAAATAAGAAAGATAGAGATAGAGAAAGACAAAGATAGAAAGAGTTATTGATCACGAGTAGATCAATAACAAAATGAGAGAGAGATAGAGAGAGTAGACAAGGTCGAGATTAGACCAAAGAGATGATTGATCGAGAGTAGATCAATCAAAGAAAAACTGATCAAGAGTAGATCATTTTTCTTAAAAGTAGAGATTCAAAGAAGAACCGATCGAGAGTAGATCGTTTTTCTTAAAGTAGGTTAGAGAAACCGAAGATTTGATTCAGCAAAATCAAATACAGATAGAGAGACCGCATTTGAGACACAGATGCAGCATTTGAGATACAAATGCAGAGACAGTTAGAGAACCTAACAAGATTGATATTGCACAAGCAAGAAGATGCAAGTGTTGCAAGATTGAGATTGCACGAGCAAGAAGATGCAAGTGTTGAAGACAAGAAGATTGAAGACTTGAAGAACAATCAAAGGGGGAGAATGTTAGTTTAATCTTGATTATGTAATTAGTTTAAAGTTAAATATGTAATTGTATAAAGTATAAGGACCTAGAATGACATTTAGTAAACTTGAAGAGTTGCATCTTTTAGTAAGAGTCGCAACCCTTCGTGAAAAGGCACGTACGAACCATTGTGTCGGTTCAGATACACCTTTTAGATTAGTATATATAGATTGCATTGTAAAGATTGTGAAGTGTGTATTTCCAAGATTGTTATAATAAAGATTAGAACCTGTGAAAGTGTTAGAGAGTTTTCCCAACAGGAAGTCGTTTTTTTCTGTTGTTCACTAATGAATGAGTTGGGTTTACTCCCTGAATCTTATGTCAAAAACGTTTGAGAACTTTAAAATTTTAAGGCCCTGGTGGAAAAGCAAAGTGGCAGGAGTATCAAAACACTCAGATTTGATTGTGGCCGTGAATATTTATCTAATCAGTTTATTATTTTTTGTGATGAAAATGGCATTAACAGACAATTAACTGCACCACTAAAACCCGAACAAAATGGCGTAGGGGAACGAAAGAATAGAACGATGATGGCATGGCAAGAAGTATGCTAAAAGCAAAGGGATTGCCGAATCAATTTTGGGAAGAAGCGGTTGCTACTGCTGTTTACCTGTTGAATATCTCTCCAACAAAAGCTGTGTTGAATTCAACACCATTGGAAGCCTAGTCGGCTAAGAAGCCAACAATAAGCCACCTAAAAGTATTTGGTTTTATAGCATATGCTTTGGTTAATACTCGTTCAAAGCTAAATTAAAATTCTGTAAAAATGCAACTTTGTTGGCTATAGTTCTTAGTCCGAAGCATATCGCTTATATAACCTGATTAGTGGCAAAGTGATAATCAGCAGGAACGTTGAGTCTAATGAAGACGACTATTGGAATTACAATGATGGAACAAAGAAAATTCATTAACCGATGGTTGTTAGTATTGATGATCATGTACCAGAAGCTTCAGAAGACTTAAATGGTCCATCACCATCAATTTCTAGTCCTTCCAGATCAGCTCCTTATACACCAGCTCTTTCTTCATAGTAGGAGAAGCAATTCAACACAAGGCCTACTGTCCAGAGATGCTTATGATGACTCTCCAAAAAATTCCGCTCTCTAACTGGCATTTACAACTCTTGTACATTTTCCTTGTATGTATCAGATCCAACGAGTTTTGAGGAAGTAGTGTTATGAATCTTGTGTCCCAGGTTCATTAACACTCTAGATGCATATGGATCTTGACACTCTGATGCATATGTTCTGTTGAAAACATCTTGAACAACACTTCTGTTCATCATGTTCACGGCCACAAAAACAGAAAGAAAAACAGGAAATAGAAAACACAGAAATGTACTAAATAATCACTATTATTTCTGTTTATCACTTGCTGTAACATACGATTACATCATACATATATATAGGCTTCGATTGTGTCCAACAGACACATCGGTTCACAACAGTGATGACAGTTACATGTTAACTAACATAAACCGGTTTAATGATAGTACCGGTATTAAACTTAGGATTAATACATATTTATAATAGTAATGTCACATAATAGTCTAAATAAGTTTCAATAACATTTAAATTTCTAACATTCACCTCCTAAATGTTATGAAACTTTTCAGCATTGGTTTCTTCAAACAACAACATAATCAGCATCTTCTTTCATGCTGTCATCACAATCAGGTACATTGCTTGTTCTTCGTTCAAACTCTTCCATCTCAATGTTGGTTCCAAACTAATGAGCATACTCTCTTGCTGCATCATTTTGTTGCCTCTTCTCAGCAACATCTTCTGGCCCTAGCTTGGCTTTCTTTGTGAACTCATAGTAACATTGAGGCAAAAACAGATAATCTTCGTACATTTTCATCAAACCAGGTGCATAGTAGGAGGGAAAGCCTAGGCCATTTGCTAACCCTCTCCACTTCTCTTGACATGTGACTCTTTCGTAGCCACCATGACTTGTAACAATCTTATACAAGTCTAACAAGCAAATTTGTACTCCAAATAGTTTCAAAGGGACTTGAAGTGCAGCAGTGTTGTATGTCTTATGATACCATCCTATAATTCTCTCAAATGCTCTTTTGAATGCCTCCTTGTTTTTCATAACAAATTCATCTTTGTTTATCAAATCCAGGAACTTAAAAAACTCACTTATGTTGTCAACTTTGAGAGACTTAATCTCCCAATTATTTTGTTCCTGATTTGATAAAAAAAAGACTTTTCTGAGATTTTTCAAGAACTAGTGATTTGTCAATTTCTTCAAAATAATTTGCTAGAAAATTATCTTGAAGTTTCTTTCCCACTGATTCATCAAACACTTCGGATGAACCAAATGGGTCAAACATATGTGTGATAGAACATTTCAAATCATTCAAGTCAACTTCAAACCCTTGAAGCAATAATTGCTTCAAACTCAAAAGATTAATATTAATCTCAGGAGTATATTTGACATAGAGTATTGTGTAAGTTGCTGAATTGGTAGTGATATCTACTGCTCCAATTCCGTGTGAAAAAACAAAGTTATCCTCATGATCTTTATCGTTTACTATGAAACAAATTTTCAAACATTTGAACACTTTTTTGTTCGGAGACATATGTGTGGAGATTTCAGAGTTCACGTACCATATGTGATCCCAATTATTGTGTTCTGTTCCATTTAGCATATATTCCCCAGCAAAGCAAATTTTGTCTCTGTGTTCATACGACTTTTGATCCTTCATTGGAGTAGGGGTATATTCTGGAACCCATTCTGATGCACTCTGTTTTCCTTTGAGTTTCAATGGAAAATCCCAAGCAAAATGTCCTTTCTTTCTGCATACATAACAACGAGATCGTTTCTGTTTTTTTTGGGCTGCAGTGAGTGTCGAAGACTGTCCAAACGATTGATCTTGTTGTTTCAATTTAAGTCGCTGCAGTTTCTGCTTGATCCATGATTCTTCTGTTGATGAATTTCCAATCCTGCTCTGATACCAATTGTTATGACTCTTGTGTCCCAGGTTCATTAACACTCTAGATGCATATGGATCTTGACACTCTGATGCATATGTTCTGTTGAAAACATCTTGAACAACACTTCTGTTCATCATGTTCACGGCCACAAAAACAGAAAGAAAAACAGGAAATAGAAAACACAGAAATGTACTAAGTAATCACTATTATTTCTGTTTATCACTTGCTGTAACATACGATTACATCATACATATATATAGGCTTCGATTGTGTCCAACAGACACATCGGTTCACAACAGATGTAACTGTCCTTAGGACAGTTACATGTTAACTAACATAAACCGGTTTAATGATAGTACCAGTATTAAACTTAGGATTAATACATATTTATAATAGTAATGTCACATAATAGTCTAAATAAGTTTCAATAACATTTAAATTTCTGACAAGTAGTTGAACAACCTGAGTTGAAAAAGGTTATGATGGAAGAGTTACAAGCAATAGAAAAATATCAACATGGGAGTTAGTTGATGCTCCAGAAGGTAAGAATGTTGTTGGGTTAAAATGGGTCACCAGAATGAAGTATAATATAGATGGTAGTGTTCAGAAACATAACGCTAGACTCGTGGCGAATAAGGCATCGACTTCGAAGAAACCTTTTCTCCTGTTGCTCGCTTCGAAACAATGAGAATTTTTATTGCATTGGCTGCTCAATTCAAACTACCAATTTTTCAACTTGATGTGAAGTCTGCCTTTATAAATGGAGATTTGGAAGAAGAAGTGTACGTTGAAAGACCTCAAGGTATTGATGTTACTGGATTTGAAAACAAAGTCTATCGGTTGCGGAAGGCCTTATATGGGTTAAAGCAGGCTCCGCGTGTATGGTATAGTAAGATTGATGTTTTTTTTTTTTTACATAAAATTGGATTTGAAAGAAGTGATACACACACTGAAATAAACTTACTCTATTGCTTAAACAATTTACTGCACTAAGTTCTCGTATTATTTTATCATTCAAGAATAGACCTATATATAGCCCTTACGAATAGAAGCCTAAGCGATAACATGCAGCAACATTAAAAACAAAATACGAACCTACTAGCTAGCCTAAGGAACCGATACACCCCCTGGAATTGGTCAACTACCCATATTTATTATTGACTAAATCAAACAAAACAAACAACCATACCCTGAACTAAAATACACATGACCCGGTAGATAACCCATCAAGATTACCCAACAGAGCCTACTCTTACCTGAAGCAACAAGGTAACATGGATTTGCTGTTGGTCTGTATGTGGATGAAATCATTTACTTTGGGTCATCACAATCCTTAATTGATGACTTTAAGTCCAATATGATGAAAACATTTGAGATGACATATTTGAGTTTATTTTAGGTCTTGAAGTAAAACAAAGCGAAGAAGGGATTTTAGTTTGCCAAAAGAAATATGTCGCAGACATGTTGAAAAAAATTCAATTTGAAGAATTGTGATGAGGCAATGACACCAACGAATACCAACGAGAAGTTGTAGTGGAAAGATGGGACTGAAAGTCTGGTTGGTGGTCAAGAATTATTTGACACACGCGAGGCTTGATATTTCTTTTTTGGTCGGTATGGTTTCTCGACTTCTCCATGATGGGGGTATATTTAATCGTGTTTATAAAGCGTAAAAGGGTTCGTTTAAAGTGAAAACATGCTTTGGAACATAAACATATTGATAAATTTCATTATGTAGGTAAGAAATCATCTCAAGTACAAATCATGCGAATTCGAGCTCAATCGGAAGCCGTTTGCAACATCTGGGCAAGAGCCGAGAACAAAATCTCAACAAAATGAAATTGTCTACCAAACAAGGAGGAGCATACCCTCGAGTGCAGGGCAAGCACAGACCCAAGCGCAATGGGCGTAGGCCTGCGCCTAACCCATAAAACATAATTTCGTGGATTTTTTAAGGTTTCCAAGCTTGCCTATAAATACTGAACATGTCAGACGAGAAAAAACACGTGATTTTAGAGAGAAACACCCTAGTTTGGCTACACTTGAGCTGATACGGTGCTACGACGAATGTACGAGACTACCTACGACGCTGCTTAATGATGAATCAATAACCCTTAAATGTTTTCATGTCCGGCTAGTTTCACGATAATAACTCCTGGAGGAACCATGAACGCTAATTGTTTATGTTTATGAACAATTCTTTATGTTTACATGTGTTGAATTATTTATGTTGTGATTATAAACATTGTGATTGGTTTGATATTGTTGTGTTTCGTAAGATAGTTCGTTGATAAGTTATAATTTGTGCCGAGTTATAAGTTAACTAAGACGAGTAACCAACGTAACACGCGTTATACCATGATATTAATAACGGTTCTAAGATTATGTCTATGTAATCTATTTATTGTTTATGAACAAATACACGAATGCTAAGTGTCAAATATGGGAGTGATTATTCTCTTTTATTTATTGTATTTACTCAAATTTACTCAAACAAGGCTTTGTTTACAATTGCACAAAGTAATTAGTATATTTTTCGTATAAGTCATTGATAATTTTCCATAACACTTTAATTTACAATCAATTAAACTTTGTAACCCTAGTCGCTAGTACATGTTATTTAACCTCTCGCTCCATGTGGAGACAATCCCTATTTACCCTATCTTGGGGGTAATTAGTGATTATTTTTTACGAGTTAACGACGCTCGTTCACTCCACAGTCCAACAAAGTAGCGCCCTGGTGCAACAAAGAGAATTCTATCGATATGTGGTTGGAACTGTGAATTTTGGCATATGGTATTCAAGAGTTAAGGAATTCAAGTTGTTTGTGACTCGGTAGGAAGCTTGGATGATCATAAAAGCATTTCTGGTTAGAGGTGTTATATGTTAGACCAATTTCCCAATTATCCGGTCCTCGGTTTCATTCCTTGATTTCCTTCGGTATTCGGTCATACCGGGTTTGATCCGACCGGGTTCGGGAATTAACAGGAACCGAACCGGGAGTTGAAATGGTTTTTTTTGAAAGATTGCATGCATCTTGAAATGTCCAAAAAATTGAAACTACCAAATTTGAAATTTCAAAAAAAATTTAACGGTGGATGTTGAACCGAATTAAGTAGAGTTGCATCTTTTATTTTCCTTCGCATGCATAAATATATGGTTGGACTTGTAAGGATTTATAAAAATCACCACACTTGTGGAGGAGAACTCTGTTAACAATTAATATATAGAAGAAGATTACAAAAATAAGGAAAGGATAATTACAATCAATGCTATCCCTATAACTAAGCATACAAAGGATTTACATGAATATATTTAAACATTAGAAGATATTATGTTAATACCCCCTGTCAAGCGAGACGGCGGGGGTAAAACACGTAGATGAGTACGAAAAGTTTCAAAAATAGGACGTGGTAGACTCTTGGTGAAAATATCTGCCAGTTGAAGCTTGGTTGGTACAAACTTGGTATATAGTTTGTACAATTTACCGGAAGCGACTAGTTCTCGAACAAAATGATAGTCAATGTCGATGTGCTTTGCGCTCTTATAAGAGACAGGAATTTGACTGAGAAATAAAGCACTGCGATTGTCACATAAAATAGTAGGGCGATCAGGAGGCATAACGTGAAGTTCACAACTCGAGCGAGACACTGTAGGTTGTTTCTTAGCACTCCAAGAGACAAGATTACCACCAAGAAAAATAGAGTAACCATAAGTAGAGCAGCGAGTTTCAACACAGCGAGCCCAATCAGCGTCAGAGTACCCAATTAAAGATGGGGGTAGGAGAATGACAGAATGATAAACCGTGAGAAAATGTGCCTTTAACATACCGTAAAATGCGCTTTATAGCTTGAAAATGATCAACCGTGGGTGCATGAAGAAACCGACTTACTTGATTCACCGCATACGAGAGATCGGGTCGCGTAATAGTTAGATATTGGAGTGCCCCGACAAGAGAACGATACATGGTCAGATCATCAAAAGGATCCCCATGACTATAAAGCGCATCAGAGGTTGATAGAGGAGTTCCCACCGGTTTACAATCAAGCATACGTGCACAATCAAGCATACGTGCACGAGTGAGAATATCATTAGCATATTTAGCTTGACTTAAGAATAAACCATCAGAAACATATGTGACTTCAGGACCAAGAAAGTAGCTTAGGCGACCCAAATCTTTGATAGCAAACTCATTATTCAATGCATTAATTACTTGGGCAATAGTAGCCGAATTATTTCCCGTAAGAATAAGATCATCCACACATGCTAACAGGTAGAGAGTGCATGAGCCACGTTGATAGACAAAGAGGGATGGATCGGCCCTGCTACAACGAAAACCCAAACGTATGAGAAAATCACTTAACCTTTTAAACCATGCCCTTGGAGCTTGCTTTAAGCCGTAGAGAGCTTTCTGTAATTTGCACACATGGTCGGGAAAATGTGGATCGATGAAGCCCGGGGGTTATTCCATGAAAACTGTTTCTGTTAAATGACCGTTTAAAAACGCATTCTTGACATCTAATTGATGTAAATGCCACTTGTTGAGAGTTGCAATGGACAAAACAATTCGAGCTATAGATGCTTTAACCACAAGGCTAAAAGTAAGGGAGAAATCGATACCCGGGACTTGAGTGAAACCTTGAGCTACCAAGCGGGCTTTCAATCGGTCAACGGAGCCATTGGAAAGATACTTGGTACGAAAAACCCATTGGGAGCCCATGACGTTCAAGCCTTTTGGACGCGAAACAAGAGTCCAAGTATGATTAACACGTAAAGCTCGCATTTCCTCGATCATCGCTTCGAGCCATGCCGGTTGTTTGATAGCGGACTTAAAACCTTTCGGTTCAGTAGAGGCAAAAAGTGCATGATGAAGAGGATTGCTCGTTAAGTGTGCAAGATCAACAACGTGGCGTGGTTTGAAAATTCTGGCTTTGGCACGTGTGGTCATTGGGTGAGCGTTAGAAGATGGTTGAGTAGGGGGTGGGAAAGGTGGTGGTGGGTCGGTAGAGGGTGAGGGGGTAGCACATGGTGGTGGAGGTGGTGGCTCAATAGGAAAAGTTTGTGGAACCGAGGAAGAAAGATCACTTTTGATAGACACGGGTTGCACAGCAGGCGAGTTATCGCACATAGAGCAGGGATTGGGAACTGAAGTAGGTTTGGTGGCCATAGAATAAGTGGGGGCAGTAGTGGTTGATGCTGGAGGGGAGATAGATGGCTCACAATATTTAGAAAAGGCTAGAGATGCAAGATCGATATTAGGAAGTGTACCCGTAAACGGAAAACAGGTCTCATCAAATTGAGCATGACGGGTGGTATAAATACGAGAGGTAGATAAATCTAAGCACCGATAACCCTTGTATTGAGGATTGTAACCGATAAAGACACAAGAGACACTACGAGGTGCAAGTTTGTGAGACGAATAGTCACGAACATAAGGGAAAACGTGACAACCAAAGGTACGTAGGAAGGAGTAATTTGGACGGGAGCCAAACAACAACTCAGAAGGACTTTTTTGGTGTAGAAGTTTGGAAGGTAGTCGATTTATAATATATATGGCAGAAATGAATGCATCAACCCATAATGAGGCAGGTGCATGGGCATTAAAAAGCATTGCAAGACCGGTTTCGGTGAGATGGTGTTTGCGTTCGGCACGACCATTTTGTGCAGGTGTGTATGAGCATGATATACAGTGATGGGTGTCGTTATTATTGAAAAGAGTACGAATGGTATTGTTTAGAAATTCTGTACCACTGTCACTTTGAAAGGTCTTTACTTTGCAAGAAAATTGTGTTTGGACAAAGCTTAAAAAAGATGGTAAAACAAAAGAAAAATCAGATTTAGACTTAAGCGGATAAAACCAAGTGAAGCGCGAGAAATCGTCAATAAAAATAATATAATAACGATAACCATCAGTTGACACGGAGAAGGTCCCCATAAGTCACAATGAATTAAATCCAAAACATGCAAAGAACATTTAGTATTTAACTCAAAAGATAAGCGTTTAGACTTGGACAACTGACAAGACGAACAAAGACTAGGTTTCGGTAAAACCGAAGTTACTAATAAAAAAACTTAATCTAGCTAGAAAGGAAATAACATCAAAGGAAACGTGCCCGAGACGAGAGTGGCATGCTTCAAAGAAGGCTTTAGACCGAGAAGTTGATGAAAAATTTGCAAAGAATGCCTTTTGGCCTTGCTCGAGAATGTAGAGTCCGTTATCAACTCTTCCTCGAGCGAGAATGGTCTTGGTGTGACGATTCTGAATAACAAAGGAGGAATTAGAAAAAACAACATCAACAGATTGATCATTAGTAAGCTTGCTAATGCAAAGAAGACTTTTAGTAAGATTGGGAATGACAAGAACATCACGAAGATGTAGACTGTTAGAAATAGAAGAGTGACCAATATGAGAGATAGGAAGAGTGTTACCATTACCAAACGAAACATGATCGTTGCCGGGATAAGTTTTTGTTGACTCAAGGTTGGAGGGTGACGGTGTCATGTGAGCGGTGGCACCGGAGTCGACATTCAGAGACATGACAGTTTGGAATGGAAGGCAGCGAGGTTGGCGTCGATACACTGAGTGCGAGAAGCAAATAAAGCAAGATCCGGACATCGGTTGGCATAATGACCATCGGTTCGGCATAATTAACAATGAGGAGGGCGACGACCACGGCCACAACCACCTGAATTACCACCACGGCTGTGAGAACCACGATCACGATTGTTGGAGTATGAGCCACGGTTTGAGTGAGTATTAGAATTTCGAGTTTGGTTGGCAACGAAAGCAGCTTGTGGAACCGAGGATCCATGCATGGATTTCAAAAAAAAGTTCATGGCTTTGGGCTAAGGGGATGAGATCACGAAAAGAAGGTCCTGGTTTAACACCACGTTGGGCAGTGGAAAACGTCTCAAAGGAAGGACCAAGGCCACATAAAAACCAATGTATTTTATCAACATCATCAACGGGATGACCGATGGCCAAAATTTTATCACAGAAAGCACGAAACTGGCGGCCGATCCTTTTTGAAGCTGCCACAAGGAATCACGTAAGTTCTGCATGCATTCGTTCCACTGAGTCATAACTATAGGATTTTTCAAGTGCATGCCAAACATCCACGGCGGCAGTGAGGCCAAGAGTATCGACCATAGTTTCTTCAGTGAGAGAAGACTGAAGAATAAGGAGAGCACGTTGATTATTTTCTTGCCAAGAATCATAGTCCGGATTTGGGGATGTTTTGTCATCAGCGGTAATAGTAGCGGGCGGCATAGAAATGGAACCATCAACATAACCAGTGAGCTTTTGATAGGAAGGAAGAGGAAAATTTTGATTTTTTCACAGGAGGTAATTAGTGGGAGATAGTTTAATGGTGAGCATATGAAGAAGGGTGGCAAGGGGAAAAGAAAGAGATGAATCTGCAGTAGCCATGGATGAGACCAGAGGTGATTGTGGTTGGAAAAGAAATGATCAAAATTAGGCTGATACCATGTAAGGATTTATAAAATCACCACACATGTGGAGGAGAACTCTATTAACAATACATAGAAGAAGATTACAAAAATAAGGAAAGGATAATTACCATCAATGTTATCCCTATAACTAAGCATACAAAGGATTTACAAGAATATATTTAAACATTAAAAGATATTATGTTAATAGGACTAATCTCTTATTTTCTTTCATATCAATACAAAATCACTTGCTCAAGAAAAAGAAGATTATAGGCACATGTAGTAAGTACGTACGTGGCTCAATTCAAAATCAAAAGGCTCCATTCAAGAAAAAAAAGGGATTATATCTTTGCAAGTTTACAACAATGGTTGAAGGTGAAGGTCAAGACACAAAAATCAAAGACAAATTGGGTTGATCTCATGGATGAAGTACTCAAGTGAGTCTTTATTCTTGTTTATTTAGTTTTGATAATTAAAAATACATTGCTAGATGCTATTAGTTTGTAATTTTTAATTGTTGTTTTAAAAATTGTTAGGTGTTGTTAACTTATTACTTAGTAGAAAGACTAAAAAATGCTAGCATGTTCGAGAGCTTTTAGTAAAAATTGAATGAAAATAACTTTATCGTGGGAAAGATACGGTTCCTGAAAATAATTTATAACTGTTATTTTGTTAGGTAGAGGATGAATATACTGACGAGACTCCTCGAAACACGGTGAATGTAAATGACGAGTTAGATAACGAGAAAGTAGAAAATCCGCCACCTAATAAAAGAAAACGACCATCAATTGGAAAGACTCGAGCTGAAAGTTGGACCTAAAGCGGATACCAACCGTAACGGGACGTCTAGTTTAAAGAAACATGTACCGATATGCAAAAAAAATCTGGATAACATCCAACAAACCACTTTGCAATTTAAAAAGGCTACTTGTGTGGAGGGTAGTAGTGTGATGACTTGGAAACATGACGAGGGTAATATAAAAAAGGCATTGCTTAACTTGTTTATCGTTGGTGAGCTACCCTTTAAGTTTGTAGAAAATGAGGCCTTTGTTGAGTACACTAACGTTGTTAACGTTAGGTTTGCCTTACCTTCACTTCAAAAGGTTAGTAAAGATGTCGGAAACTTTTATGTTGAAGAAAGAGCAAAATTATATTCTTTTTTAAGCAATCCAAGTAACACAATCCACTTAACAACGGATTCTTGGACTTCTTGTCAAAAAATAAATTACATTGTTGTCACGACACATTTTATAGACGAAAACTGGGTAATGCACAAGTTATAAACTTTCAGGTAATTGAAAGTCATAGGGGAGAGGATATAGGTTGGTTGTTATTAGATTGTATTCATGGGTGGGGGATCAAAAACGTTATGACCATGACGTTTGATAACACATCCTCGATTGACAAAGCCATCAAGTTTTTAATAAAAAAGTTGCCAAATATGTATGAGGATGAAAAAAACTTTCAAATTCGATGCATGACCCACATATTGAATCTAATTGTGAAAGAATGCTTAAAAGAACAAAACTACCATGTGGAGTGTATACATAAAGCGATTAGACATATAAGGTTATCTACTCAACAGATAGCGAATGTGGAGTCCATTCAAAGAAGTTTTTGTATGGGGATTGTCTAACACGGTGGAATTCGACATACGAAATGTTGAAAATCGTTGTAGAGCTAAAAGACGTCTTCATAAAATACGAACTTGAAGGTACTCGTTTTTTTTACTTTGTAGATTTGTACATAATTATAATTATTATAGTTTTTAGGTCGGTTGCTTTTTTAATTGTAGTTTGTAACGTATATCTTTTGTATATAATTGTACTTTGTAATCATATATTTATTTGTTGTAGATATTTTATTTGGACGAGAAATAAGTAGAGTTCCGGAAACCATGGATTTCAACATTTGAAAAAGCATGGTGTCGGTTGTTGAGAAATTCAGGATGAAAACGGTAATCTTACCGGCTTCCTCAAAGCCATTATCCCATGTTTTTTTCCAAGAAATATAAGATGTGGACATCTACGAGAGTAGTTAACAAAACCGGACTTTTTATTAATGGGTATTGAGACGAGGAAGAAATTTGACAAATATTGGGGTAATTTAGAAAAATTAAATGGTTATATGTATTTTGCGGTCTTCTTGGATCCACGGATGAAGTCCACAATTTTGAAGCATGCGTTTAAAACTCTTGTTAAGTACACGGTAACGGAAGAAATGCGGATGTCGGAGTCGGATATTGATACAAAGGCAAGTAATATGTTTCGTGATGTTGAAAAGAAGTTCGAGATTTTTTTTTTATGCGATACAAAGATGCATTGTATGTGAATGGCTCATCACAAGAAGAAAAGAATGATGACGTTTGCATTGTGACAAATGAAATGACATTTTAGGTGACTTCCTAAATGTAGAAGACAACAACGAGGTTTCAATGGATACCGAGTTGAAAAGGCATTTTAAATGAGAGAAAAATCACTTACACAAAGGTTTTGACATTTTAAAGTGGTGGCAAAAGAACGCCGAGCGGTTCCCACTTGTTTCTCGTATGGCTAAAGGTAAATAAATTTTATGTTTGTATTTAATAAATAATCTAGACTTGTACTTTTTTGCTATTTGTTGATAGATATCTTGGCAATCCAAGTCTCGACCGTGGCATCCGAGTCCGCCTTTAGCACTAGTGGTCGTGTACTCGATCCGTATTGGACAAGTTTGTCAACTTCAATTGTGGAGGCATTGGTATGCACACAAGATTGGGTTCGAAAGTCAAGGAAACAAATAATAGATGATATTGTTGACATTTTAAAATATGATGACATTGCATTAGGTAAAACAATATATTTTTCTAGAAATCAAACATTATAAAATATATACTAAGTTTATATATTTTTTTTTTGTAGAGATTGAAGAAGCAATACGCGACCCCGATGGAAAAGGAAAAAAATAAAGGGCGATGGATGTTTTTTTTACGTTATTGGCTTGATTCGCTTTTTTGAATGGTTGTTGTCAAAACTCAAAACTTTTTGATTCTTTCGGTTGGTTTGTTATTGTTTTTTTGAATGCTTGTACACTAAAAATCATGGATGCTTTTTTTTGCTATGAATTAAATGCATATGGATGTTTCTTTTGACCTTGTTATGTGATTTGTAGTTTTTTACATTAAAAATTGGTCCTACCGGGTTTGTTCCCGAATACCCGGTAACCGGTACCAAAAACATTAAAATGGTACGGTCCTCGGTCTTAGATTTGGACCCAATTCGGGTTCTGTCCTTTTCACGTTCGATCCGATTTGGTCCCGGTTTGGTCCTGATAAGACCCCTACTTCTGATAATGTTTTTAGCTTTGGTTCAGGAGCTATAACATGGAGTTCGTAACATGGAGTTCGATCAAGCAAGACACAATTGCATTATCTTCATGTGAAGCAGAATACATTGCAATAAATTCCTCTGCACGTTAGGCTCTATGGCATAAAAAAATTCTTATTGATTTTCGTTTTGAGCAAAAGAAGCCACTGAACTATTTTGTGACACGTCAGCTATTTGCAATGGATAAAAACCCAGCTTTTCATAGTCGACAAAGCACATTAATGTGCAATATCACTGGATCATAGAAAGATATCTATAAAGTTTTGTGGATCAAATGAGCAAACTGCGGACATCTTTACGAAGTCGCTTTCCTTTGCCAAGCATCAGGTAAAAGTTGGGTGTGTGTGACTTTGAATTATGGGGGAGTGTTGAATATTCAAATAAATGTTTTGTAGTTATTTTTCTTAGTTAGCTATTTATGTTTTCAAGAAGGTAAAGGGTTTGTAACCCATGGATGTTATAATTTTAGTTTTCATTGAGCAAGTTAATCGACTTTGGTTTGAGCTAGAATGAGTTTAGGAGGTTCGGAGTGCACACTCATATAAGTCTCGCCAAAGTAAGACCCGGGCGTTATCAAGCGGGGTGCGCCCCCTTGCGGGGTCCAAGGGGCGGCGGAGCCCCTAGCGGTGCTTCTGATAGAATTTATTTCTTGATGTGTTAATTTCATTGAGAAAACTTGATGTTAAGTTTAGGTTGTTAAGACAAAGGATGTTAAGATAATTTGCTTTGCTTATCTTAACAGCCTTGTAATTTCTACCTTAACAACCTTGTTATTGCTCATCTTAACAGCTTGGACATTGCTATCTTAACAGTCTTGGTGTTGTTAAAGTAAAGTTGTTATCTTAACAGCCTTATGAAGCTTGTTATCTTAATAGCCTAGGAGTGCTATTAAGGTAAGGTCATTGTTAAAATAATGGCGGTTTCAACCGCTTTAGTTGGTTGAATGGAAGTTAACCTATCTTATCTACTTAATTTGCGTTGGTTAATAGTAACATAAATATACAAATGATATTATCAGTCAAGGATTTAAAGCATTTTTCTTGTGATTATCCCTTAACAATATTTGGTTACCCATTGAGGGCAAATAATTGTTACAGAAGTGTATAAACACGATCATGAAGATCATCCAAGATTCCAAGTTTGTTCCATCTTTCATCCATGATTTATTTACAATGGATGTGAATATCCAAAAGTCATTTATCAGTTATGTTTTAAAGTCTTTACATAGGATTCATGTGAAATTCATTTTATAGAGTGAAAATTACAATGGAAAGATATTCCAACACAAGTTGCATGTCTTAAAAAATCCCAGTGAAACATATGCAATTGAGATGATCCTCATTGATGAACAGGTTCAATATTTACATGATTGTGTATCTCATACGGTTTTATAAAGTGTTTTTAAACATTCTAAATACAAACTGGTATGGATCAAGGTTTATAAATCATTTTTCCTATTGTATACTGCATACGGTTCATACGGTTTTATAAAGTGTTTTTTAACACTCTAAATACGAACCGGCCATAATCAAGGTTCATAAATCATATTTGCTTGTGCATATTGCATACGGTTTTGGTATGAAATTTGAAACCTGTTTGTTCAATCTTAGGATATACATAATGATCCAAAATTTTGGCTATAGAATCTCAAAGTAAGTCTTCTTTACTATCTTATAATTCTTGATCATATCCCTACTGTTAGATCCATCGTGAACATATATTCTTATGTTTTGTTAGAAAATTTCATGATATTGGTACGTTAAGTTTAGACGGATTAATATGTAACTAATAATGCAATATGAAAATTTTAAGATTGGAAATGACAGAGGAGTTTGTTTTGGTTGTTTTTGTGGGTTTACATCGAAGTATACTCATAAGAAAGTAAAAGTGGAAGATATAATAAAACATCCGTTCTTGGTTGATTTTTTGAATTTTTAATTGCAGTTTGTTGAATCTGCATTTGGTTTCTGAAACTGTTTGTTGAAGCTGTGTTTGCCCACTGATCTTGCTTCCTCATATAAGAGTGGTGTGTGTGGTCAAGCCGCTGCCCAAGCGGCCTTGCCACCTCGGAGTGAAGTCGGCGGCTACACCGCCCCCCCCCCTTCAGCGGGCCCGCGCAAAAAACTCCCCGCCCGGCTTCCCCTCCCCGCTCCACCCCGCCTTCTCCCTTCTCCTTTTCTTTGTCCTTTTCCTCTCCAAACGGTCAAAGACCATTGATAATTAAAAAAAAATTAACCTAAAATTTTTACCCTATAAATATTTCACTCCAATACATTAAATCCTCACATCTTCAATCTAAACACTTTCAAAATTCTCTCTTTCAATCTTCATTTTCATAACTTTATATTTTACTATCATTCACAATTTTATTTATATTGTGATGGAAGTCGACGAATGTGAACCGTATACGTCTTCGTCGTCACACTCATCAGCCGAGAGTCGTCGGAAGACGAATATCAACAAGTCTTAAGCCAAATTTTTAGTCTAGGTGGATTTTTATAAAATTTTTATGCTAGGTGGATGGAGATTAGCATTTGTGACAAGTGTTTTTATGGATGTGATGGTTAATTAGAAATGGTGAAACTGAAACACTCATACAACTAATACGAGTATTTCGATACCATTATACATTAATTTATACAGAGTACTTGCGGAAATACGGTCAAATTAAAACTTTTAATAATTTAATAATCTTCAACGTGAGTCCAAACACTTTGCATATAACACAACAGAGTGTCGGAAATCACGGAGTAGCGTAATTGGGGTCATAATGTTAAATCATCAATTTGATTACAAACGAATTAATAATCATTAACTAATTCGCGTAAGTCCAAAATGGAAGTCTGCTACTCACACCCCAATCATCAACAAAATATGGAGCTCCTAACCATGCTCCAATCAATGTCTATCAGTTTGGGCCAGCCGGGCCTTTGCCCTTATCAGTTCCTGAAAAAAAATATCAACTAACGGGTAAACAACAAAGTTGTTTAGTGAGTTTCTAGATTAAAGTGCCATGTGATATATGAATGATGTCATGCAATGCCATGAATTTAACTAACAATCTCAGGAGGCCAACTAAGGGCTAATAAGCTACCACATTGCGGTTACCACACACAGGCTTACCGTACAATGGGTTTACAATCTACTGCTCGATTACCACAGACCACAGGCTTATCGTTATTCAGTTTACAGTGATGCCATATGATTACCACAGACCACAGGCTTATATCGTCAATAATGGTTACCACACACAGGCTTACCATTATGATTCCGCTAGGTTACCACACTCAGGCTTACCGTCTCAGCGGAGAGGTCAAATGAATGATCAACAACTTATCAACCGAATAATAATATGACAACAATAATGTATGTGATGGCAAAGCATGTAAATGACAAGAATGATACGAAAGCAATAACATACAATTCATGGTATGCATATAAATACATTAATGCTAGAACTCATAGTGGTGTACAACAAGCTCTCGGCCTCAAAACCGAGTTACAGTCATCAAAGTAGGAGTAATAATCTCCAAGGAACTTTAACCCGTCAAACCCCTACACATAGGTTCATAGTATAATTTATTATAAGTCTCATAGCTTATAATTTCTTAACATTGATCCGGATACATTAGTCGTAAGACTTAACTAATTTCGACATTAAACCTCAATAATTATTTTTGGTCTAATTATTTTTCTTAATTGAGGTCATAAACTATTATGGCGAAAGATCTCATAATAATAATTAAAATTACAATTTCGGACCAATGCCATCCGAAATCCATAGTTAGCGAATTTTTGAGATTTCAATGCTGAACTGCACTTTCTGCTTTACGGATTTAATGCCGAAAATACCAAAACTTTTCTATATTTATTACAAAGAGTTGTAAAATCATTCCATATATATATATATATATATATATATATATATATATATATATATATATATATATATATATATATATATATATAAACTCATTTTAACCACCAAAACATCATTTTCATCTTTTTAGATTACCTAGGGTTCATATGAACTCAAATTTGGGTTTTTGAGATAAACCCACCAAAATACATGGAAACCTGCATAATATAGATTATGTCAAAAGCCTCTTCAGGAGTCCTCTTATACACCGACCCGTTACAGGCTGAGTCGATCAGTGAGTGATACATGGGGTGAACATTCTCATAGAAAACCTTGACACGGTGATAAAGTGTCATGTTATGATTTGGGCATTTCATGATGGACTCTTTATATCTCTCCCATGCATCATATAGAGACTCGTCAGGTTTCTGCTTAAATGAGAGAATGTCACTCATAAGCTTAGTAGTCCGAGACGGAGGGCAGAATTTGAGTAGGAATTTGGATTCCATTTCGTCCCAAGTACGAATCGAGTTTGAGGGAAGGGACTCATACCACATCATGGCACGTCCGGGAAGAGAGTAAGGGAAAAGCATCAATCGAATTACCTCCCTCGGAACTTGATTTGCTTTATACCCATCACATGCTTTTCGGAATTTCTTCAGGTGGGAATATGGGTCCTCAGAAGATAGACCGCAGAATTGCGCGTTACTCTGAACTAAAGCGATCAGACTCGACTTTAGCTCAAAATTAACGGCATCGAATCCCGGAATAACTATTGCACCCTCCGAGTCATCGGTGACCGGTTGGTTAAGTTCAAGCATTGTCCTTTGGTCTCCCATAGTGAAAGATGAAGATTCAGAAGAAGATGAAGAATCAGAAGAAGATGATGAAGGCGAAGAAGGTGAAGAACTAGAAATCGGAGGTAACTGAACAAAGATGTCTACGTGACCTTCCTCCACCGGATGAGAAACAATATGGTCAGTAGAATCCGATAAACTAGACAGTCCCTCAACTAAAGGGTGCAATTGTTCACGACGACAGTTACGGAATGCTCGTTCTCAAGGACCCGATTTTCAGCCATGGTCAATTATATGTTGTTATGTCTAGAGTTAAAAGTAGAGAATGTTTAAAACTTTTAATTTTAGACAAAGAGGGTAGAGTTAGCATCAAAACAACCAATGTTGTTTATAAGGAAGTATTTTCCGGTTTATGATTTGAAACTATGTATCTACTTTTTTATTTAGATCTTATAATTCCTTAATACTTTTTTATATATTTATATATTCTAATTAATAAGATCAACGCGTACTACACGGTTGATAACCTAGTAAACTAGTTTGTAACTAACTATTCAATGGGAAGAACATTCAATTTTAAACAAACTAGATATTTATTTTGGGATGGATTATGTATATTTTTATATATGATATTAAAATACTAAGTTTGATATATATATATATATATATATATATATATATATATATATATATATATATATATATATATATATATATATATATATATATATATGATATTATAAACATACAATGATCTTGCAAAACATAAAATGAGAAGAAGAAAATATAAACCCTAGAAGAATTGAGCAAGATATCTTGTGATCTCTGCTCATAGTAAAATTTGTTAGTTGAACTTGTTGAAGCTGAAAATATCATAATTCCATTTATATCAAATCCATTTTCCTTCAAAATCTGCAATGCATCAAAGAACACATCGCCTTGTATTCGATTTCGTAGCTTGGCAACGCCTTCTCTTGTTGAACTCCACCACCCTCGGCTGGAAATCTACTTCCATCGACCTCACTTTATTTGTATCAAACTGATGATTAACGTAATTGATAACGCCATCAAATAATTGTATGCAAGGTATTGTAGTTGGCCGATACAATGCGATTGTCACGACGGAGATCACGCGATTGAAACTTTAATACAACCTTTTCTAATCCCGCTGGAGGGGAAGACCCATATTATGTAGGTTATGAGTTCACCGATATTGTAAATGAAAGTAAATGTAACTTTCGTTGTGTTTTGGAAAGTTCTCTTCGAGATAATAGGTTTCGATTCTAGATCTGAGAGAAGTTAAAGCTTTGAGATCCATATATGAAAGTTTTAACAGGTTTGTAGCAACCATGGTTGTTAAGATCGTGAGTAAGATCGTAGGATCGGGCGATCCTATAATCATACCAAGTGATTTCGAGCAGGATCGGTGTAGGATCGTTTTTCAATACGTAGGATCGTGGGATTTTCATAGGATAGGTCACTGATCCAATCCTACCTAAATCGAAGAATATTATTAGTATTCTTATCAAGACATATATGTTATTTTTATAATTTAAATTGTTCAATACTTTAGAAGGTAAAATAGAAATTTACATAAATACTATTATAATTATAGGATCTTAGCTGTAAATAATTATTTCAGTTTCCTTTATTCTTGTATTTCCTTTCCTTTATTCTTTTATTTCATTATATACAAATTCAGTATAAATAGAACCTAATGTATTATGTATTAGTTATCAGTTTCAATATAGAAAGTATTATGCTTTATGGTATCAAAGCCTTAGGTTAGACAAAACCCTAGTTTCTGTATACGTAACCCTTATCAATGGCAACCGCGTATCACTAACCTATCTATTCCTGTGGTCATCTGCTGCTACTGCCATCGATCATCTGTTGTCCTTCTATTTCAGCGACTATTGTGATCGGTTGTCCTTCTATTTTAGCGACTATTGTGTCGATCATCGCCGCCGCATCTGCTGGTCTCCCTATTGCCGCCGCCTGCTGTATACTTATCTGCGTGTCTCCCTATTGCCGCCGCTGCATCTGCTGGTTTGATCCTACTCTCGCTGCCGCCCTTTTCTGCTTCCGCTATTTTACACCCTATTATGCTACAGCCCCTTTTCTGCTGGTTTGATTCTGATCTCTGATTTCTCTAATTCTTTATCTGTTGATATTTATTCCCATGGATGTCGGACGGTGATGTGGTAAATCCTCCAATGACCCAACCTTTTTATCTAGGGTCAAGTAATTATGTTTCATGGGCTTCTTTGTCAAGATGTGGTTTGAGGGGCAAGGTCAAGAGGAACACTAGAAGAAACAAGTCACTGATATTGCACCAACTAATCAGGCTAAGTGGGAGCAGATTGATGCCCAACTATGTAATCTGTTATGGCAATCAATCGATACATCCATCATTTAGCTTTTTAGACCTTTTGAAACCATTTATGAGGTGTGGAAAGAGGCCTCTGAATGCTACACTAATGATATCCAGAGGTTGTACACTGTGGCCAATCATATTCAGAATCTCTTAAGCAGGAAGGGAGTATGGAAACTTATCTGGGACAAGTTCGAGCACTCATGCAAGAATTTGAAGCCCGTATGCCATTTGTTACCTCTCGTGCTGAAACAAAGTGCTCAACAAGAGAAATTCTTCATGGTTGCATGCTGCCCTCTCTGGTCTAAAGTCTCAACAAGCTCCACTGCTCCTACTATGAAGGACACTTTTAGGAGGCTCCTTAATATAACAGTATTACTACTACTACCCTAAACCCTAGTTCCAACCCATCTGTTTTTGCTACAGGAACAAAGCGGGAACAACCAACAAACGACCTTATTGTGAGTTTTGTAAGAGACCTGGCCATGTGGAAGAGAAGTGTTGGAAGAAAAGAAACATGGTAGACCTGCAGCCCCTCATCTCAATTCACTGAGTCAGCAGCTCATGTCTTTGAATCAGAGTCCTAAGTGGTACACATGTCACTTACTGAGCATTGGGCATTCTTAAAATATCGAGCTACTCAGCAGGTAGCTCCTACTACAAGTCACTTGGGTACGCCGTCCATCTTTTCCACCCAAGGTCACTCCCTGGGCCCTTGGATTGTTGACTCTGGTGCTACTGATATTTTTGCGGTAACAAAGAATTGTTCTCCACTCTTACATACTCAGATCATTTACCTCCTATAATGGTGGCTGATGGAAACAAAATGATAGTAAAAGGAATAGAATATACTCAACATATTCCTTCACTGCCTTTGGATTCTGTTTTATTCGTACCTAAAAGTCCTTTTAATCAGTTATCCATTAGTCGTATCACAAAAACCCACTCCTGATTCTATGATTTTGTAGGACTTGAGCACAGGAGGGATGATTGGCGAAGGGCATGAGTCACAGGGACACTATTACTTGGGTGGATCGCATGTTCCCACTGTGTCACCCCACTATCCGCATCACCTCTACCTCTACCTCTACGGCCATCCATCAGTCACTGTCCAAGTTAAAGAAATTAGTACCTAGTATGTCATCTTTGTATTCTTTGCAATCTGAGTCATGTCAGTTATGAAAACACACGCGTACTGTGTTTCCTAAACGAGCCAATAATAGAGTTGTTCTCTTTTTTCTCTAGTACACACTGATGTGTTGGGTTTTCAATATTTTGTCACGTTTATTGATGATTACTCCCGTACAACATGGTTGTTTTTTTATGAAAAATCGCTCTGCGTTGTTTACATTTTTCAAAGAATTTTGTGCTGAAATAAAAACTCAAATTGGTATAACCATTCATACTCTACAAAGTGACAATGCCCTGGAATATTTCTCTGCACCCTTCTCAGAATTTATGCATACGCAAGGCATATTACACGAGTCCTCGTGTTCTGGAACCCCACAACAGAATGGGGGTAGCAGAACAAAAGAATCAACATGTCATTGAAACTACCCGTACCTTACTGGCACATGCTAAGCACCCGTTTCACTTTTAGGCTGATGTGGTTATGACTACCTGATACCTCATCAACCGCATACCTCATCAACCGCATGCCCTCATCGGTCTTACAGAATCAACTCCTTTTTCTGTTCTGTTCCCCAGACAAACCACCATATCACCTCAACCTACACCCAGTTGGCTCATATGTTTTGTTCATTGCCTAGATCCAGGTCGAGACAAACTTGCTCCAAAATCAATAAAATGTGTCTTTGTTGGCTATTCTCGTCTCCAAAAAGGCAATAAATGTTATTCTCCACAAATATTATATGGTTGCGGATGTAACATTTTTTGATCACCAATTTTATTTCTTAGATCCTCCCCATGAGGCTTCTCATGATCCACCGACTGTGAATCAACTTCTTCCTATTCCAGTTTATTTGTCACTTGTCACCGAGCCACCATCAACCTCTCTACCTAACCCTTTGTTACAAACCTATCACCGACGACCTCGTCCCATACCCACCGATCCACCTGAGAAGAATGCAGCGACTTATTTAATTCCTCAACCAAGTGATCCCCTGCCTCAGGTCCCTCCTCCAGTAATGTCCTCATTGCCCAACGAAAAGGTAAATGATCTATTGCTAATCCATATCCTATATATAATTATGTGCAATGTGACCGGTTATCCGTTGGTTATTTGGCTTGTCTTGCGAGTATTGCCTCTGTTTGGATCCCTAAAACTGCAGGGGAGGCTTTTTCTCATCCGGTTGGCATCGGGCAATGATTGATGAAATGACAGCGTTACATAATAGACTTGGGAGTTGGTGCCTCTACCACCAGGAAAATCGACAGTAGGATGCCGATGGTTGTATACTCCAAAAATCGGACCAGATGGTAAACTTGACCGTCTTAAAGCCCGCTTGGTCGCAAAGGGATATACTCAGATCTATGGCCTGGACTAGAGTGACACATTCTATTCTGTCGCCAAAATGACAAGTATCAGAGTACTCTTGTCAATGGCAGCTATGTGTGATTGGGTGTTACATCAACTTGATATTAAAAATGTTTTTCTCCATGGTGATCTAAAAGAGGAAATTTATATGGAGCAACCTCCGGGGTTTGTTGCTCAGGGGAGTCTGGACTGGTTTGCAAATTGAAGAAGTCTCTCTACGGCCTGAAGCAATCTCCTAGAGCTTGGTGTGGAAAATTCAGTTCAGTGGTCAAAATGTTTGGAATGAAAAGAACTGCAACAGATTTTATTCTGTATGAGAGACACAGTGCATCTACTTAATTGTGATTGTAGACGACATAGTCATCACTGGCAATGATTGTGAAGGGATACAACAATTGAAAAATCACATATTTAAGCATTTTCAAACAAAGGACATGGGTAACCTTAGGTATTTCCTAGGAATTGAAGTGGCAAAGTTTAAGGATGGAATCTCAATATCACAAAGAAAATACTCATTTGACAGACTGTTGACCGGTTGAATCACGAATGGATCCTAACGTCAAACTCCTTCGAGATCAGGGAAGCCTCTAACTGACCAAGGGAAGTATCAGAGATTGATTGGTCGACTTAACTATCTCACAGAAACCCGTCCAGATGTCTCGTTTGCTGTGAGTATTCTAAGTCAATTTCTGAATAACCCTTGTGATTCTCATTGGGAGGCAGCTCTGTGAATTCTAAAATACATTAAGGGAGCTTAGGGAAAGGTCTATTGTATGAGAACAAAGGGAATTTTGAGGTACAGTGTTAATGCAGACTATGGTGGGTGTCCCTTTAGTAGGAGATCAACCTCAAGGTTTTGCGTTCTCTTTGGAGGGAACTTACTCTCTTGGAAAAGCAAAAAAGCAAAGTGTGGTTGCAAGATCAAGTGTAGAAGCCGAGTAGCGGGCGATGGCCAATGCAGCATGTGAACTTATCTGGATCAAGCAACTTCCAGAGGAATTAAAATTCTACAAGGTGTCACCAATGAAACTTTTTGTGACAACCAAGCAGCTCTTCATATTGCCTCTAAACCTATTTTCCATGAAAGAACGAAGCACATCGAGATCAACTGTCACTTTATTCGTGACAAAATCATTGATGGTTTGATTTGCACTGAATTCGTTAATTCCAATAATCAGCTGGCGGATGGTTTTACTAAATCTCTCCGAGGACCTCGAATTGAATATATATATATATATATATATATATATATATATATATATATATATATATATATATATATATGTGTGTGTGTGTATATATATATATATATATGTGTGTGTATATATATATATATATATATATATATATATATATATATATATATATATATATGTGTATATATATATATACACATATATATATATATGTGTATATATATACATATATATATATATATATATATGTATATATATACATATATATATATATATAACAAGCTTGGAGCATATGATATATACTAGGGGTGTTCATGGATGGTTAACCGAAACCGAAAGTGCATTTCGGATGGTTAACCGAAGATATCGGTTTGATGATTTCATGAACCTAAACCTAAACCGAAAAATCTGGTTAACCGGGTTTTTCGGTTCGGTTATTCGGTTAACCAATTAACCATTTTTTATTTAATAAATTATTTTTTTAATTAAAAAAACCCCAATATTTAGTTTCTAAAAACTTCAAAAGTCCAAGATAATAAATGCGATGAATAAGACTACAAATTATCTATAAAAGATCTTTAAACGATTGAACAATGACTTTCATAATCTAATGGAAACAAAAAAAAAATTTATAATATTTCCTAAATTAGTCGTTAATGTTGTTTTCTTTGTTGTTTTCGATTTAAAAATTAATGTGGACTAATAGATGAGCTAAAATTTTATTTTATTGTTAAGATAAATGCTAATATTTATAGGTATAAACATTAAACTATATAAATTTAAAATTTTTTCGGTTTTTCGGTTAACCGTCCGTCACCAAAATCATGAACCGAAACCGAAGAGTTTTTCCGGTTCAGTTAACCAAACCGAAAATAATAGAAAATTTGGTTAGATTAACCTTAAAATCGGTATGGTTTTTCGTATCGGTTTTTCGGTTTCGGAATATTTTGAACACCCCTAATATATACGCTCCAACTTGAGGGGGAGTGTTAGAATTATACGATCTTAGCTGTAAATAAATAATTCAGTTTCCTTTATTCTTGTATTTCTTTATATACAAATCCTGTATAATAAGACCTAATGTATTATGTATTAGTTTTCAGTTTTAATACAGAAAGTATTACGCTTCAAATACAAACATTTATAATGGCATATAAAATAAAGCCAATTACCAATTCGAGCAACATTTTGATTAGTTAAGCAACATTTGAGAGTTTACCAAATTAAGCATACATTTTTCGTAAAATTTTTTAAGAATGTTGTGAAAATTATGAAAATTGTCGTGAAAAGTTCAATCGTAAGAAAATGTTGTGAAAAAAATTCTCAAGTTGTCGTGAAAAAAGTACGGATTGTACACATCGTCAGAAAATGTCGTGAAAAGTACGGATTTTGTCGTTAAAAAATTTATATATGGAGTCACAATGTTCAATTTTACTTTTTAACATAAATCATTTATCAACAAATATTATAAAAGAATTTCATTATCTTACCACTTTATTAAAAGAATCAATTACCAAAACATACATTAGGCAAAAAAAATATTTTGCTCAAAATATTATTCATAAGTGGTTTTACTATTTTGTTTCTTTCTCATCAACAATGAAAAATAATTTATAAATAGGGTTTACTAAAATGTGATAGAGAGTGAAATTGAAGTATTAATAATTTTTTATTGTGCTAAAGCGAATTCGAGGAAACTTGTAAAACACTATATATTGAAGGGTTTTGCGATGTGATTGGATATTTTTTATTAGTTATATGTAAATCATATATAATTAGAATGTTAAATGGTGTTACATTATTATTTAAATTTAGTTTATGTAAATACTAATTAAGTATTTGTAACATCTTTAGAATTTACCTTGTACGTGGAATTATTTTATTGGATTATTTAATTTATTATTATCGCGTTGGTCGAATAGAATCATGATTAGTGGATTATACGTGTCGGGACTGAGCCATATACGTGGCTCCAGATTGTTATTTTAGTGAATTATTAATAATTATGAGATCATGGAGTTAAATGAGTTAAGTTGATATTAATATTGAAATTATGATATTAGGTTCGGATATTTAGGTCCGGAGCTTACTAAATATGGAAAGAATAGATAAGGGCTTCTTTTTGAACTTCTTTTCCTTTTCTTGCCAATCATAGCAACTAAAAGTGTGTGTATTGTGTGTGTGTGTGTTGGTGCTGGAGCAGAAAGAACAATAGAGATTTCCAGGATTTGGCTGTGGATTAGTCTTCATCTTTACCTTTATTGTGTTCTTGAGGTATTGAAGGTAAGAAAGTTGAACCTTGTTGAATTTCATTAGGATATAAGTTGCAAATTCATGGATAATGGCTATTGAGCCTGTAGGAGATAGTAGTATTGGTTTTATGAGTTGTGGCTGGAACATCGAGTTGGGGGTGATTTGTCCTCTGGAACAGCCATTAACGAGAATAGACCAGGACTTGTTCGCCCGTGATTGCGGTCGAGATCCCTTGAGCGAGGCTGCGACAAGTGTAGCGGGGGCAAGGTGGTGCGACCAACGATTGTGAGCAAGGCCGAGTTCATGAGCGCGACCGCAATCCCAAGCATGACCGCCATGGGAGTGAGTGCTGGCCGCGATGTGCCTATTTGGGCCGGATTTGGGCTTTGGGCTTTTTGGGGTCCCGTCAGTCACATGGTCTGTGTGTTTGGGTCTGTTTGCGTATCACTTGGGTTTGTATTAATATTTTGGGATACGTTATGTGTACAGGGTCGGGTCGACAGCAAATTGAGTCGTGATTAAGTTTCGTGCAACAAGTGATGAGAGAAACAAGTGAGTACTCGAGTTCTTTTCAAACGGTGCGCTTAATTTTTCGAGTTGTATCTGTGTATTTGTTGTGGTGTGTTGTATATGAGACAGAGATGTGGCACATCAGGTATGATCCTATCTACCTCTATTATATGTGATACGTGTGTATAAGCCGAGATCGATTCCAGAGTGTCCGAGATGGGCGATTGCGCAGGCTGACTGTCCCTAACCAGTCGTGAAGTACAAGACTGTATATATACGGCAGAGTTATTGCCAGGTCGCTCTTGTGCTTATTGAGTAGCTAACCACTGATGTGTACAGTCTGTTAGCCGGGAAACAGCGCCCCATTTAGGTGAGTTGAGTATTAAACTTCGAGATCACATCAGAGATTATGAGGCGTTATTGAATACTTGTGTTGAGTTACATGCTTCTATACGTTCTATGTGTTTATTTCTGTAGAGTCTAACACTCGCGTACTCACGAGCTTCCCAGCTTACGTATTCGAGTCTAACGTGTTCAGGCAGTCAGAAAGGCGAACCACAGCAGCCGCAGCCGTAGAAATAGGAATCAGAGTTGATCGTGATCAGTGTGTTCATTGCTGCATGCTGACATTATCTTTTGAGAAAATTGTTAATCTGTATTTTTATACATTATCTTTTGAGAAAACTGTTAATCTGTAATAAACTAGTAGCCAGGCATTGTATGTTAGTTCAGTTGCGTTGATTATTTGTATCTAACATGTGAGATTCTATGAATATAATGTATTAAAGCTTTTAATTAACAATGCTTTACATTATCCCCTGACAAGTGTATTAAAGAGTTATCGTGATAATGTCACTTATGATATTATATTGACGTGACTTTTATGTGTGTGTAAAGAGAGGATGTTACATTATTAGACATTTTAAAAATAAGATTTATTTTTGATATATTATAATTGTAATTTTAGTGTTTTATAATGGCTTATTTTGGTCTTTTTGTGTTTAGTTATAAAAAAATTTTGAGTTAACATAATGTTTGATTAATTCTAATTATTTTGTAGTGTTTAGTTTATTAAATTTTGTATATATTAATAATATTTCAAATATTGGCCAAGCCAACAAAAATATTTTAAGAAAAATGTATCGGTATTACTCTATTATTCATTTATCGTTATTTTCAGTTATATATCATAACTTATGTTTATCGTAATAATCACGATAGATGATAAACACGTGTTTTGTAGCTCATGTCATGTGCTCATGTATATTCTTTGATTGTCGATTAATTGTTTTTTTCCAACCTATTTGATTTATTTAATTTATACTCATTAGATGAATTTTTCAACTTTTTTAGTTTATTATAATTACTTTAATTTAATTTTATTGGATAACTTTTAGTTTATACTTTTAAAAATCTATGAATTTTATGACAATTAAAAAAAAGACCTTCCAAGTCCTAACAATAAAGTTAAATGCTATAAATTTTCATGGATCGATGATCCATTCCTTTCAATCTCAACCTTTTTGTGGCTCCTATTTCCAACTCATAACATCATGTTTTGAAATACACAATAATATACTTTACCATTTTGTTTATTTTGTCTTTGTGTGATTTCATTAATAGACGATTTTAATTTTATATATTTGATCAATTGCAGTTATTAATTAATGTATTATTTTGTTTAAATAAACTTATAAACATTGTCATTTTAGTTAGTTTATTTTTAACAGGTTAATAGCTTTTAAAAACAAGTCATCAAATACTATATGATATCAGTTTTTAGTTTTTGTATATTTTATTAACATTTTACAATATTTGAACTAATAATTATTAAAATTTTAATAAATTTTATAAATTATTCTCTATGGTTTTATTATTTTTACCAAATTATTAATTAAAAAAATACATAGTTTACATATTATAACAACGCATAGGTATCACTATACTCGTTCCTTGCATTATTTTACGATTTCATTTTCCTTTTTACGGTTAATTGTCAAAAAAATAACACTTTATCTATTTTATTATTTAAACTAGTTTATAACCCACGTATTACGTGGATATTTTTAATTAGATTTATTTATATAAAATGTATATGAGTAAAAATAAAAACATACAAAAATAATAATTGTGTTTATTACATATTAAAAAATAAAGTATATTTATCTTTTTTTAAAATTTTAAATTATATTTATCTTTTATTTTTTATAAGTTGTAATTATCTATTTGGTGAACATAGAGGTGACACATGACATTTGATGATTTCTCTTAATTATACATAATAATAATAATTTCCACAACTAATTCAAATTTTTTACATTTGGATCTAATTATGATTATTATGGATAATAATGATAGATATTTATTTTAGGTAAACATTAATTTTAAATGTTACAAAATCTAATTTATTACTAATTAATTAATGAAAAATAAAGTCAAATATTAATGCAATTAAGTTAAGGTGTTAAATTTGGAAAAAGATGTGGAAAAAAAAAATTTCTTGTTTTATAGAAGTGACATATAACATGAATTGTTTTGTTTTATTATATAGGTTAATTAATCAACCCATGTATTACAGGGTTGATTTAGAAAATACATATTTTTTATATTTTAATAAATTATTATAAAATTTATATATAATTAAAATAAAAAAATTGAAAACTAGTTAAATTAAAGATAAAAAATACTTAGTTGTTTGATATTAAATAAAAAAAATATTATTATAATGTATTATTAAAAACAGATATTATGTGTTTGCAAAAAATGTTTATTTTAATTTTTATTAACTTCAAATATGAATATCAATGTAAGAAACAAAAAACTTCAATTATGTGAATGTGTATATATTTTGAAAATGATAAAATATAAAAATGGAATATCCGAAAATCAACAATCAAAATTTATCATATTCACAATTGAAGTTTTATCAATTAAATTTTAAATCTTGTTGGTAAAATAATTATCAAAAAAAATTTAACTTTATTTACTACACTTCTACATTTAAATCCAAATTTTCACATTTGAATTTAACTATGATCATTAGGGATAATAATGACACATATTTATTTTAGATTAATATTAATTTAATATCAATTCATTAATGAAAAAATTAAAACCAAAATTTAATGTAATTAAGTTAAGATAGTAAATTTAGAAAATGAATTAAAAGAATGGTATAGGTATAATTATTGATTTTAATTAAGGGTATAAGAGACATTTCATAAATAATTCTGAGTTGTCATTTATCTGGACCATTGATTTCTTTTCATCAAATAGTCCAGAAACTCCAAGTGGTTTTCTTATTTTATATAGTATAGATTACTCAAGTTTGTTTACGATAAAAAGAAATCAAACTTTCAATTCAAAGTAAGCAAGCTTATTTACAATAAAAAAAATATCAATTGTTTTTAAAATAATTTAAGGTAACCACCTACTTTACACAATTTTTTATCATCCAACGAACCAAACAATTTGTTTTTAATCATTCAAGATAATCAATTACCTTAAATGATAAAATAAATTTTGATCCTTAAATCCATTCCACCTCGAGCAACAAAAAAAATAAAGTTGGATACCTTTTTTAATAATCAATTCTTATTTCTAATATAATCATCATCTAAAAATCAAGTATACAAACAGAAGACGAGAAAGGAGCCAATGCTTTTCTTGAATTAAAATATTTTTTGGAAAAATCAAAGCAGCAAACCAGACTATCTGTACTAGTTTGGTATGGTTTGATCCATAGAATTTTTTGCCCCACTTTTACAAAATAAATTACAAAACCATCACTTGTACCAAATATTTGAAAAAAACTAGAATAGAAAACCAAGTTTTTTGGTACAGGTTTTTTTGTCAAAAGTCCATTAGTTTCACAGTTCGGTCCTGAGTTTTACACATCCCTAATACCCGTTTCCAGATTTTATCGGAAAAGAGTAAAGATGTTGATGTAACGTCATTCAAAGATGTTACAATCATAAATCATAAGCATCGATCAAACAATATACATGGCATCGAAAAACCATGCTCACTACCAATGTCAAACGTCGCCTTATGAAGGACGGTGTTTTTTTTTTTGTTGATATTAAAAAAACTCAATTGACTTTTCTCATTTTCTCAATTAAGTCCCTAAACCTTTTTTCTAATTGTTTAAGTCCCTAAACTATGTTTGTCTTGTTCAAAAGTGTATATTTTTTACCGGCCACCGGATTAACCGGTAGAATACAACTACAAAAAGTTTAGAGACTTAATCGTTAAAATATGGAAAGATAGTGAGTTTTTACAACATTTATCAAGTGAAAAAACTAAGAAAACTTGTTTAGTAACCAGTCAAATATACACTTTTGAATAAGACAAAAATAGTTCAAGAACTGAATAATAAGAAAAAAAAATTAGGGACTTAATCGCGAAAATGAAGAAAGTTGATGGGTTTTTTTCAATATTAACCACTTTTTTTAGGGATAATTACTAAAATAGCCACATTTCATACCCCTTTATTAAGTTTTAGTCATTAAATTTCATTTTACCAAAATAGCCACAATTTACGTTACCACATTTACGTGATAGCCACCATTTACGTGATATGTACTTTTTATTCATATTTGAATGCATTATGTTACAAAAGGTGTTTGGTAACGTAAATGGTTGTACTTTACGTGACCATTTTTAGAAATTTGCTCCTTCCCAATGTACTTTTTATTCAATATCCATACTTGTACCTTTATTGGGAATGAGCAAAAATTTAAAAGTGATCACGTAAAGTACAACTATTTACGTTACCAAACACCTTTTGTAACGTAATGCATTAAAATATAAATAAAAAGTACATATCACGTAAATGTTGGTTATCACGTAAATGTGATAACGTAAAGTGTGGCTATTTTGGTAAAATTAATATTTAATGGCTAAAACTTGATAAAGATGTGTGAGATGTGGCTATTATAATTATCCCCTTTTTTTTAATCAAAGACAGGTAATTTTATCTCCTATATCGGTTACTTCTAACAGTTCAAATGAGTATAAGAATTGGCAAAATGACTCAAAATTTTAGTTAAAAACTCAAAAAGACTGTTTTGGAAGTGTGTAAAGTCTAAGTAGAAACTCATTATTACTGCAACAAACCTTGGGTTAGTATCAGATCGAAAGACAACAATGCTTGTTTAGCTTTCGAGCAATCCGATGAAAATGTCAAGATCTTGTATCCAAGTACAAAATGGGGAAATGTAATCAAAGTTTTTGAAACCACTTCCTTTTCACTCCGTCCGCCTGATAGATCACATCCGATACCTACCCACCAAAAGAGAAGTAAAATGTTTTATTTGAATAAAACTGTCGTAAAGAGACCTCGAGAAGATGTAAGGATGAGAATCCTTACCTGAACTCATGACGTTTTCACTTTCTATACAGTATGTCGTAATGACCAGGTCGGTATAACAAGACGATGAACGGGTTTGTTTCAGAGCTATTCTCACTAGTCGTATCACCTGAGGCTGGAACAAAATCATGATGATTCACACTTACGCTCCCTGTTTCACACGAGCTACGATCAAGATATACAACACGAATTGGGACACCCAATGCATCAGACAAGGCCGTAATGTGGACATGGTCGCTTTCTTCACCCATGGGTTCCACCGATGTCTTGCAAAACTATGTACGTATAACAATAATTTCTTAAGGAAGAACGAATGGTGCACAAAGAAAACCAACAAATTGAAAACAGGGAAATCACGGGTGAATGGAGTTTTTGGTGTTGAACAAACCTGCTCTACAGTCGTATTTGTTAAACCTAGTATGAATGGTTCAAAGAATTCCGAGCGTTTCTTTATTTCCCCAGAGGTAACAAATCTGAAAAACATCACGACTGCACAGTAACTTCTGTTAGGAATATGCAAGGGTTGCAGCCGAAGTGACTCGATTATTGTTAGATTTGTAGCTAACAAATAAGATGGTATTGCTTACCGTAATTAGATACCGACTGATCGCGACATTTCACTAAAAGTTCATCATGACTGGAAAATAATACAGAAATAAAATTATATCATGCTTTCGAATAAACTTCGATCTACACTGCTATATTCAGAGAATATCTCAGATGTGTTTCATTATTAGAAGTAGAAATTTGATAACAGTTCTGTCTCCAAACCTTATAGAAGCTTCATTCCCTTGAAGAACACTTTCCAGCTGCTCGATAAACAACTGTTTGGCACAAGTTCTAGAGTTAAAAAAATAACGAAGACACAACACAAGAATCATCCTACGATGGACATCATGAAGGATCATACAATATAGCAGGCTTGTATATCGACAAAATTGAAAGAAAAAAAAACAATAAAATCACAAGAGACTAGAAAAGGGAGTGAAAAAATTTATATAACAATAATAATATTCATAAACCATGGAGTATTTGGGATTACATTGTAAAGCAGGCTTATCAACAAATAAGTTTTGTAAATGCAGCAGGGAGTGTTTGCATTGTGTTTTCAAAACATGATTATTCACCTTTTGACATTCAAACAGCATTTTGGAAAAGGACCTTTGGCCCTGCGACCCTGCTTTTGCAAAAAGTGGTTTCAAACCCTGCTTCTTGGAGTCGATGAGCAACCCATTAAAATAATCTTTTTACTTTAGTTCATTTTTATAACATTATGCTATGATAAATAATACAACACAATAATTTAGGGGTGTGCGAAAAAACCGAAACCGAATAAACCACCCCCGAACCGAACCCTATTTGGTTTATTTGGTTTGGTTTAATCGGTTTTCAGTTTTGTTAATTGATTCAATGAAACCAAATATGGTATATGGTTCGGTGTTTGTTTTGATTAAGGGTTATTTGGTTTAGCCAGAGTAACCCGATTAAGATTTTTAAAGAAAAAAAAAAGTTTATACCTCTATGCATGTATACGTCTCATTAATTGGCCCAACCTTAGTCCAAGTGCCCAACGACCAAAGCAAGGGCGCAACTTTGACTAGGGTATTATACTTATACATACGAGATACTTCTAGGAAGAATGAATCAAACATGAATGAACCACTTACTGAGAAAAAATCTTCAAACGTGAAGTCAAGATAACCTAAACTCTGAAGTGTCTGTCTGCAGTTTTCCACATTAGTCTTAATGCGTTCAACCTCTGCTTTGTCTTGTGATTCCAAAATATGTTCCTTAAATGCACAAAAAACAAAGCGATCTTTCAAATTAGCTACAAATACCTCAAGAAACATGTAGATAACAAGAATTAAAATTTTGATATTCAAACAAGACTTTGAAAATTGAATTCAACATACGAGGTAAGAGAACATAAAACTTCGAAAGAAACAGTTCCCATCTCCACGTGTTCGTCTGATGGCAGCATATTGTTCACTCAGCACCTGCATAAAGTTTGCAGAGCAAAAGTCAGATATAGATTCTTCAAGAAAGAAGAAAACTAACATAGAAGAGAAAGAAGGAAAGTAAACCTTTATTTTCTCCAATAAAATGGGGCTTCCAGACTTATATTCAGCTTCTAATGAAGAGAGAGGTTCCTGCAGTGACACGAGACGAATTTTAATCTAAAAATATCCATGACGTTCAAAAGGAGACAACAGATGGCTATGGAGTAAGGATGCACATACATCATTTAATGTTAATAAATTTATTAATCGAAAAAAGGCTTTGAAGCGTTAATTTTCTCTAACCTTATCACCAACAAATGGAAACTTTGCTGCATCCTCTTCCCATATTGCAGACTGTTGTTGCATAACATCACAGTCCTTGTAATTGGACCAATCATCAGCCTCACAACCAGGGATGAATGTTGTGGAATCTGTATCTAGTTCCACCGGGATCTCATCCTGGTTCTGCATCTTTTTTTAGGTGAATGGATGAGATCTCACAAATGTTTAACCAAGAAGGAAAACACTAAAGAATATATCCACTTATGTCGTTGCTCTCACTTTTTCCAAGAGCCTGGAAAGAGTTAGAATAGACAACAGGACGGTTATGTTATTGTTAAGTATATCTCATCAAAAACAGACTCTAAGATGCATAATTTCTCTCCATTAAAGAAACTAAGAAGTAAGAACAGATGAGAGAAACATAAATTCTTGAAATCTCTATTACTAATCTAAAAAATCAAGAACTGTATGGATGGTTGGTTGCTAAATAATTTTTGAATGGTTTCTGCTCATCCAAAACTACAGCACTTGCCCCTTGTTTAAACTACAAATCTACTAGCTGCTAAAGCCACTTTTAAACACAAAATGAAATTACAAACTACCCTTTCTTGGGGTCAAGTCAGAAATGTTTGTGGAAAACATTTGCATTATTCACGCATCACTACATCAGTGCATGTGAATATCATAGCTATGTGCAGCATGTGTTGGTGACTTGGTGCAATATACTTATGTTGCTAAATATCATTAGCAGCTCACTAATTCTTTTTACTTCTCTTATTGCATCAAACCATGATGAATTTTTGTTCTCGTGAAAAGACCAACAACTACTTCAAGTGATTCTGTCTTCATGTAATCAACCTACTTTGAGAGAAGCCATGCATATCTATGATACCCGTATGGACATGTCTAAGATTTAAATCAAATTCATGAAGCCAGACAACTGAAAACTAAATGAACCCTGATTATGTGAAAATTGGATTAATAAGAAGAGTTAGCTAGATCTTCACAAGGAAGGCATATAACTATATAACAACTAAAAAAACTGCATGATATGTGTCCAAATAATGACTAAAGGCTAGAGTTCCAAGCCCTTGGGGCATTATTCTCGTAAAAGACACCACGTATTCCATGTGTTCTACATAAACTTTGTTTGGGCTTGCAATTACAGTATGCATACACGTCTTGCATAGGCCAAAAATATAAAAATAGAAACTATGACTAACAGATTTGTAAAGTTATTGAAGTCTAACCAAACATAGAGAATAAAAGATAATGTTGCAAAACTCGTTAGGCGGTACTCGAGCATCCGGCCACGGAGTAGCGAGTAATCGGCATAGGTGGAAAGTACTTGGATTGGAGTTTCTTATATGTAAATTTCATAACTATACATACAACATGTTCATAAATGCTCAAATACAAATAAAATTGTTCGTAGCATGTCTAGCACCCAAAAAATATATTTAATAACACTATTTTGACCGAGTTTGACCGAATTTGACCGAGTAATTAGGCCGTTTGACTGAGTACTCCCCAACTAATCCGGCCTAAACCAATTTTGACCAAGTTTAATTAATTCCGAGTAATAAGGCCGATTATCCCTGACTCGGCTCAGCATATGGCCGATCCCCGAGTAATCGGCCGCCCACGTTGATTTTTACAACACTAATAAAAGAAATATAATCTTAATATTAAGGACCTGATCCACATCCTGGCCTACTAAAAACAAAAAAATTGAGAATGAACAGAAAGAATACACAAATGGTGGCAGAGGATTTGGCTTGATAGGGAGAGCATGCAGACAACTATACCTTATTTGCTACAATGGGAACATAATGGAGTGTCCCCCTTGCCAAACAAAATACAGATTACATGTTTGGTTTAGGTTTTGGATAGGCTTACCAAATTTATACTCCAGAAAATCACACTCTAAAAGAAATTTGCCATCAGCACTTAAATGAAATGAAATTCTATATTAATCTATAGAGCAATATTCTTTATGTCTCCATACTTTGGTAGGGCATAACTTTTTCCTAAAATAAAATGGAAGGTCAAGTTGATTTTACATTCACCAATAGGTAATTCAAAAGTTGTCTTGTTGATATTTGCCAACACCATTTTGTTTGTGAACCTAATATGTTCCCTTGCCAGTCGAAATCATACTGAAGTTACTTGTCCCCATCAGTTCTTTCTATAATGTGTAAATTTGTTCAATAGAACATCGGAGAGCAGTCTTGGCATGTATACATAGTATTGAATAAAAATGATGCACAACACCAAAACATGAATCCCGTGAGAATGAAATTCCTACGAAGCAACTAAAAGAAGACTAATGTAAAATTTGATTTTTTTTCAAAAGCATTGATTCATTTTTATTTTTTCTTTTTGGTCATTTTTGTGTCATAAATTGAATACATATATGATGATTCTTGACCCGTTTCACAAATGACTAGTGATCTTCACAGTTTGAGAAGATTTGTGGGTCTCATATTTATAATATTATAAGATTGAATCACATTCATAATACAATTCCAACATTTCATCATGTTATCGTTCTTCAAGTACTGATTACATAAAATAAACTACGAACACCACATAAATTTTGAAAGAACTGGTAAAAGAACCAAGCAAAGCGTAAATTGCATAACAAAATTGAATGTATATAGATGACAAATTCTTGCTGCATTAACTGATGCATTGAAATGAAAAGAAAAGAAACTACAGCTGAGCTAAATTTCACGAGAACTTGCCCTGATTTTGCTGGAATGTACAAAACCCTAAATCACAATCAAATTGACTGTACAAAACCCTAATTTCAGTTAGATTAAGAGAAAGAACGAACCTGGATTGAGAATAGTTGTAGATTACAAGAAACAAACGATCAAAGATTTGTGAGAATTGAAGAAGATCGAGAGAACATTAAGGCATCAGTTGAGCGTAGATGCTGATGCAAAGCTGAGAGCAGCGAGAGCGAAGTGTGTGACCAACGACGTACCTCTTTGGGCCTTTTGGTGGCTTTGTGCCTTTGTACCACACCGGAACCCCTTTGAGATTATTCGCATAAATTAGCAACGTAATTTCATTTCAAAATTAATATACATAGAATATAGAAAATTTCAAATATATCTAAACTTTAAATATTACACATATATCTTTGCAAAATTTTTTATTACGTAACCATCCTTCTAAATGTTTAAATCCCACATATATATATATCCAAATGACTATTTTAAATTTATTTTATCATTTAAATTTTTTTTTTTGAATTCTTAAATTACCATCTTAAATTCCAACAAAAATAAATTTAAAAAATATTATTCGCTAATTTAATTCAATAAAATTAATTAAATTATTTTACATTCGTTTTATATTTTAATTAAATTTAAAATATTCATTTGCATATATACGTGAGATTTAAATATATATATATATATATATATATATATATATATATATATATATATATATATATATATATATATATATATATATATAGGGTGGGTTCAATGGAAAACCTATATGTATCGAAAAACCCAGTAACCACTTTATAGCCATTGGATCAGGTGATGCATCACGCAGAAAGTCGATGCAAAACGCGAGAATTATTTGATGCATCACGTGGGAATTTAATGCATCACGCGTGGAATTTGATGCATCACGCGGGAATTGTGATGCATTTGTGGTGGTGCATGGAGGTTTTCCAAGGTTTTCTGATGCATGTTGGTTTTCCATTGAACCCCCTCTATACACACACACATACATGTGTATGTATACATGTATATACATATACATAGATACATACATATATATAGAGGGAGGTTCCATTGAGAATTTTTGTTCATCGAGGCACAAAAGAACCTCCACTGACCCTTGGATGAAAAGAATGTGTGAGTCAGATCAAATGGCAAAAGGGTAATCAAATAGAAAGTTTTATGCATCAAGTGCACATAATGAAATTCGCGGAGGGGTAAAACAGGAATTATGCAATCCTTATTTAATTATTACACTTTCAAAATTAACAAAAATAATACAAATTCAAAATACATCAAAATACATGCATATCGTTCATCTCTTCCAAAAATAAATCATGCATATCGTTCATCTCTTCCAAAATCAAAATACATCATAATACAAACATGAATCGTTCATACAAACATAAATCATGCATATCGTTCATCTCTTCCAAAATCAAGAGGGGGCTAAGAGAGAGGAGAGAGAGATAGAGAGAAAGAGGGAGTGATTTTAGGAAAGAAGTTAATGATGATTTTCATACCAAATTTAGCTATTAATTATCTTAAAAACATTTAGATTCAAAAATAATTTCCATACATTTAATATCCCCTAATGCCCTTTGTGCACCCTTGGTAGATAGTCCGATGCACAAAAGTTCTCAATGGTGCCTCGATGCACAAAAGTTCTCAATAGAACCCCAATATATATATATATATATATATATATATATATATATATATATATATATATATATGTTCAAAAGAATCCTTTTAAAAATCCAGTATACCAAGGGTGCCCATCCAAAGCCACAAGATTAAATAAATCAATGGTTGTGATCAAAAAAATGAAACTTCATGTGCGTCCCCCTTTTTTTAGCTGGAATGGTATTTTCGTAATTAAAATGATCATTCACATACATATAAAATGATCATTCACATTACTTATTTGATCATTCATATTACTTAATTGATCATTCACATTACTTAATTATTCATTCACAACACTTATTTGATCATTCACACGAATTATTTGACTATTTACAATTCTTTTACACTTATTTGATCATTCACAATAATTATTTGACTATTTACACTTCTTGTATGATTATTTGATCATTCACATTGCCTAATTGACCATTCACATTACTTAAAGAGTAAATTACAAAAATGGTCCCTATGGTTTGTGCAAAATTACGAAAATGGTCCCTCAACTTTGAAAGTTGCAGTGGTGGTCCCTCAAACCACTTTTTACTTGCAGAAATGGTCCCTCTGTGTCTGAACTTTTTAAAAATGACGATTTTGCCCTTTTATTAATTACAAGTTTAGTCCCTCAACTATTTAATTTACTTTTACTTTTGGTCCTTCTCCTTAAATTTTTAATTTTTTGACTATTAGTTTAACAAACTATTATTTAAATCTTTATTATATTATTATTATTATTATAATTATATATACCTATTTATTTTATAAAAATAATTTTATATTCATTTTTTATCAAAATTTTTATACTTAGTTTTTTTATTTTACGCATTTTTTATGTATTCAAGTTATTTAATATGAAACTAGTTTATGTACCCACGTATGACGTGAATAATTTTTAATAAATAATTGGTTAACTGAAATGTATGTAAACATAAATTGAATAATTTAATATTAATTCTTATAAAAAAAGTACAATTATTAGTAATATATATTATTTATCTATCTTTATAAATAGTCATGAACAATAGTTATTTTTTTTACATTTTTTAAACTTTTTATTCCTAAATTTATATATATTTAGTCAATATAATTTGAAATTTTAATTTTACGTAAACTATAATGTTTATATGTTTTTTATATTTTTATTTAGATATATTGATAAGTATATATAAGATATAATTTGGTGTAAATTTAAATCTTATCTATTTATTCACATTTAAATATCTAAGAAATAATATATTATATTTATCTTATATAATTATTAATATTTATTGATATTAGAAATAATGAAATATATTTATATTTTAGTTTATTTTAATTAAAATAATATACTTTGTTACGTTAATACGTTTTGATTTAAACTAACTATTTTATTTATTTTAATTTTAAATATTTTTTTATGTCAATACGTTTTTATTTCAATATAGTATTTTAATCTTTTTGACTTACAAGTTTGTATATTAATATGTTTTATTCGTTTTCACTTAAATGTTTTGTTAATTTTCATTTAATTATTAACGTAGCAAAATTTAAAATCAAAACAAATAAAATAATAAATAGAAATCAAAACGTATGGGCATAAAAAATATCTAAATCCAAACAAATAAAATAATAAATTTAATTAAAAACATATGAGCGTAAAAATATATTTAAATCAAAAATATTTTAAATCAAAAAACGCATATATTAAATAATATAAGTATAAAAATTTTGTTAATAAATAAATAAAATATTTTTAAAAATAAATAGGTATATATAATTATAATTATAATTATAATATAATAAAGATTTAAATAATAGTTTGGTTAAATTAATAGTCAAAAAATTAAAAATTTAAGGAAAAGGACCAAAAGTGAAAGTAAATTAAATAATTGAGGGACTAAACTTGTAATTAATAAAAGGGCAAAATCGTCATTTTTAAAAAGTTTAGACACAGAGGGACCATTTCTGAAAGTAAAAAGTGGTTTGAGGGACCACCACTGCAACTTTGAAAGTTGAGGGACCATTTCCGTAATTTTGCACAAACCACAGGGACCATTTTTGTAATTTACTCTTACTTAAATGATCATTCACATTACTTAATTGACCATTCACATTACTTAAATGATCATTCACATTACTTAAAAGATCATTCACATTACTTATTTGACCATTCACAACACTTATTTGATTATTCACAAGAATTATTTGGCTATTTACAATTTTTTACACTTATTTGATCATTCACGACATTTATTTGATCATTCACAATAATTATTTAACTATTTACACTTCTTTTATAATTATTTGATCATTCACATTACTTAATTGATCATTCACATTCCTTAATTGACCATTCACATTACTTAATTGACCATTCACATTACTTAATTGATCATTCACAACACTTATTTGATCGTCACATGAATTATTTGACCATTCACAATAATTATTTGACTATTTACAGTTCTTCTACACTTATTTAACATTCACAATAATTACTTAACCATTCACACTTCTTCTATACTTATTTGATCATTCACAACACTTTTATAATCATTCACAACATTTATTTGATCATTCACAATTCTTCTACACTTATTTGATCATTCACAACACTTATTTGATCATTCACAAGAATTATTTGACCATTCATAGTATTTATTTGATCATTCACATTAATTATTTAACCATTTATAATAAGTTTAGAAAAAGTGTGAATGATCAAATAATTATTGTGAATGATCAAATAAGTGTTGTGAATGATCAAATAAGTGTAGAAGAAATGTAAAAGTCCAATAATTATTGTGAATGATGAAATAAATACTGTAAATGGTCAAATAATTCATGTGAATGATCAAATAAGTGTTGTGAATGATCAATTAAGTAATGTGAATGGTCATTTAAGTAATGTGAACGATCAATTAAGTAATGTGAATGATTAATTAAATAATGTGAATGATAATTTAAGTAATGTGAATGGTCAAGTAAGTAACGTGAATGGTTAATTAAGTAATATATCAATTAACTAATGTGAATGATCATTTAAGTAATGTGAATGGTCAATTAAGTAATGTGAATGATTAATTAAGTAATGTGAATGATCATTTAAGTAAATGTGAATGGTCAATTAAGTAATGTGAATGATCAATTAAATAATGTGAATGGTCAATTAAGTAATGTGAATGGTCAATTAAGTAATGTGAATGGTCAATTAAGTGTTGAAGAATTGTGAATGGTCAAATAAGTGTTGTGGATGATCAAATAAGTGTACAAGAAGTATAAATAGTTAAATAAGTGTTGTGAATAATCAATTAAGTAATGTGAATGATCAATTAACTAATGTGAATGGTGAATTAAGGAATGTGAATGGTCGCTGTACTTACGAAAATACCATTGCCTATGTGTGGTACGCTGGATACGCAGGATTTTGAAGGGGACGCTTTTGAACCAAATTCTATATATATATATATATATATATATATATATATATATATATATATATATATATATATATATATATATATATATATATATATATATATAGGGTTGGGATCATTGCAGAACCTTAATTTAGTGCAGAACCATAGAACCAATCTAAACCATTAGATTATAATATAACATTAGGGATAAGATGGTAATTATACAATTAACATTGAATTAATAGCAGCCTGACCAAGTTTGACTGTCCACTTTGACTTTTTTTTTTTACTCTTTTAATATATAATGGACATGCAGTGTTGCATCGACGTTAAATATACGATATCAAAGTGTTCATTCGACATCGAATGGTCGTATGGGTAAAAAAAATTTACGAAAAATAAACACGTAAATTTTTTTTCAAAAAAATATATTCATGACCGTTCTCGTTAAATCCACCAACTTTGACTACTAATTTTGACTATTATTTATCTCTGTTAATAATGAACGTATATGCAGTGTTGCATCGACGTTAAATATACGGTATCAAAGTGTTCATTCGATATCGAATGATCTCATGATCTCACCATGATATATTGCATCGTGGTCTGGGTAAATTTTTTTTACGAAAAATAAAAAAATATATATCATAACCGTTCTCGTTAAATCCACCAACTTTGACTACTAATTGTGACTATTATTTTGGCTCTGTTAGTAATGAACGTATATGCAATGTTGCATTGACGTTAAATATACGATATTAAAGTGTTCATTCGATATCGAATGATCTCATGATCTCACCATGATATATTGCATCGTGGTCTGGGTAAAATTTTTTTTACGAAAAATAAAAAATATATATCATTATCGTTTTCGTTAAATCCACCAACTTTGACTACTAATTGTGACTATTATTTTAGCTCTGTTAATAATGAGCGTATATGCAGTGTTGCATTGACGTTAAATATACGATATCAAAGTGTTCATTCGATATCGAATGATCTCATTATCTCATCATGATATATTGCATCGTGGTCTGGGTAATTTTTTTTTACGAAAAAAATATATCATGACCGGTCTCGTTTTGAAGAGTATAAAATTCTCGTTTTTATGGTAGAATTTTTTTGATTTAAAAATTAATAATATTAATGTTATTTTAATTTAAAGAAAAAAGATATTTATTTTGCTAATGTCAATCTTTTTGTTATTTCCAATCTTTTCCTTTTTTACCCCTCCAAGAATTAAAATATCACTATTACCAATCTTTTTTTCACTAATTCCAAACTTAACTCTTTTAATCAAGACCATTAGATTTTTCAAATCTATGGACGATATTGGTTCTACAGTTCTACACTAAATTTAGGTTCTGCAATGATCCCATCTCTCTCTCTCTCTCTCTCTCTCTCTATATATATATATATATATATATATATATATATATATATATATATATATATATATATATATATATATATATATATATATATATATATATATATATATATATATATATATATATAGATTCAGGTTCAAATAAATACCTCTCGAAATCAAGTGCACCCGAAGGTACCGACCTTAAAAAACTTTTTAAAATTTTTTTTTCACATAACCATGTTTAATTTAATGTTATATGCATGATATATGAATTTCACATAGATTCACACTTTCTGTGTCCTTAAAAATTATGTGAATGGTCAATGCATATTTATATGAATGGTCATCCATGTGAATGGTCATTTCATACTATGTGAATGGTGTGAATGACCATTCACATGATCTTTTTTTACCATTCACAAAATTTATGATGTTACTCCTTTTGAAAAAAAGTCTTATAATGTTGTGTTATACATGTTTATTAAAAAAAAATATGTGTGAATGATCATTCACATTAGGGTACGTTCGGTACGCTGGAATCTCATAGGTACGCTGATGAACCTAATTCTATATATATATATATATATATATATATATATATATATATATATATATATATATATATATATATATATATATATATATATATATATAGAGGTTCAAGATCTATGGAGTATCATCTTTGACTAGAGTACTGGAAAACCATATTAAATGTACATGTTCATTACGGTAAAATGTTAAATTTAATGCGCAACTACAATATACATATGTTCAAATGTGCATTATTATTGACTAGTTCACATCATTTACATGTTCATTAAGATAAAATGTTCAATTTCATGCAAAATAACAATATGCACATGTTCAAATGTGCAATATGCATGAACATGTGTATATTATGCATTTTTGCTTGAAATTAAACATTTTGTCTTAATGAACATGTAAATGATATGAATTAGTGAATCATAATACAATTTGAACATATGTATATTATAACTTTACATGAATTTAACATTTTATCATAATGAACATGTACATTTGATATGGTTTTCCAGTACTCCAGTCTAATATAGTTTTCCATGGATCTCGACCCTATATATATATATATATAGGGGGTCAGGTTCTATGGGGCACCTGTATGCATTGTGCACTTTGGAAACCTGTATGCACTGTTGGATCTTGAATTTTAATGGTTCAGATTGTAGTGGCAAAAATGTAATTAACTTGAAAATGGGTGCACGGGTGCATAACTTCTGGCGCGCGGAAGGGCAAAATCGGAAGATGCTTGAATTCAGAAAATATTCAATCCGAATCTAAACAAACATGATGCATCTTCATCCAATTTATTGGATTCGACTTCAAACACGATGCATCTTCATCCAATTCAATTTATAAACATGATGCATTTCAGTCATATTCATCCTCGTCTTTGTTCTATCATTATGCATCACCAAAATCGTGATGCATTTCGGCCATATTCATCATCGTCTTTGTTCCATCATTATGCATCACCAAAATCGTGATGCATTTTGACATTTAAACGTGTTAATTTCGTGATGCATCTCTGAAATTTAAACGTGTTCATCAACGTCTTCAATGTGTTCATCATTGTCGTGATGCATTATTGTTGTGCATCATGTTTGAAACAACCAATACCATATGCTATGAAAGAGTAAGGGAAAGAGAGAGAAAAGAGGATGGATTTATGGAAAGGTGGTTGATCATTTTATTTAGTTTCCTAAATAAATGATAAATATTAAATTAAATCTTATAATTTAACAATATATTATTAAGCATTCCCAAAATGCCCTTAATGCACCCTTTGAAACAAGCAATGCATTTTTGGTTCCCATTTGGTTCCCGATGCATATGGTGCCCCATAGAACCTCAATCTATATATAGGGGTGGGTTCAATGGAAAACCACTATGCACGTGAAAACTATGGAAACCTACGCATACCGTCCGATTTGGTGCATTTCATGAAAAACGCGGTGGCATGATCGTAAATAAGGTGATGCATCACGCGGGATTTTGATACATCACGCGGGAATTTTGATGCATCACGCGAGATTTTGATGCATCACGCGGCGAATTTGATGCATTTGTGGTGGTGCAGTGCGGCTTTCACAAGTTTTCAGGTGCATTGTGGTTTTCCATTGAACCCCCCTCTATATATGTGTGTGTGTGTGTGTGTGTGTGTACTAAGGAAGTTTGCAAGGATATATACGTAATATTTGAAGTTTACAAAGATATATATGAAATTCTCCCTATAATATATAGCGGGAATTGCTCAAAATAGGAAACAAATTTTTTTTTATTATAGCAATCTCGTAAATTTTGTTCCAAATAATGGAATCAACTCTTGGTTTACTTTCGGTTATAGCATGTAACCGGTAAACAACAAGTAAGTGTTATTTCAAACAATATATTAAATGTTAAAAAATAAAACTGATTGCCACAGTAATAAAAAGATAAAAAGTAGATTGTTATTTCAAACAATAAACTCTATGTATAACCTTTTTTTTACCGGATACTTTTGATGTTTACCAGTTAAATGCTATAATTGGAAATGAACAAAAAGTTGGTTCCTTAATTTGAGACAAAATTTGCGAGATTGTTATAATAAGAAAAAATAGAAAAGTTGCTGACTATTTTGATCTTTTTTTTCCAACAAATACAATATAATATAATAATAAATACCATTTTACCTTCCACTTGTCACTTAACTAGACCGTTAATTAGCGTAGCCTTCTTTTGGCACGTGTAATCTATAATTTTTATGTTAAAATTAATTAATAATTAAATTAAATTATTTAAAAGAATCGGATGTCTATTCTATGTAGATTATGTTGCAGGGTTATCAAAAATCCTTTTTCTAGGGTTAATATTTATAATCCACATCGTTTTATAAATTTATAGGGATTCTGTTGACTCCGTCATATCTGTTGCAAAATTGAATCCGTCATATCTGTTCTTATCCTAATATGTTCATCCATGTGGTTTAAAAGCACATCGATTTTTATATTTTATTCATCTCGTTTATTTTAATTTTTATATGTTTACATATCCTAATTAATAAAATAAATTCATGTAGTACTGGATCGCTAAACTAGTAAATGAATAATGGGAGAATTGCTCAAAATAGCAAACAACTTTTTTTTCTTTTTAAAGCAATGTCGCAAATTTTGTCCCAAATAAAGAAACCAACTCTTTGTTCATTCCCGATTATAGCATTTAAGCGGTAAGCAACAATAGTTTACTGGTAAAAAAAGGTTACACATAGGGTTTATTGTTTGAAATAACAACATGCTTTTTATTTTTATTTTTCTTATTATGACAATGAGTTTTAGTTTTTACCTTTTAATAATCTGTTAAAGAACCAACTTGTTGTTTACTAGTTAAATGCTATAATCGGGAGTAAACCAAGAGTTAATTCCATTATGTGGGACAAAATTTACTAGATTGCTACAATAAGAAAAAAGTTGCTTGCTATTTTGAGCAAGTGCCCCATAAATAATTTATTTTTTAGTTGTCATCCCTTTAGAATGCCCACATTTGTTCTTTTCCTACCTTTCTAAAATAATGATATTTTATCAATATCTATAAATAATTTAAATTTAATTAAAAATAAAGATTATTTTAAAATTAGAAATTTGATTTAAATTTAAATCTATATTAGATCTAACATCATCCTTATATATATACTAACTAGTTTATTAACTTATCTATTACTAGTATATAACCCGTGCACTACACGGATAACTTAAATAACTTTTTTTTTAAAAAACTATATATATATATATATATATATATATATATATATATATATATATATATATATATTTGAAAAATCATTATAAAAAATACAAATAAAATAGCAATATTATGTTTTTAAAGTGATTATTGAAATATATAAAGTAGGTTACTAAATGTAAAATACATAACTAAAAAAGAAAAAGATATATAGAAGCTAATAAGTTTAGATAAAAAAGCCTAAGAAAAACATGAGTTATGGACTTCAATTTAAATTTGAAATCCAAAATAACAGGGGGATGTTTTATTTCTAAATTAATGCAATTATTATTTTAATATAGAAATTGTAGATTATACACGTGTCGTATCCACGTTATGTCAATTGGCATTCTAGTCAGGTGTCAAGTGACATCTATTTACTCTTTTAATAGAATAGATAGATGTGGATAATTTTAACAAATAATTATTTGTATAAATTTCATATGAACTCAATATTAAACACCGAAGTGAAAAGTTATTTTTCTACAAATAAATATATTTAATGAAGTAATAACTATTTGTTTCTTGTTTTTTTTTTTTTTTAATAATTACGAATAACAATGTGTTGGTCCCGTTAAGACTCATAAGACCGGTAATTGAGATAGTCACAACTTTAAGCACAACAATTTTTCAAAGATTAATTTGTTTATGAGTGAATAAAACAAATTACAAAGTATTCGCGTAAGAATAATAAGTTATAAAATATTCTAAATATTTTATTTGAAGACAGATGGTGCACAAAGTCAATATTCACAAGCTTACTGAAAGTTCCTTGCTGAGAGAATAGTAATGCTCGATAACGTCTAGTAATGCGAGTACCATAAGCGTTGGACGATTATCCGAACTTGTGCTTATATAGGCAGTTGTACATTTAATGCTCTCAACCATATTTTGACAATGTGTTTATATAGAAATCAAAAACATACACAAAACTACCTCTCAAGCGGAACATATCGAACCACAATTCGATTACCCCGGGTTTGGTTCCTTCGACGGAAGGTCTAATTTATGTTCATCTCCATGGACAATAACGATGCACGGTGGACCTTACCCATATCTATTAGCGATGATGGTGCACTGCGATGGTTGTGACCAGTGGTGGTGGTGGTCCGGCGAGGGCCATTGTAGAGAGAGAGAGAGAGAGAAAGAGAGAGAGAGAAAAAGAGAGAGAGAGAGAAAGAGTGTGTGAGAGAGAGAAAGAAATATGAATGGAGAAATATTATGAAAGAATAAACGTAAAGAATGTGGTTAAATCTTTTGATTTTAAATTCTTAATTTAATCACCTAACTAGTTTATTGACCCATGTTATATATGGGTACGTTAGATAATAGATATGAAAGTAAATTATCATTACAAATATAATAAAAATGTAAGTACACATGTTAAAATTATATTATATAGAGTATATTTTAAAATCATATAAAATATGAATTAAAACCCATGATATGAGGATATACATAATTAACCTTCAAAAAACTAATAAATTTATTCACCAATGTCTACAATTGTATTTCATTTATTGTTTTATTATAATAACCCATTTGAAATAATAAATTCAAAATTTTTGTATGATAATCAAGTTAGATTAGCAATTTTACAGATTTTATAAAGTTTTGATTACTACTATATTGTTTGAATCAAATAGATTGTTTACTACTATATGATAATTAATTTATGTCCAATATGATGGAGTATATAAGTTAATATTACAAAAAAAAAAAAAAAATAGATTGTTTGAAAACCAAGTTTTAATAATATGCAAACCTTAAATTTGAAGATAATATTGTTTTATTTAATTGTAATAGTAGAAAATCAATTAGTAAAATTTCAAATTTAAAGACAATATTTCTATTTCTAAGAAATATTAATTCTACTGATATTTAATGATATTTGTAGGATACTCAATATAAGTTATATAAATAATTTTTCTATTTGATACAAAATAATAAATTGTTAATATATTAAATTGTAACTTTTGTTTAAATTTCATGATAGGGAGATAAAAGAATTATCTTATAATATTAAGAATACATAAGAGTTTATTATTGTATTACTTATTTTTAGTTTTCAAGTTAATTTTAAGAGTAAACTTATGAAAAATAAAAAAAATTTATTTTATTTATACTATCAATTAATTTATGTAATTATTAAAGCTAGATAAATAAAAGGGTCCGAAAATCAAAATATAGGTCTATGGAGATAAATTCTATTTTAATATATAATAATAACAGTAATATATAACTATGATATTATGTTTATTCATACATTTAAAAATATTAAATTAGTCATGATATTGTCTTTTCTTAATATAATTATAGAGGTTTATTTGAAAATTTAGTTATTTGTTTACTTATTCATCTAAACATTAATTAGTTACAAATTTAATAGAGTTATTTAAGGAAAAATGGGAGGGAAAAGAAGATCATATGTAAATTTCACATACATTCACATCTCCTAGCTCTTATAAAATGATGTGAACGTACACTTACATAAATTTACATATATGTGAACGTGCATATATGTGATGCGTGATTTAATGCACTTAGAGTGTTCGAATTGCGTGAAATTGATATATCATTTGTGTAATGTTAACTAAAACATGTTTATGAAAAAAATAAAAAAAAATAATTTTACGAGTGGTAACTTCGGGTGCGATGTGAAATAGGTGGTACTCACTTGAACCTAAATATAAATATATATATATATATATATATATATATATATATATATATATATATATATATATATATATATATATATATATATATATATATATATATGGAGAGGTTCTTTTAAGAACCTCAAAGATGGTGAGAACTTAGGAACCTTTCAGAGCACTTGGATCAAAAGGGTAATTTTGGGAAAAAAAATATTATCTTTCTCTATCCACTTTTTTTATTGTATGCATCTCTCTCCTTCCATTTTCTATCATCTAGGGTTTTATCATCTCCCATTTTCTCTCTAGAATATGAGCCGCCGCCACTGTCATTGCCGCCGGACTTCCGCCGCCGCCGTCATTGGCGCTACCACGATCACGAAGCCACGATGATCTCTTTCTTCCCTTTTATATCTCTCACGATTTTGGAAGCCGGATGATCAAGAATTGACGATTTGAAAGTCGGATGGTCAAGAAACGAAGATCTAGAAGTCCGACGGTCAAGAAATGAATATTATTTGTAAGATATTAGATTTATAATGAATGTAATAGTTATTAGATGTATTTTGTTAAAAAAAAGTTTTTGTTTACGATTCACAAGAATAATGGTTTTTTTTTTGTTTAAAAATGTGTTTCTGGGTATAATTTATATCAGTTGCATAGCAAGTGCTTGATAAAATGTCTAAATGAAATCTTTTTTTTTTTTCAGTTCGTTTACGACACTCTATGTAGATTATCATATAACCTATGTAGATTATCATGTAATCTACGTAAAATATATGATACTTGACATTTGACACGACATTATACATAGGTTATATGATAATATACATGTTAGGTTATGTTTTAGTTGATGGAAACAAAGTCTAGGGGCTATTTTGTATTTTCTTGATAGTTATTAGAAATGTATATATAGTATCTTTGACTTTCTATTTTGTAATAGATCTGACAGTTACACTTGGTACGAATTATTTTCTGAGAAAGGGCAGCGGTGATTGAAGATTCTCTGACATCATTTTGTAATCATCTGTTCATCAATATAATCATTCGGTCAGTGTTAATTCCACTTATTGTTCTTAATAATTTGATATTATTGATTGATTGATAGGAAACTATATTTCACAATTGGTATCAGAGCTTTAGGGGTGAATTTTTCTGATCTGAGATTGAATTTTTTCGAAAATACTCACTATTCTTGAGAAATTTTTTTTCGAAAAAAACCCTAAAATCACTAAGGGTTTTTAATCTGTTGATCTTTGTCAGTGAGAATTGGATCGAAGGTAAATGTTTCATAGACGAATCAATTGAATATAAACTTGAATTGATTCACAAAACACAGAAAAAGATCTAGGCAATTTTGTTAAATTTTGAAAAGTATAAGAACGAGTACTGTTTCATTGAAAAAGTCAAACCTAGATCTATTTTTGCACAAAGGTGTTTCACAAAAAGTGTTTGTATTCAAAAACCTCACCTTCGATTGCAATCTGAGTGAAAATGGACAATTTTTTGGATTTAATCTGAATTTCAGACTTGAAAAAGCTGAAAATATTAAGCAATTCGAAATATACACATCCTGTGTGTTATTCGAGTTGAATAATTCTGTTATTCGAGTTGAATATCAGTGAAATTCGAGTTGACAATCAGTGTCAGTCGAGTTGACAACCTGTTTAATTCGAGTTGAAAACTTATATTAATCGAGTTGACAACCAGTTGATTCGAGTTTGGGTGAAAGACTATTCGAGTTTTTCAAAAGAGATTCAAGTTCAAAATACTACTATAAAACTTGTATCCAAACACACTCGAGTTTCTCATCAAACATTCAAGTTTGAATCATTCGAGTTCAACAGTAAACTCATTCGAGTTTCTCAGTAAACACATTCGAGTTGTCTTTCAAACACACTCAAGTTTCAGATCAAACTCAATCGAGTTTTACAAAAGACTCAATCGAGTTTTACACAAGACTCAATCGAGTTTTACACAAGACTCAATCGAGGTTTACACAAGACTCAATCGAGTTTTACACAAGACTCAATCGAGTTTTACACAAGACTCAATCGAGTTTTACACAAGACCCATTCGAGTTTCACTCAAAACTCATTCGAGTTTCACTCAAAACTCATTCGAGTTTAGTACTTAGATCATTCAAGTTTAACACACATATTAATCGAGATTGTTGCAATACATCAACATCAAGTCTATTCAGTGTCTGAGTCAAGTTGATTATTGCTACTAACAAGTTACTGTGTTGTAGATTTCAGTACTAATCTGTGTTTCAAAGTGTGATCAAAATTTTCAATCTCAATCGGAGTTCATCAGATCTTGGACAAGTTTCCCAGATATCAATCAATATGTCTAAAGACGCTCTGGCAATGGGATCAGAAACCAAACCCCCAATTTTATACAGGGGTGAATATGTGCAATGGATGGAGAGGTTTCTTGAATTTATCAGTTTTCATGATCTGTCCGAAGAGATGCTGAAATCTTTAACAGAAGGACCAGCCACTTTCATGGAAACAATCCCAGGAGTACCAACTGGTAATCCCCCAATTCCACCGAGGACTGTTGAGGTCACCAACCTGACAGAGGCCCAAAAGAAGAGAAAATTAGGGGACAAAACTGCCAGAAAGTTACTGTTGATATCCATCCCCAATGATATTTACACTTGACTAACAAATACAAAAACTGCTAAGTCAATTTGGGATGAAGTGTGTAAAATCATGAGGGGATCTGACAGAGCTGCCACAAACAGGGCTAGAAACAGCCTAATGACGTTTGAGAATTTCAGAGCTCGTGAAGGTGAACTTTTGGAAAACACTTACCTAAGGTTTGTGAATTTGGTAAGTGAGATGAAAAGAAACGGAGTGACAAAGTCCAACTTGGACATAAATGTCAAATTTCTAAATGTTTTGAATCCTGAATGGGAAAAATATGCTATGATTATCCAACAAACAAAAGATATTGAGGAAATGGATTTTCATATGATATTTGAAAACCTCAACAACTATCAAGAGGTTGTGTTGAGGAAAATATCAGGAAAGAAGAAAGCTGAGAAAGAAACTGCTGATCCACTGGCTCTACTGGCAGAGAAAAAGTATAAATACAAGCTGAAAAAGGAGAAAAGAGCCGTAGTCAGCAGTACATCTTCCGAATCAGAATCCTCAGATTCATCTGCTGATTCAGAAATAGAAGAGATGAAAAAGCAGATGGCACTGCTTACAAAAGCATTTCAAAAGAAATTTTACAAAAAGCCAACCAACAACAAGATGCGCTATAAAACAGGCTCAAGGAAAATTGAGAAGAAGGATAAATATGAGAAATCTGGAGAAAGTAGTGCACGAAAGACTGACAAATATGAAAAGTCAGATAAGTCAGCTAAGAAAGAGTCAGAACAGAAATGTTACAACTGTGGAAAACCAGGTCACTATGCCCGAGAATGTAGATCCCCAGTAGTCAAAAACTCAGACTACTATACAAGAAAGGCTCTCTTAGCCAAAGAAAAAGAGTCAGGCAAAGCTCTTATGGCAGAGGATGACCACTGGTTGCAGTTATCAGAAGATGATGACATTTTGGATGAAGATGCTCATATTTGCCTCAAATCAGAAATTTTCAATTAGTCAGAATTAAGTGAATCAGCAATGATAGCTGAAGATGAGGTATGGGTTGGATTAACTGATGAAGAGGATGCAGAAAGACAAGAATCTGAGTCTGATGAAGAGGAAGAGACAGAAGAAGTTGCATTGATGGCAACTGGCAAAAATGAGGCTGAAAATGATGAAGATTCAGAGTCTGAAAACTCAGATGGTTCAGATGAACCAGAGGTACATTCTAATTCTGACTCTTATATTGATGAATCATGTATATTAGAAGAAAAACTAACTCATATGGCCTTTATGCTTAAAAAGTTTGAAAAATCTTTAAAGGCAGAAAAGAAAAATGTTCACTCTTTGGAAAACAAACTTCGAAATGAACACAAATTACTTTTAGACTTTTCCAAAGATAAAGCATTAGCTTTACGAGCGGTCTCAGACTTACAAGATAAGGAAAGAGAACTTCAAAGCAATATACTCAATCTTAATCAGAATATATCTGATTTACAAGAAAGACTGCGAATAGCAGAATTAGAAGCCTCAAACTATTCTGTAAAATATCATGCTATTTTTGAAGAAAGAACTAAACTTTATGAGAAAATAAAGAAGATGGAAGATGAATTTATCAAAAGAGGGCAAACAGATCAAACCATTTATTTAAATCAACCAAAAGACACAGAATTTTATAATTCTAAATCTGGTATTGGTTGGGAAAATCCAAAGTATCTGACAAAAGCAATATCTAGTTCACCAACACTATATGATGTCAGATACATGAACTTAGGATTAAAAATGACATTTATGAAAGCATCTGAAGAAGTAGAATCTAGTGAAGAAATAAAAAGATTACGATCAGACAAAATGCAAAATTCTGGTGATTATACCAGAATAAATGAAACAAGTAATATTCTTGATACTAAAGAAGAGTACATTCAAACTTATTCTGAAAAGGATTTGTCTGAATTACCTACTCAATCTCAAAAATTATATGTGCCAAATTCAATTTTAAAACAGATAAATTCTGATCTAGAATTGAAAATTAAAAATTTTGAGACAGAGAATGGAACTCTCAAGGCTGAACTAAGGAAAATGGAACAAATGTTGCAAGATCAGCCTAAAAACATAAAAGTTTTCTGATCCAAAATCATATACTTCTCTAGATTCTATAAATTCAGAAAAAGAATTTGATCTGTACATGCACTCTGATGTTAATTCATTAGATCAAATGTTTGGTAAAATTGATGAATTTATCAAACCTTTGCCTAACAAACAATCAAATGATAATAAAGAACCTGTTAAAATTCTGCAAAGAATGTCTACAGATTCTTTAAAATCATCTGAAAATTCACCATCATTACAACAAAAGAAGGAGAAAACAAAAATTATTGTTCAGTCTCCTAACTTTGAAACAGGTGAATCATCTTCATCAGCGGACTCAATTGCACGTAAAGTCCAATCTTCAAAAGGTATGAAAAATTTACAGAAGAAACGAGTATCTAAATCTACTAATTCTCATACTTCTTTTATGTCAGATATCATTGTGAACGGTTCGAGAAAACAAGTTTGGCGAAAGAAGAAAAGAGAACAGAAAAACAAGAGTATAAAACAAGAGTGGCGCGTGAAGGACAAAATTGTTACAGATAGAAATACCAAAATTGAACAATCTGTCTGTAATAATAAACTTGTTAATAATTCTTGTATAAAGTTTTCAAGAACGAACTTAATTGCTTTGAATTCTTGTGCTTGTAAGCCTTCAACTGTTAAATCTAATAAGCTCGTCTGGCAATCAAAGAAAAAGGACCCATTTTATGAACAGAAAAAGGTTCCACAGAAAAATATTTCAAAAACAACTCCACCTCGAATTGTACAAAAGTGGATACCTAAAAGAACAGTTCAAAAGTGGGTACCTAAAATAACTTCAAATGATAAGCTAAAAGCCATATCAGTTAGAAAAACAAATAATACTGTGCATGAATTACCTAAAACAAAAGTACCCAACTACAAGTGGGTACCTCATGTGCTACTTCGTCTTATAGGTAAACCATGTCTGGTATCTTGACTCCGGATGTTCCAAGCATATGACCGGACAACGAGACACACTCACAGACTTTGTAGAAAAGTTCTGTGGGACGGTCAGATTTGGAAATGATCAGTTTTGTCCGATCAAAGGATACGGAAGTCTCAAATACGACAAAATTACCATCCAAAAGGTCTTCTATGTTGATGGTCTTGGACACAATTTATTTAGTATTGGACAGTTGTGTGATAAAGGTTTAGAAGTCAATTTCAAAGCCAATCGGTGCAGCATCAGATCCGGAGAAGGAAAAGAAATTTTGGCAGGAAACAGGAAAACAAATTTGTACTCCATTGATTTAGCCTCGATTAATCTGAAGAAAGATGTCTGCTTATTGTCAAAAGCTACATCTAAAACAGCATGGCTGTGGCATCGTCGCCTTTCACATCTGAACTTCAATGAGTTAACCAACCTAGCAAAAGGAGGGTTAGTTAAAGGGCTGCCGACGCTCAAATTCCACAAAGTTATGTGCCGCATGTGAAAAAGGAAAGATGACAAGAGCCACACACAAATCCAAAACAGAACACTCATCCACGAGAGCACTGGAATTACTGCATATGGATTTGTGTGGACCAATGAGAGTACAAAGCATTAATAAGAAACGATATGTATTGGTGATAGTTGATGACTATTCACGATACACATAAGTTTTCTTCCTGAGGTCCAAATCAGATGCAACCGAAACGATCATAGACTTCATCCGGAAAATACAAGTAAAGTTGCAACTCACAATTCAAACAATCCGCTCAGATAACGTAACAGAGTTCAAGAACAAATCACTTGACTCATTCTTGAATTCAATAGGAATTACACATCAGTTTTCAGCTGCTCGAACTCCACAACAAAACGGTGTCGTTGAAAGAAGAAATCGGACACTAGTGGAATCAGCTAGGACGATGTTGGCATATTCCAATTTACCGTTATTCTTGTGGGCAGAAGCAGTTGCAACAGCTTGCTTCACATAAAACCGTTCAATAATAAATAAGAGATTCGGAAAGACTCCTTATGAAGTGATTAATAAACGAATACCTAATATTAAATTTTTCCATGTCTTTGGTTGCAGATGCTTTATTCTAAATGACAAAGACAATCTTGGAAAGTTTAATCAAAAGGCAGATGAAGGAATATTCATCGGGTATTCAAAGGAGTCGGTTGCATTCCGAGTGTACAACAAGAGAACCAAGACAGTCAACGAGAGCGTGAATGTCAAATTCGACGAATGAGTGGTGATGGCTTCTGAACACACCAGTTCAGGACCCGAACCTAAGACGCAGACTTCACTGGAGTCAACTGAACAAAATGCTGAACACTCAGAATTACATAAGTTGTTTGAGAATTTTTATGAAGACTATTTTGAAAAGCCCAAAACTAATGTTCTAAATTTGGTGCCTGACAGGATTATTGAAGATCCAGTCATAGTCTCAGATCTTTCTTAACAACAAGGTTCAGAAGAAACTGGAGAAGCCTCAACAGCAAATGTACAGTCGACTACTGAGATTGTACAACCAATTGAACCTCCATATTCTTCTGAAACCCCCATTACTTCTGAACATTCAGAAGCTCCTACCTCAGATGTCCCACCTACAACATCTGAAGTAACTCCCGAACCAAATCTAGATCTCAATCCCAATCAAGACCAAATAGAACCGTTTCCACATACTGTTAAGTGGACAAGAAATCACCCAATAGAAAACATCATTGGTGATCCATCCGCGTCAGTCCAAACCAGAAGGGCAACTATAAATGAATGCTTATTTTCAAATTTTTTAAGTAAAATAGAGCCCAAGAATGTAAAAGAAGCACTTCTGGACGCTGATTGGATTGTGGAGATGCAAGAAGAACTGAACCAGTTCGAACGGTTAAAGGTCTGGAGACTTGTTGAGCGCCCAAAAGACAAATCCATTATAGGCACGAAATGGGTCTTTAAAAACAAGAAAGATGAACATGGCGTAATCATTTGGAATAAAGCTCGTCTTGTTGCCAAAGGATACAGCCAATAAGAAGGGATTGATTATGATGAAACGTTTGCACCAGTTGCACGAATTGAAGCTATTAGAATGTTTTTAGCTTTTGCCGCTCATAAAAATTTTACAGTATATCAAATGGATGTTAAAACTGCATTTTTAAACGGGGAACTAACAGATGAAGTATATACATATCAGCCCGAAGGGTTTACTGATCCTTCGAAATCTGATCATGTATATATTTTAGATAAGTCACTGTATGGCCTTAAACAAGCACCTCGTGCTTGGTATGATGCACTTTCAACATATTTGTTGAGATGTGGATTTACAAAAGGTGCAGTTGACACAACCCTGTTTATAAAACGTCAGGGGTCGGATATCATAGTTATACAAATATATGTAGATGACATAATATTTGGGTCTACAAATCCAGAATTTTGTAAGAAATTCGCATTTTGAATGTCCCAAAAATTCGAAATGAGTATGCTGGGGGAAATAAATTTTTTTCTTAGGATTACAAGTAAAATAATTAACTGATGGTATTTTTATCAATCAGTCAAACTATATACAAGACATGTTAAAGAAATTTAACATGGTCAACAGTACTCCTATGAAAACTCCCATGGCTCCGGATTCAAAGTCAAAACTCGATGCGGACATCTCAGGGAAACCTGTAGATGTGACTCATTATCGAGGTATAATTGGGTCATTAATGTACTTAACAGCTAGTAGACCAGATATTATGTTTGCTACATGTGTCTGTGCTAGATATCAGGCAAATCCTAAAGAATCACACTTAACAGCTGCGAAACGAATTTTAAGATATCTCAAAGGAACTCCAAATCTTGGTTTGTGGTATCCTAGAGAATCTTCATTTAATCTGACTGCTTTTTCTGACGCTGATCATGCAGGTGATAAGATGGACAGAAAGAGTACGTCTGGAGCAGTACAGTTCTTAGGTGACAAACCTGTATGTTGGTCATCCAAGAAACAACATTGCGTTTCATTGTCCACAGCTGAAGCAGAGTACGTTGCTGTATCTTCTTGATGTTCTCAGGTGTTGTGGATGAAGAGCCAACTGCGCGATTACAGGTTTACACCAAAGAAAATACCAATATATTGTGATTCTCAGAGCGCAATAGCTATTGCATCAAACCCGATGCAACATTCAAAAACAAAACACATTGACATTCGGTATCATTTTATAAAAGATCATGTAGAAAATGGAAATATAGAATTATATTTTGTACCCACTGAATATCAACTAGCTGATTTGTTTACCAAAGCGTTAGATGAAAAGCGGTTTAATTTTTTGGTATACAAATTAGGTATGTTGAATCGTTGAGATTTAATAATTCAGTAGTTTCAAAATATAATTTTAAAATTTTCAATTTTTTAGTGATTTTTATCTGATGTTAAATTCATGAATCATAAAAAGTTTATATTCTTTGGAATTTAACAAGATCTGTATTGTCATGTGCAGGAGGAGCAGAAAAGAAATTTATCTGATTTTGAGTAAATCTGATAAAAAAATTATCTGTTATTTTGTAGGGGGAGCAGAGCTGAGAAAATGAATATACATTTGAGGGGGAGCAGCTTTCAGAAATTCTAGGGGGAGCAAATGAGCATTGTTAATATTTTTAATTTTTTTATGTGTTTTCAATTTTTTTTGTTGGTTTATGTGTGCAAATATTTTTTTTAATTGTGTATATTTTTTTTAAGTCCATTTTAAATTTTTTTTTTTGAAAATCAGAAAGTTTTTTTTTTTTGTGTTTTTAAATTTTTTTTGAAAATCAAATTTTATCTTGATATTTTTTATTTTTTATTTTTTTTAGTCACAATATTTGATTGAAAAGATAGTTAGTGGGTTAAATTGGTTTAGATGATGGGCCGGATTTCTTGCAAAATTAAAATGGGCCGGATATGTTGACTATAAATTTGAATTTTCAAAATTCAAATCACTTTTCGGATATTTTAAATCATCATCTTCTCCAAAAAGCTTTCTTCATTCCTAAGAAACTGCAAACCCAAAATCAATATCGACTTCTTTTCATCAAAATTGTGAGTAAATGTTGCTTATTTCAGTTTGATTGTTTATGATTATAGTGCTTATATGTTGCTTATTTCAGTTTTGTAAATCTGTGTTCGTTTTTTGTTTTTTGTGTTCTTGAGCGTTAATGGAGAATCATGATATTTGTTCATGAAATTGAAATTAAATGTGTGATGAATTTTGTATTGGTATCATGACCATGAATCTGAAATTTCATAAGTCATTCTTTCATCACAAAAACAGAATGTTTGATTTTGATAATGAAACAGTTTCGTGTTCTTCATCAATCTGAAATTTGAATTTTTAACAACTTTAAAGTTGTTTTTGTTCAAAGTTCAGTAAAGCAAATGTGTTTAAAATGCATTTTCGAAGGGGGTACAAGTTTTAAATCACTGAAAAAGATCCCTGAACTTAAATTCTTAAAATCAGTGTGTATTGGACTTGTAATAAAACAAACAGGCATTTCTCGATTAAAGAGTCATTCGAGTTGCATCACATTTTATTCGAGAAATTCCAAGAGACATTCGAGTTGATTCAAATAAGACTCGAGAAAACTCAAGAGTTAATCGAGTTGTGTGTAATGATATTCGAGAAAGTGTCAGTATCATTCGAGTTGAATGAAGGATTATTCGAGAAACATCTGTGTATCTTGCGAGTTGACCAAGTGTGTAACACTTAGAAAATTTTCAGAACTCATATTTTGATTAATACATTGTCCGAGAACACTTAAAGCTTATTCGAGTTGGGCAATGTTCTTATCGAGAAAATGACTTAGTCATTCGAGTTGAGTGTTAGATTCTAATGTTTCATTCGAGTTTAGTACATATTTCATTCGAGTTTAACATGTCTTTCATTCGAGAACTTTCAAGACTCATTCGAGTTGAATCAAGCACTATTCAAGTTGTGTCATGGTTTATTCGAGTTTCATGTCTATGTCATTCGAGTTGTATATAGGATCATTCGAGTTTATTCATAGACAATCAAGTTGGTTCATGAGTCATTCGAGAAACTTTTGGTTTCATTCGAGTTTCAACAGAAAATTTTTTCTAAGTGTGGAATTTTTCATGTTTTAAGAAAAATGTCACATTTTTTAAGAAATTGTTATAAATTTGTGTTTTTCTAACATTGGTCTCTAAACGATTGACTCTGGAGTCCTTTCAATAATAATCTATTATTGTCTGGAATCCCGATGCCTTAAACAGAAAATCACAATTTTTTACAATTTCTGGTAAAATGTTACAATTTTTGTACATTTTGAAGGTTGTCATTTGTGTACATGGTCTGACTAACATGACTTTTTATTTTTGTTTACAGGTGTTCAAATGGCATCTCCAGTACAGTCTCAGAACTCCAATTCATCTGACTCCCATTCATCTTCCAATCATACCCTTGTATCTACACCTGTTCGTTCTACTTCAGTTGCACGTCCCTCACAGTCAAACATTATTCCAGATAACCAGTTAGTTAAACCTAAACATTGCCTACCTTTCCGAGATAATAATCATCGCCTAGATACCAAGGTTATTAAAGTTAGTCATCCTATCATTGTTGACATTCTAAAAGGCCATCCGTTAGGTTATCTGCTTCAATACAAACCTTCTATCCCACAAGTGTATCTACAACAATTTTGGCACACCGTCAAATTTGATCCTGCTGACGGCAATCATCACTTCAAAGTGACAATAGACCAGTTCAAAACAAAAATCACTCTCGCCAGACTTCATCACAATCTATTTCTTCCTAGACGTATAGACACAGTTAACTTCCCAGAGTTGGCTGATTTTGAAGACTTTGTGTCAGATGAGGAGCTGGTACATGATCTGATTTGCTTGGGCTACTCAAAGCCACTACCAAAGAGCTCAAAATTCCATAGGAATGGTTTGAATGGAGAATGGTACACACTGTTTGGAATCATAAATAGGTGTATGACGTCAAAGCACACAGGCATCGACAGATGCAGTATTCATTGCTTAAGGATGTTTCATGGAATAGCGTTCAACAAGCATTATGATTATGCTCAGTGCATATGGGAGGATTTAAAAGAGATTGTTCTTGCAAAAACTACAAATAGAGCAAGAAAATTTGTTCCGCTTCAGAGATTCATATAAATTCTTATCCAAGGAATTCTTCGTGCCAATGAAAATATTCCGAAGCGAGCCAATTCTCAGCGATGTCCGGATTATGTGATGATGAGCTTACATGAAGTGCCGGACTCACCAAATGCAAATATTATGCCAATTCCAGAGTCATTGCTTAAATATGCGGATCAAGAGAGTGAGAATGTGAAATTGTATAGGATAGATCATGCTCCGATAGAGACCCAGGAACCGGGATTTCTTACCCCAGGAGCTTTAAGAATAGAGGAACCTCAGCAAGGGGCTGAAGTTCAGGTTGCCCAATCTGTGAGTGAGGGAGATGTTGGTGTAAGGGGATGTGAGGAAGAAGCTGAAAAATCTGATTCCGAGAGAACGTTGTCGGATATCCAAGAAGAAGAAGGAGAAGGAGATGATGATGATGATGATGGTGATGATAGAGGTGATCATCATGAGGGAGGTGGTATGATGATAGATATTGTAGGAATTGCTGAAGAGAGTGTGCGGGATACCATTAACCTAGAAAGCCGGGACATAACCACATCTACTATTAGCTCTCCTATGAGAGTTAGCATTGAACAAGTCAGTATCCCACTGACGATTGCACACCCAACCATCCACTCAGTCTCATCTCAACAGGAGATTGTTTCAATTGAGCACAGGGATGAACCATATAATCTATCCGAAAGTCACTTGGACTTGATGGATATTGAAACAATTACACAACTGCCCGTGTGTACGACTTCACTTCAATCACTGAGTCTAGCTCCTATACAGCCTAGGACACTCGAGTCACCTTCATTTGTTGAAGTTAGTGTGGTAGAACTTCGTGTTCCCACCGAAACATCCTCAATAACGGAAGCATTTGTTGTTCCGTCACTTGAAGAGGGTGGAAGTCCAGTCAGAGAAACAACTTTACCAACTCTGAGTACTGGCCACACAGAAGTACTTTATACAAGTTCGACTGCTGTGACAACTGGAAGTCTACGTGACCCAGTGGTGACGTTATCCCCATTTGTTACTGAATCAACATTGACTGAAGCATTGAATGAAGCTGTGGCTGGAGTAAACACGCATGTATATACTCAATTGGCTGAGGTCATGGCCCAGATGTCAAACATCCAGAAGTTTCTAAAGGGGAAGGATGTTGCAGAGGAATCGATAAAGCAGTCTGAGTCAAAACAAGCAATTGAAGAATTGAAAGAAGAATTGAAAGACTTTGTGTTTGAACAGTTTGATGAGATGAGAGAACGCATGATAAGTTTGGAAAGTACTGTGATAACAGCGTTAGGTAATTTATCAGAGAGGGTGGCTGCGGTAGAAGAGACGTGTAAGGCTCAAGCTTCCTCATCCAAGAGGAAACATGATGAGCATGATGAGGACTCCGATGATGCTCCTCATGAGGGGGAGAAGAGGAGAAAGCTTGATGAACCAACACCCGGGGTATTGATGATTACATACCCAGAAAAGGAGACGGAAGTTCAAGAGAAAGAGGCGGGGGGCTCAAAAGAATCAGCTGGTGAACAAAGAGAGCTGGGATTGATTCTTCATGAAGATGTTCCAGTTCTTTTGAACATTCAGTCTGATATTTATCATTTTGTTGAATATATTGATTCGGATGAAGACGTTCAAGATAAGACTCATGAGCTAAGTATTCAAGGAATAGGAGAAGAGAGGGAGGAGTATATTGAAGTGTCAGAAGATGATGATATAATTGCCTTGACTGATGTTGATTTCAGAGCTGAAAGGATTGAGGAGGAGGAAGGGTTAGTTGAGGAGATTTTGAAGGATACTGAATCGACACCAACGGTTGAAAAGCCTGAGGTAGTTATTCAAGTTAAGGAGGAATTTGAAGAGTTTCCAGTTAGCAGTGTTGCACAAGAAAATGTTGTACTGAATGAGGTTGAGGTAATGGATAGATTCTTCAACAAGTATGTGCTTGCTGATGAGTCTAAGAAACAACATAGACTTAGATTTGAAGCCCAACAAGTGGTTCAGAGGGAAATACAAGACATGCTGACATTGTTGAATAAGGATGTGATCAGCAAAAAGAAGGTGAAGAAACTTGAGCTTCCAGAGAATAGATCGGCAGAGTTTATTAGAAAAAGGAACAAGATGCCGTATATTGAAGATATTCTGGAAAAACGGATCTTTTGCAAGAAACAAGCTCCGTGTTCATTTCACAAGTTATTTAGAGTGCTAGAGCCAAACATGCCGAATCTGGTCAACTATGCCAGTTTTCTGAGAAATAAAACACAGGAGGTTGAGAAGGTCAAGAGTGAATTCAGAATAGTCGACCTGGTGAAGATAGAAAAGGAAAGATTTGTCAAGATTTTCTATCCAAAGTTCACTGTCACTAGATCAGATGGAAATACCTATGTGTTCACAGAAGCTGATATGTTCAACATGCACTTGGTAGACATTGAAGATCTTTTTGATGAATTGTGCAGAAACAAACGAAATGAACACGGTAGATTTGCACTTAAAACACTGTTTCACTTCATGCATACCAAATTGGTATTGATGTCAGTGCAAGATCTACAGATAGGGGTTGAACGGGGCATGAGGAAGATCAACATGACAGCGCCTCACAGAGATATCAAATTTGCTGGTGAGCTGAAAGAATTTCAAGTGATCATGGTGAAGCATCCAGCAGTCATGTACAAAGATTGAAATAAGAAGTTAAGAGCAATGAGAAGTGTAGAGCTGAACAAGTTTTCAGATGGAACTCTAAATAAAGTGTTGAGTGGTTTGAAAGGTAAGCTTGCAACAGATCAGAAAAGAAAGACGAAGAAAGGAGCTTTATCCATAAACGACCGAAGACTCATGGTTGAGTTTATTTCAAAGATTGAATGGAGGATCTCGGATCGAAAAAGTGTGAGAAGGTTTGAACAAAAGTTGGGCTTGTCAATTTAAAGACTTTGCTCTTTCCATCAAAGGGGGAGAATGTTAGGTTATGTTTTAGTTGATGGAAACAAAGTCTAGGGGCTATTTTGTATTTTCTTGATAGTTATTAGAAATGTATATATAGTATCTTTGACTTTCTATTTTGTAATAGATCTGACAGTTACACTTGGTACAAATTATTTTCTGAGAAAGGGCAGCGGTGATTGAAGATTCTCTGACATCATTTTGTAATCATCTGTTCATCAATATAATCATTCGGTCAGTGTTAATTCCATTTATTGTTCTTGATAATTTGATATTATTGATTGATAGGAAACTATCTTTCACAATACATAGATTACATAATAATCTACGTAGATTACATGATGATCTACATAGAATATGTTCGTCGATACTCTACATAGAATATGACAGATTCATTTTCATGGATTTTGAAGTTTAAAATCATTTTCAAACATGAATTTTGTTAAAAAAGGATTTTTGTATATGATCCACAATATTTGAATGTTTTTTTTTGGTTAAAAATGTGTTTTTGGTATATTTATTTTGTTAAAAAAATGTGTTTTTGGTATTTTTTTGTCAAAAAAATGTTTTTTTTTCAGTTCGTCTGTGATACTCTACGTAGAATATATGATAGTTGACATTCTACGCGATACTCTACATTATACTTGACATTCTACATAGATTACGTTCATCGGTTCGTCGAAGAATCTGATTCATAATGGTTGTGTCTTTGATGAACGTCTTTATGTATTATATCTAGATTTGGTTTGTATATTTATAGATATATGATACTTTATATAGAATACATGATATTCTATACAGAAATAACTAGTTTTGTATTTATGTAGAATTTTGTTATTGTTGTACTAGTAATTTGTTAATGTTGTATTCATATAGAATACATGACATTCTACACAGTATAATTTGTAGTTAGTTTGTATCTATGTAAAATATTGTTATTGATGTACTAGTAAATTGTTACCGTTGTATCTATATAGAATACATGATATTTTACATAGATAATATGATAATCTACATAGAATATGTTCGCCGGTTAATTTGTTAAAATTGTGTATTTGATGTATTCTACATAGAATACGTGATCCTCTATAGGTTATGTATAGTTTTGTTAATCTACATAGATTATGAATAGTAATTTGTTAAAACTGTGTTCTTACATATCATTCTATGTAACTTTCTACATAAATTATGAATAGTAATGTTAATTTACATAGAATATGAATAGTAATAGGTTAACACTCTGTTCTTACATATCATTCCATGTAACATTCTACATAGATTATGAATAGTAATGCTAATTTATATAGATTATGAATAGTAATTTGTTAAAACCGTGTTCTTACATATAATTCTATGTATTATTCTACATAGATTATAAATAGTAATGTTAATCTACATAAAAAGATTTAGAATTGTATAAGAAACATACAAATATATGAATATATAAGAAACATAACATTCTACATAGATTATGAATAGTAATGTTAACCTACATAAAATATATATAAAATTATATAACATTCTATATAGACACATAATATTTCTATATAGAATACGTTAATTTTTTAGCAATTAGATATTTTCTATATAGAAAAAAATATTTTTTTTATAAAAAAGGGTTTTTTTTACTTTAAAAATCAATTCTCATGAAAAAAGTAAGAGAGAAAGAGAAAACTCAGATTTTTTTCTTCCAAAAATACCCTTTCCTATATACAGTGGCGGATCCAGGAAATTTTTTATAGGGGTCAGAATTTATGAAGCTGTCGTAGTTCTGTAAAAAAATTTCTAACCTCAAAAATTCGGTCGGTTCATCTTGATTACATAATTAAAGAAATACGTAAATGCTACAGCTTGTTAATCGTTACAAACTAAAAAGAAATTAGATTCTACATTTTTCTCCTACGAGTTTTAATATTTGAAAACGGGTTATTAGTTATTACATGACCGTCCAAAACATTGAGTAATTCTCTATGGTTCAAATGCAATAGTCATTTTCATCACTAATTGAATTGTGGAATTTGTAGAGAAATATTAGAAGTTCTTCCACTTGATAAAAATTAGGATCTTGGTAAATTTTTTTTTTCAAAAAACGATTCATATTGTCTTATGAACTAAAACAATTAAACAAATGTTAATAAATGTTAGTTGTTAAACACTTAAAGTTTTAAACAAATAATAATTTAAATATCTAAAAGAATAAAACAACAAAGTCTAACAAACAACAATAAGTAAATAACAATAAAACTAACAATATATTTCTAGACCAAGCTAAATGTGAAGTGTCTAACAATGAAATAGTCTAATAAATGAATGTTCAATGCACATGTATTTTTAAATTATTTGTTAAATGGGTAACAAACTATTAGCTTTTAGTATATTTTCTTAGATTTTGTAACAAATTTTTTTATATGTGTGAAATTTATAAAAACTAACAAGGTTATTGGGGTCAAACTTAAAAAATCATAGGGGTCGAAATTTTTTCGATTATAAACATAACACTTAAAATAAAAAAGTTATCAGGGTCGTTTGACCCCCGTACCCGAGCAATAGATCCGCCCGTGCCTATATATATAGATTTGGGTTCAAATGAGTAACATTAGTTTTGCGGAGTACTGAAGGTACCTCGCTTAAAACCTTTTTTTTGAAAGTTTTATTCATGATCATGTTTAAATCAATAATATAAGATTACTTGTAAAAAATCACACACAAACACACACTAGAACTATGTGAACGTATGTGTTCACATAAATTGCATAGTTGTGAACGCAAAACAAGCATATTCACATAAATTTTTTCACGTTCACATTACTTTTAAGATGCTAGAAAGTGTGAATGTATGTAATTTTTTATAAATAACCTTATATTATTTGTATCCAAATGAATATGAGAAAAATTTAAAAAAAACTTTTTTTTTTTCAGTTCACATCCGAAGTCTGTGAGTTCACAGGTACTCATGGTACTCTGCATTTTTTAGGTACTCACACGAACCATATATATATATATGTATGTATGTATGTATATATATGTATATGTATGTATGTATGTATGTGAAGGATCTTTCGAGAATATAATTATTCTAGAGAAGTAAAGAAGCTATACGGGCCACACATTTTTAATGAAAGGTTAAAAGGCAATGTTAAATGTACACCCCCTAAGTTACTAATCATACACCCCCTCACTAATTAATTAAATATTCCTTAATTACATTAATCATTGTTTAATAATTAGATGATTTGATTGATGTCAAATCAACTTTTTTTTATTTGATATGGTACCCATAAATTACTAAACGTACACCCTCTATTGTCACATCAACTTTCATTTGTTTTTTATTACATGAGACCCACTACATTATTATTATTTTCGTCTTTTTATGCTTTTGAATTATTTGGTGTGTGTGTGTATGTGTGTGTGGGTGGGGGGGATGAGATCCATTGTGAACAAGTTATCATTGTGAACGTTGTGAACAAATAAAAAAAATACATATAATCATTTATATATATCAACAAGTGTTTGTAACATGATTCATATGATTTAAAAGGTTCATAGAAGTGTCCACAACAAGATTCAGAACATTCAAAAGATTCATAGTAGTTTTTACAACAAGATGCATATGATTCAACAAGATTTATAAGATTCGAAAAATTCATAGGATTTAATAAAATCCATAGGATCCAATAAGATTAATAGGTTAATAGAAGGATTGGGTAGTATTTTCAACAAGATTCATAAGATTCAAAAACTATTTTATGGTTGTTCACAATGTTCACAACGATAAAGTGTTCACAAAAGATCTTTAGTCTATGTGTGTGTGTGTATACGCGCGCGTGTGTGTGTGTATATATAGATGAGGTCATTGCAGAACCTAAATTTAGTGTAGAACTGTAGAACCAATATCGTCCATAGATTAGATTAATCTAATGGTCTTGATTAAAACAATCAAATTTGGAATTAGTGAAAAAAAGATTGACATTAGTGATATTTTAATTCATGCAAAGGTAAAAAAAGGAAAAGATTGGAAATAGCAAAAAGATTGACATTAGCAAAATAAATATCATTTTTCTTTAAATTAAAATAACATTAATATGATTAATTTTTAAATCAAAAAAATTATACCATAAAAACGAGAATTTTATACTCTTTAAAATGAGGGATATATTTTTTTCAAAAAAATTTTACGTGTTTATTTTTCGTAAAATTTTTTTTACCCAGACCACGATGCAATATAGCATGACGAGATCATTCAATGTCGAAGGAACACATGATAACGTATATTCAACATCGAAGTAATACTATATATCATATATGCAACACTGCATATACATTAAATATTAACAGAGCTAAACTAATGGTCAAAATTAGTAGTCAAAGTTGGTGGGTTTAACGAGAACGGTCATGATATATTTTTTTCGTAAAAACTTTACGTGTTTATATTTCGTAAAATTTTTTTTAACCCTAGACGACCATTCAGGATATTATATCGAGATCATTCAATGTCGAATTACAGTTTATATCACATATTCAACGTTGAAGTAATATTATATATCATATATAAAACACTGCATATACATTTGATATTAAAAGAGTCAAAAATGGTCATAGTGGGCAGTAAAACTTGGTAAGCTATTATTAATTCAATGTTAATTGCATAATTACCATCTTATCCCTAGTGTTGTATTATAATTCAATAGCTTAAATTGGTTCTATAGTTCTGCACTAAATTAAGGTTCTGCAATGATCCCAACCCTATATATATATATATATATATATATATATATATATATATATATATATATATATATATATATATATATATATATATATATATATATGTATATATATATATAGTCAGGTTCAAAAAGGTACCTCTCGAAATCAAGTGCACCCGAAGGTACCGACCTTAAAAAACTTTTTTTTAAATTTTTTTCTCATAATCATGTTTAATCTAATGTTATACACATGATATATGAATTTCACATACATTCACACTTTCTGTGTCCTTAAAAATTATGTGAATGCTCAATGCATATTGATGTGAATGGTCATCCATGTGAATGGTCATTTCACACAATGTGAATGGTGTGAATGACCATTCACATGATCTTTTTTTACCATTCACAAGATTTATGATGTTGCTTCTTTTGAAAAAAAGTCTTATAATGTTGTCTTATACACGTCTATTCAAAAAAAATATATGTGAATGATCATTCACATAAGGGTACGCTGGAATCTTACAGGTACGCTGATGAACCTGATTCTATATATATATATATATATATATATATATATATATATATATATATATATATATATATATATATATATATATATATATATATATATATATATATATATATATATATATATATATATAGATTGGGGTTCGATTGAAAACTTTTGTGCATCGAGGCATGATGTACCGCTAGCACACCTTTATTTTAATTAAGAAATGGATATAAATAAACTAGAACTAGCGGACAAATAGGCAAGTATTACCTATCCTTTACTAGCATAGCTTAAGTAAGTCCGGGTTGTCGAACTCAGGGACAATTGGTGTAATAATGATAGGAACCGTCAGTTAATGGTTAGCTATGGTTGAAATTGATTTAAAATGCATGTAAGATAAATGTGGACAAAAGATCTATCGCAATGACACACACGAGCAGGAAAGGAGATTAATAACTTGGATTTCTGACAAAGGGAAATATGTAACCAAATGGGATCACTCCCCCTAAACAACGGATGATTAATTGAAAGCGCAGATTGGATAATATACCGACATGATTTTTAACGAAACAACCACACAAATCTCTAAGCTATGGTTGAATTATTTAATCATGGCAGCTAATATTATGATCACTCAAATCTCTTATACATGAAAACAATATCGACTCATAATGCGAGCAATGACAATTTAGCTATGCGGATCTCTCGTTATAGCACAATAATCCCATAACTCACGAATTGAACACGCAAATCTCTTTTATATGTTCAGAACTTGAGTCATGCAAAACCGAATGCTCACAATAAATTTACGAACTTTGAAAGATGATTCGGTTGACACCGAATCATAAAATTCATGATATATTCTCATAAAAACATAAATCCCCTCTCATTGTTATGAAAACACTTTTTAAACATACTCTTTCACCATCTCTAGTAGAAAGGTTCAAAGACACCAATATATTTGGATCATCGAAAATGAATACTAACTATCTCGAACTCTCGTTATGGACATAATAAAGCATTCATAGCAAGTTTAAAGAGTCTCAAACAATACAACGAGATTTTCATTCAAAGAAAGCAAACTATGACATATCATCCAATCATATACAAAATATAAATCATCCAATGTTTAGGGTTTGTTACCCAAATGATTACATAGCAAAACTACTCCATTCTCATGGAGTAAAACATCATCTCAAAATAAGAAAGAATTCTACACATTAAGATAAACTTAGGTATAAGAATAACTCCCCTAATGATGTATGTGATGATGAAGATGCAATCCACCATGTCAAAACTCCAAGATAATCTCCTTCCTTGCCTTCCTTCTTCCCCTAGAAATCAAGAGTATGTGTGTTTTTGGTGATAAAAATCGTCTCTCCTTCATAAATGAGCAGATTCTTCCTTTTATAGGCTGGAGAGAACTCGCCGAGTACATTACAAGAACTCGCCGAGTACATGTGTTGTCAGCTCCTGATTAGATCCCAAATAGAGTGAACTCGCCGAGTAGATTACATGAACTCGCCGAGTTCATGTGTTGTCGACACCCTATTCGATCTGACAATTATCAGGAATATTCAGAAATAAGCAGAATTCAGGTGTACTCGCCGAGTACCATAGAGAACTCGCCGAGTTCATAGTGCAAAATCGGTTCTGTAATTGGGAGAACTCGCCGAGTAGATTACATGAACTCGCCGAGTTCTTCGGAGATCAGCTTTTCTGCTTTGGGTTGAACTCGCCGAGAATGCAACTGAACTCGCCGAGTTCTGCTTGTTTTAGCATCTTTGGCTCCAATTTATTCAACCAGCACCTGAAATGACAACATAAACCTATAAGATCGAGTTTGGGACGAAAATCAACCAAAAATCTATATAAAACACGAGATATCGTCCGATAAAACATGTACAAATTGGACGATATCAAGGCACCATTGAGAACTTTTGTGCATCGAACTATCTACCAAGGGTGCACAAAGAGCATTTAGGGGATATTAAATGTATGGAAATGATTTTTGAATTTAAATGTTTTTAAGATAATTAATAGCTAAATTTGGTATGAAAATCACCATTTCTTTCCTAAAACCACTTATGCTTGCTCTCTATCTCTCTCTCCCTTCTCTCTTAGCCCCCTCAGCCCCTCTTGCTTCCTTCCATCCTCGGCCACACACCACCATAGCACCGCCACCACCACCGGCAATCGTCAACCACCAACCACCACCACCATCGTGCACCTTTTCTTCATCGTCATTAATATTAACATGCACACTATTGTCCTCTCCTTTATTTTCCAATACACCACCGTAACTGCACCACCATCGCACCACCCGCCACCTCCCTTTCCCTATCTCGGTTCATGGCCGCTGCACCACCGTCCTCCTCCCCACCGGCCATCTCTCTCTCTCTCTCTCTCTACGACCAATAATCACGCATTTTTTGAATGCATGATAAATTTTTGAATGATGAACACCTTCAATGAAAAACACGATAAAATGATGCATTTTTGAATGATGAACACCTTCAAAGATAAAAGGATGTATTTTGATGATTTTGGAAGAGATGAACGATATGCATGTATTTGATTTTGGAAGAGATGAACGATATGCATGTATTTTGGAAGAGATGAACGATATGCATGAAGAGATGAATGATATGCATGTATTTTGATGATGAACGATGAAAGATGAAAGCTGAACAATATGCATGAAGAGATGAACGATTCATGTTTGTATTTTGATGTATTTTGATTTTGGAGGAGATGAACGATATGCATGATTTATTTTTGGAAGAGATGAACGATATGCATGTATTTTGATGATGAATGATGAACGATATGCATGAAGATAAGGGTGAGCAACGGTTCGGTTTGCGGTTTCCTCGAAAACCGAACCAAACCGAATTTAAAAAGAGTCAGACCAATTCGAAACCGAATTACAATTCGGTTTGGTTCGGTTCGAAAACCGAATTACCGAATTCAAAGTTGGTTTGTAAGCTACCTACTGCAGTGCTGCTGTATAAATATAAATTTACAAAATGACAACAAAAGAACCATTCAATATTCATGAACATCTCCACATTCACACACATAAATTAGCAACAAAAGTGTGGAGTACCAAACCATTGCTTGTTGTTGAAGTTGATAAGTCCATTCTAAATTTCTACCTTACGCCCTTCCTCTGAAATGAGAATTAGGTTACCACTTCTTACTGCCTTACGCCCTTCCTCTGTTCCTCATAACTCACTTAGTAATATTTGGTTTGGGTTGGGTAATAGTAATGGGTAATTGGGCATTATATTAGCCCATAATTACTAAATAAATAAATGATAAACCCATTCTAAATTTCTAATACTTATACATTTATACATATAATATATATTTAATAACTATTTAATTTTTTTCGGTAATTTGGTTCGGTTTGGTCTACATTTAGTGAGACCATAATTCAAACCACAAACCTAATTTAAAATTCGATTTGGTCTAAAACCAATTCGAAAACCGAATTTAATATTTGGTTTGGTCTAAATCGAATTCGGTTAGGTTTGATTTTCAGTTTCTTCGATTACAAACCAAATACTGCTCACCCTTACATGAAGAGATGAACGATTCATGTTTGTATTTTGATGTATTTTGATTTTGGAAGAGATGAACGATATGCATGATTTACTTTTGGAAGAGATGAACGATATGCATGAAGAGATGAACAATATGCATGTATTTTGATATATTTTGAATTTGTATTATTTTTGTTATTTTTGGAAGTGTAATAATTAAATAAAGATTGCATAATCATGTTTTACCCCTTCGCGAATTTCATTATGTGCACTTGATGCATAAAACTTTCTATTTAATTACCCTTTTGTCATTTGATCTAACCCACACATTCTTTTCATCCAAGGGACAATGAAGGTTCTTTTGTGCTTCGATGCACAAAAGTTCTCAATGGAACCTCCCTCTCTCTCTCTCTCTCCCTCACTCACTATATATATATATATATATATATATATATATATATATATATATATATATATATATATATATATATATATATATATACTAAAAATCTTTTGTGAACAAGTTATCATTGTTAACGTTGTGAACAACCATAAAATAGCTTTGAATCTTATGAATCTTGTTGAAAACACTACCAAACCCTTGTATTAACATATTGGGTACAATGGATTTTATTGAATCTTATGAATTTGTCGAATCTTATGAATATTGTTGAATCCTATGAATCTTGTTATAAAAACTACTATGAATCTTGTTATAAAAACTACTATAAATCTTTTGAATGTTCTGAATCTTGTTGTAGACACTACTATGAACCCTTTGAATCATATGAATCATGTTACAAACACTTGTTGATATATATGAATGGTTATATGTATTTTTTTATTTGTTCACAACGTTCACAACGATAACTTGTTCACAATGGATCTCATCCCTATATACATATATATATACATATATATATATATATATATATATATATATATATATATATATATATATATATATATATATATATATATATATATATATATATATATATATATATATATATATATATATATATATATCTGGAGACGTTTATTTGTAACATAATTTTTTTAAAAATAGTCCTCTTTGACAATATTACATAATATACTTTAGTAATAATAAACTTGTGTGTATTATAACTCCAAGTTTACACCATTAAAATCAATATTACAACTGAGTTGTTTATAAGCGAGTAACTGATCTTTGTACATTTCAACCCATCGAATTTCTTTTTTTCGCCTGTTTTTTTTTTTTTTTTGGAAAGCTTGTTAAACCCATAAAGACCTGGATGACCTTATTCCAAATCAACCTTTATAAAATGATTTCCTTGCACGTGTGCAATTGTGATGGAATTTTCATCAGTCGAACGTGAGTTTGTCCAAAGTGGAAAAATATGTCTTGCATCCTTCATTTGATAAATAATTTACAATGCAGTTTACATGCTGGAGATCAATATACCATAACGAAGACAAACAAGTATTTTTTTTTTTAGATTATGGAGAGTGAAAGATATATACATATATATATATATATATATATGTGTGTGTGTGTGTGTGTGTGTATATATATATATATATATATATATATATATATATGATGGACGCTTGGCAATTTGCATATGATCCTTAACATATTTATAGATATACAAAATTTTATTTTATCCCCTTATAGTTTCCTAAAATTTGCTACTTAAACCTTATATTTTTATAAAAGTTACGATTTACATCCTGTGCAATAATTCAAAAGCATAGAAAAACAAAAAATAAAAAAGGTGATGTGACAGTAGAGGATGTCCGATTTGAAATTTTGGGACCCACACAAAAGTTGATGTGACGGACGAATCACATCATCACTAAAAGACGAAAATAATAATAATCTAGTGGGTCGCATCAAATAAAAAAAGTTGATTTGACATAAATCAAATCACCTAATTATTAAGCAATGATTAATGTAATTAATGAATAATTAATTAATTAATTCGTGGGGGTGTACGCTTAGTAACTTAGGGGGTGTACATTTAACAAAGTCCGATTAAAAATATAAATGATATTTTGTAATATAATTTAAAAAAAGGTTATAATGGTCATTAGAAAAAGATGTAAGATTAGATTGGGTATTAGAGGCAAATCTAAGTTATCTCTCCAATCTCTAAAATATTTTGATATATTAAAAACCCAGATTATATAATTTTGAAAACTAAGCTCATTTATTTTTATTTGTTTCCATTTGTTTTTTTATTTTTGTGATTTACTATTCTGACATCGTAATATTTATCAATACATAATTTCTAGTGAAACTAACAAATGATACAAATACACAGGTATGAATATATATATATATATATATATATATATATATATATATATATATATATATATATATATATCAGTTCACATTTCAATATCTATACTATTGTAAGACTAGACTGTTTTATTACATTTTCCATTAAGTGCTCTCTGGATTCAGAGAGCTGTATGAATTAAGTAATGCTGACTAGAGAAATTTTATTGGAAAAGATAAAAGGGGGAAATATTGGGAAATAAATGGGGTGAATGGGGAACACATAGGGTCTCTTGGTTTATTAATTGGGCTGACCGAATTTGAGTTCTGATTTTAATAAGTCATTATCAAACAAAACTTAATGGACTGACCAGATTTTTTGGATTAAACCTAATAAGTTGTTATCAAACAGTCCCTAACTAGCTTGCCACGTCTCGTCATATGCTATTGCCATGTGGCGTCACCTGCTACTGCCAATTAGAAATTATGTTGTCTTAGATCTATAATTAATCTATATCAAAGTTAATTTAAATAATATCTAAACAAATCTAAATCTAGACTAAATCTCATCTAATATGAAACCCAAACTTGAATTTGAATTTATTTAAATTTATTATGTTGTATAAGTAGATACTATACATGTGATAAATTTTTTTAATATATCCTACAAATTAATAACATTATTTTTTCTAATTTAAACCCATGTATATACATGGGTATATAGACTAGTATATAATGACATGCGTATATGAATACTTCAACCATAAAAAGTTCTAGCAATGAATAACATTCATGCATGAATGTTTTTGTGATAAATAACATCACTGAAAAATATTCATATATAAATTACACAAACAACAAATGAGTATTATAATAATAATTTTTTGGGATAATTACTAAAATAGCCAAATCTCACACCTTTATTCACTTTTTAGCCATTTTATATACATTTTACCAAAATAGCCACAATTTACGTGACCACATTTACGTGATAGCCACAATTTACGTGATTTGTACTTTTTTCATTTTTTTAATGCATTACGTTACAAAAAGTGTTTGGTCACGTAAATTGTTGTACTTGGTCACGTAAAGTGTGACAAGACATCCCACCAAACATTCATGGGGAAGGAGCAAAAATGGTCACGTAAAGTACAACAATTTACGTAACCAGACACCTTTTGTAACGTAATGCATTAAAAAATGAAAAAAAGTACAAGTCACGTAAACTGTGGCTATCACGTAAATGTGGTCACGTAAATTGTGGCTATTTTGGTAAAATGCATAAAAAGTGGCTAAAAGTGAATAAACCCTTGAAAAATGACTCTTTTTGTAATTATCCCTTATTTTTTTGATACATTCAAAAGTCTCATTAAAATTATTAATGTGGGTCAGTAGGCATTCATTCATTATGAATTTTTCCATTCATGGGTTGTGGGCACATTATGAGAATTTATTTCAGAATGCATGTTATTATCTGCAACAAATATAACGTGCGATTAACATGTTGTTTATTCAATGTATGCAGTGAAAGAAATGCAGCTACACAAACTGCTGACGTGGCGCAGAATAGGCAAGTCAAATGATGACGGGGAGGACAACTATACGACACCTCAGCAGAGCAATGGAGCGGGAGGCATATTTGTTGTAGGCGGTGCAGAATCACCAAAGGACGATACTGCATTTAATGAAGCACGTAAGTCATTTAATGCAAGACACATGTAAAGCAAATATGGAGACAACAACCAAAGTGGGTACAGTACGGATCAGCTGAAGAAGAATTTGACTTTAGGAAAATTTGACTTTGAAGATTCACCAGTGTAAATCTTGACCGGAAGTTGTTAACAACAATTGTATCTTTGCCTCTGTGTATCTTTAACAGATACTTAAGTTTAAGATCTGAAGAAGAATCAAATTTAGAAAATTCAGTTGGATTCTTTTCACTTTCTGTAGATAAATCAGATTGATCAACTTTAGATTTTGAACAAACTGAATGATCTTTAACCTCTGATTCTTTTGAAGAAGGAAATTTATTAAATTGTTTAGAAAGATGAAGTATCTGATCTTCTAATCCTTTGATAATGACCAAATAAGAATTTCTGTCATTATCAAATGATTGGAAATTAGAATTTGAAAGATTGTTCTTTGATTAAAAACATCTTTCTTTCATCGTCAAACAATTTAGATTTAGCTTTAAAATCTTGTTCTTTAGTAAGAACTCATGTCTTTCATTCTCAAGTGAATCTTTAGTTAAAGACAACTTGTTTTCAAGAGCAAAAAATATTCTTCACATTTGTTTAAAACACAACTTTGATCAGTATGATTTGTCTTGGAAAGTAATTCTTCAAGATCTTTAACTTTCTTGTAAAGATCAGATCTTTCAAGCAAATGATATTTCAGTTGAGTTGCATTCTGAAAATTTGCTCGTTTTGAATCGTCAAGGTCTTTTGATAATTCAGATATTTTCAATTTAAGAGCTGTACTCTCAGAATTTTGTTTGACTTTTAAGCTCTGAATTTCTTCTTTCAGTATTGATACATCACGTAAAGCAAGAGCTTTATCAGTATTTAATTGAACAAGAATGTCGTAATTGTTCTTACGAATCTTTTCAGATTCAGTAAGTTTTTCAATCAGCTCAGACTTTGAAAATTTTTCATATTCCATTATGAATTGCAGAAAAATGAATTTCCAAGATCTTTTATGGACTTATGAAAATTTGAATGAATCTTGATTGAAGAAAAATGAATCTTGAATGATTAATTTGTTAAAAATCAGCTCTGATTTGACTTTTTGACATTGAAATTTTAGATTTTCTGCAGAAAAATGCCCGTAACTTTTTTCTGGAGTGGAATTGAGCCTCGAAAATTTACCGAACCGGTAGGCTGAAAAATGCTCGTTACTTTTTTCTCGGTTTAAGCTTCGTTTTGGCGTATGGTAGGCTGTCTAACGATGTTCCAGTCAAAAGTTATGGTCAATTTAAGCAGCAAAGGTCATATAGTCAAAACTTGAATGATATGGGATGAAACTCGAATGTATAAGAATCAAACTCGATTGATGTAGCTCAAAACTCGAATGAAGTAGCTTGAAACTCGATAAAAATTACTTGAAACTCGAATAAGCCTTAACTAAACTCGATTGAGTTACAAATGAAACTCGGATGAATGAAGTTGAAACTCGAATCAGCCTATTTAAAACTCGAATGAATCCCAGCAAAACTCGAAGTACTTGGCAACAAACTCGAATGATATTGTCTTGAAACTCGAATGATACAGCTTAAAACTCGATTAATGAAGCTAGAAACTCGATTAACAAAGCTTGAAACTCGAATAATGAAGCTAGAAACTCGATTAACAAAGCTTGAAACTCGATTAATGAAGCTTGAAACTCGATTATTGAAGCTTGAAACTCGAATAAAGAGGCTTGAAACTCGATTTAGTCTTAATAAAACTCGATTAACACTTGAAAAACAGGTATGTTCGAGTTTTAACAGAAACTCATAAAACCAAGTTTAAAAATCATAATTTTCAACAAAAATTCACCAAATGAGCTCAAATTATGATCGAGTGTGCGTTTTTTTATACAGAAACAACTTTTGTGAAACAAATTTGGCATTAAAAAACTAAAATCGACCAAAAACCTCAAGAACACACACTTTTTCAAAAAAATCTGAAAATTCTCAATTAAATTCTGTGTGTTTGGAATTAAAATTTGATACTTATATCATTGAATTCGTCTTTAAAATTCGCACCTTCGATCCAAATATCAGATCATTTCATCCACAAAATCAAAATCCTCAATTGATTTTCGGATTTTCAAAAAAAATGAATATAACAGTGTTCTTGGAAAAAAAAAAACGATTTCAGATTCAAAATTCACTCAAATTCAGCAATATTAGGCTCTGATACCAATTGTGAATTCATATTTTCATGCAATTCAATCACATACAAACAATCAATATGAACAATAACAAGAATTATCAACACAATCTATTGAATGATTAAGAGAGAAGAATATTACAATGAGTTCTTGGTGACTTGCACAATACTTTTTCTCTCTATCAATCCGTGTATCAGTTCCCTCCAATCTCAGATCTGTCAATTGTTATTTAAACATTAGCACCTATATCCTATTTATACACAATACACAAGTATTGTATATTTACACATACAACCCCTATACTATTACAAACATATACAATATAATTGTTTCATCTCTATTATTTATTCCCAACATAATGTTTACATCGTTTATGAAATTGAACACAAAGCTAAGTGTGGAATCTGGGAATGCTTATCTTCGTTAATATATTCAATCAAACAACTCGATTAAGTTTTCTTTTACAAATCGCGCAAGTAGTTATTTTTATAAGGCAAGCAATAATATTTCTCAATCAATCTCTTTTTCCAAGTATTTAGTGTGCAACGCTAATCGCTCAAATACGTGAATTTAACCTCTCGCTCTCTGTGGATACGATCCCTACTTACCCTAGCTTCTAAGGTAATTGGTGGTTATTTTTGGCGAGGCAACGACACTCGTATCAGCCCTCATGGGTGATGCCTCCACCTTTCAGTAACCTTAGCCAGAGAATATACCCCCTAGCTCAAATAACGAAAGATAAAGTGTGAAAAATGTCTGGGAGGCCGAACAATGGAGATATTTTCCTCCACCCTGTTGGTTTCCGCCAATGTGGTACCCTCCTGGGGCACAAGGAGGTCAGTATATGCGCCCTTCGGCCAATCGCACAGAGGCCGGAGGAACCTCAGAACAAGAAATGCTAGATACCCCGTATTCTGCAGCACATGACGACGATGGCAACCCTTACATGGAGCAATCTCCCTTTACTGAGCGCATAACCAACTTTCTTTTTTAAAGCTGGCCTGGTATTGCCTAAAGGAATCAAGTCCTATGATGGTACTACGGACCCAGATGATCACTTGAAGATATTTGAGGGGATTATAGAGTTCCAACGTCATCCCATGCCTTTATGGTGCCACTTGTTCTCCATTACCATGCAGGGCGTTGCCCGTCTGTGGTTCAACAGCCTAACGTCTGCTAGTATAGATAGCTATAAAGACCTCAAGGCCCAATTCAGAGGTAACTTCTTACAGCAGAGAGAGCATCACAAGAATGTTTGTGTGGTCCTTGGAAAGGGGCAAGCTCAGATGAATCGCTAAAAGAATATTTTGACAGATTCTTGAGAGAATCCCAAAGAGTAGAAGGTAAAACCGACGCCATGGTAATAAACAGTTTTGTAATCGAGCTGAGGTCGGGGGTGTTCAATAGAAAGATGATGAAAAAGCAGCCGGACACCATAGCAGACCTTATTGAGAAGGTAAATACCTTCATTGAGGCGGAAGAGTCCAATAATGAGAAGGGAAGACTTGCAGAAGGAAAGAAAACCCGGGCGAACCTCCCGGCGGGAGGTGCAAGGTCTGGGCAGGGGCCATCCAGGACTTCTGATCACGGTAGGCAGCAAAGCAACCCGGTAACACCGCGACGTTTCATGCCATACTAGCAGTTCACCTCCCTGACTAAGTCCCCAAAAGAACTACTGATGACAGAATCGGTCAAAAGCTCCTTCAAACCCCCAGCGAGAATGAATACAACTCCTTTCAAGAGGGACCGTAGCAAGTGGTGTGAGTTCCACGAAGACCATGGGCACGACACAAATAGTTGTGCTGACTTAAAAAGAGAAATAGATGCATGTGTACAAAGTGGGCGTCTGAAGCACTTAGTACGACCCATGAAGGTTCAGAATTCCTCAAAGAAGGATGAAGAGGGTGAAAAGAAGAAATTCGCTTGGGCAGGAGACCGGAAGGGGATAAAGGAGCATTATCAAATCAGAAAAAGGAGGAAATATTGATGGTTCGGGGAGAACTAGGAGGGGTAAGGAGGATGGCCAAGAGATCTTCATATGAATGGATGGAAGCCTTGGAATTTACGGAAGAGGATCTAGAGCTGAATCCGTCCAACGGAATGGAGCCTCTGCTAATAAGGGCAATCATAGGGGGAGTATTTGTTCCCAGAGTGTATGTGGACATGGAAAGCACGGTGGAAATCATGTATGAAAATTGCTTTAATAAGATGCACCCAAGTGTACAGAGAACCTTGGTCCCGACTAATAATCCCCTTGTAGGATTCGCGGGACAGCAGAGCTGGCCGATTGGGAAGGTAAAAACGTTAACTAGCATGGGGAATGAACGACTATTCAAGACAATGGACATAGAATTCTTGGTTATTAGGGCAGACTCACCATACAACATAATAATAGGAAGACCAGCTATGCTGAAATGGGGAATGGTAGCATCCACCATTCACGCCATGGTAAAATTTCCCACAGAGGAGGGAACGACGCTTATTCTAGGAGATCTGCCAGAATACGTGCATGAAACAGAGGAAAACAAGGTAATAAGTGCAGGAGGGGGAGTCCTTGAAGGAGCAAAGCAGCAACCTTTGGACCAAGTTGCAATCAATCCAGAGCACCATGAGCAGACGGTAGAGATTGGTACAGAGCTTAGCCCATGGGTCAGGAGCAAGTTGATAAATCCGATGCATGATAATCGAGACATTTTCGCATGGGAACCGAAGCACATGACGGGAGTACCAAGAGGGTTAGCAGAGCACAGATTGAACGTCTATGCAAGCAAGACTCCAGTAAGATAGAAGCGCAGGATGCAAGCGGAAGACAGGGCAAGGGCAATCGAAGAGGAAGTGTCTAAGCTCGTGGAGGCCGAACTCTTGAAGGAGGTAACCTATCCTACTTGGGCCGCTAATCCAGTAATGGTTAGGAAATCGGATGAGACATGGCGAATGTGCATCGACTTCATGGATCTAATAAAGCTTGCCCAAAAGATTGCTACCCTTTACCAGAAATAGATCAAAAGATTGAGGTTGTAATACCTTTCAATTGGAAGTGCTTCCACTACGCATACAAAGGTTACCATCAAGTGCAAATGGCCAGGGAAGACGAAGAAAAAACAACTTTCTATACCAACAAAGGGGTGTACCATTATGCCAAGATGCCTTTCGGGTTAAAAAATGCAGGAGCGACATACCAAAGGTTAGTAGACCGGGTGTTTCAGGAATAAATAGGAAGGAACATCGAAGTGTATGTGGATGACATGGTGATAAAGAGCAAAACGGAGGATAAATTACTAGAGGATGTGGAGGAAACATTTCATAACCTCAGAAAAGCTAACATGAAGTTGAACCCGACTAAATGCTCTTTTGGTGCAACTAAGGGGAAGTTTCTGGGATAGATAACCGAAGAAGAAGGATTCCGAGCAAACCCTAAAAAGATACAAGCAATATTGCAAATGGGAGCTCCCTTAACAATAAAACAAATGTGGTGCTTAAACGGAAGGTTAGCTGCCCTCCACAGGTTCTTATCAAAAGCCGCCGAAAGATCTCTTCCATTCTTCAAGATGCTGAAAAAGTGCACTAACAAGAAAGACTTCAAATGGAGCAAAGAAGCAGACGCGGCGTTTAGGGAGCTAAAGGCCTGCATACAGAACTTACCTTATTTGGTGGTACCCAACACGGGGAAAACATTGTTTCTAAATCTGTCAGCAACAGATGAGGCAATTAGTGCGATATTAGTGGCAGAACGGAAAGGAAAGCACATGCCTATGTACTTTGTTAGTCGGGCCTTGCACGGAGCGGAAGTAAGATACATGACACCAGAAAAGCTAATTCTGGCCCTGGTGCATACAGTCCAAAGGCTAAGGAGGTATTTCCAAGCACATGAGATAGTAGTACTTATTGAATTTCCCATGAGGAAAATCTTACTTAAGCAAGAGGCCTCGGGCCGTTTAATAAAGTGGGCAATAGAGTTAGGGGAACATGACATAGGGTTCAGACCCATATCAGCAATAAAAGCACAAGTGTTAGCAGACTTTATTGCAGAAATGCCCGCAGAAACAGGATACAAAAATAACATATAGAGCAATGTCAAAATAGAGGAGGAAGTATGGCAGCTGTTTGTAGACGGAGCTTCCGGAAAGAATGGGTCCGGAGCAGGCTTACTATTGATAACCCCAGAAGGGATGGAAATTGGGCACACACTATGTTTTCACTTCAAACCCTCATACAATGAAGCAGAATATGAAGCACTTATTGCCCGACTGGAAATGGCTAGGCATATGAAGGTGAAAGCCATAAGGATATCGGCTAACTCGGCGTTAGTGGTAAACCAGGTGAATGGGTCATACAAGGCTAAAGACATTGTAATGCAGAAGTACCTTCAGAAAGTCAAGGAGTTGGTGCGGCAGTTTGACCAGGTAATATTGTTCCACATACCTCGTAGTAAAAACCAAAAAGCGGACGCCCTCAGTAAGTTGGCCACGATACTCTTCCCAGAGCTTACGAAGACAGTGCAAGTTGAGGTGTTAGAAGAGAGAAGTATAGAAAGGCACATGGCAGCCCCGGTGGTAGATGACGAAGCAAGTTGGATGACACCAATTATTGACTATTTGCAGGCAGGCATATTACCAGCGGATACGGCAGAAGCTAGGAAGATAAGGATATAAGGGCCCAAGTACGTAATGGAGGATGGGATACTGTACAAAAGATCATATTTGATGCCAAGACTCGATGCGTGGGACCTAGGGAGGCAGATTACCTTGTAAGGGAGATGCATCAGGGAATTTGTGGCATCCATGCAGGAATAAGAACCATTGTACGAAGAATAGAAAGGGCATGATATTTCTGGCCGACAATGTGCACGGATGTAGAAGAAAAGATAAAAGCATGTGAATCCTGCCAGAAGCATTGGCCAATCACCAGGGGTACCCCAACTGTAACATCCCTATTTTTCAATTATATGTAATTTACAATTAATTGGACTTAATTGTTGTATTAAAGGATTATTATGTTAATTTAAGTCAATTCTATCATTATATCAGTTAAATGAGAGAATACGAAGTTGATGGGTATAATGTGCAATTGGGTCAAAATAACAAATAAAAGATGGAAACCTCTTTCATTTTCCACCAACTCACACTCTCTTTAACTCTCTCGATTCTCTCTCTTTCCCTCTCTAAAAACCCACAAGTTTCATCATCAAGAATCAGAGATTTGTTGGATTCAAGTGTTCAAAAGTTGGATTCAGATAGCAAATAAGGAATTATAAGCATTACAACAAACGATTTGAGGTAATAATCACTCCTATTTACGAATTTATGAGATTTTGGGTTCAGTTTTGGTGAGAACCGAATCAAAGGATTTTGGTTCAGATTGTTAATGCATGTTAGAATTTGTTATTGATATGTTAAAATCGAGCATATATGTTGTAGTATACAAAATTTCAGAATCAGATTCAAAGTCTAAGTGTGATTTCAAGATAAGTGTGTGTTTTAGTGTGTGTGTTCATCGAGACACATAGAAAAAGTCACATAAATGGGTTATTTTGGTACATAAATATGATGATATAAGTTAAATGATAGCATATAAGTTCATATCTGCAATTTTAGATATTCAAACATGCAAAAATGGACCAAACATAATTTCAGGAAAATATTGGAAATTTTCTAAGTATGAACTCGGATGATGATCCATCCGAATTCGGATTCCCCATTTTCGGATCATGCTCAATTCGGATCATTATAGCATTTCGGACCACACCCCATTTCGGTTCTACCCAATCCGGACCACTAGTAATTTCGGATCCCGTACACAATTTCGGACCATACACTCATTTCGGACTAACCCTATTTCGGACCTACCCCAACTTCGGATCTCACTCAATTCGGACCATCCGGAATTCAGTTAGGATTTCATTCAAATTACAGAATACAAGTTTTAAGCAATTACTGACACAAATTCACTATTACACTTACTTTACAGATCATTGTGGTGTTATCAAAACACACATTGATTCAGAGACAAGTCACAATACCAATCACTGTGAGTAACAGATTGTCATTCGAACATTTATTGTTTTTGCATTCATGTTTATACATTCAATGGCATGTTCACATTGTTCATATACATCATTTGGCACTCATGAAATGATTTGTTATTATGATGCACACTCGTACTTGACATGTAATACACATGTAGCCAGCGTTCAATTGAAAGTGCATTTATTTACATCATGCTTGCACTGCATGATCATTACTTCACAATCTGATGCGACCTGGACTGGGGCTGACAGCAGGCCACTGTCGGGGACTGATCATCCCACTCGTTATCCCGTCAGGCTCGGCACATCCCCGATCAGCATTTGAACTGCCAAACCAATGCTAGCAATGCATGGTTTACACATACATTGAGGCTTACACTGTCTGTTTTCACATACATGGGGCTTACACTGCCCATGGTTAAGCATTGCTTGTAAAGAAATATTTGTTGTTTGCATAATCTGTTATCTCACTAAGCAATTAGCTTACTGTTGACTCACCATGTTTTCAGGCAAAGGCAAAAGTGTAGCTGGATCTTCCACTTAAGCAATATCAATTCGATATCCCGGAGACCTTAGTAGCTATTGGTACTTGAATGTAATAGCTTTGGGCTGAGATTTTCTACTTTCAAAACAATTTGTGATGTTGTAATAGTTAGACTTTATCACTGTAGACATGTACTTTCATTGCTTTAGTGTGGAACAGCTTAAATCTATTTTAAGTATTCAATTTCAATTATTATGATATTCATTGGGTTGTTTGTTGATCCTGGTGATTTCAATTAATCTATCAAAGCAAGAGGGTGTCACAGGTTTTGGTATCAGAGCATTAGTTTGAGGTTTCAAGTTTCCGCGAGGACTTGGACTCAAACTTAGGTTATGATATTAGAATGAACTTCTAAGTAATGATCTGAACTAAGATAGGATTGACATGCACACGGGGACAAAATAAAGGGTAACTGTACACTTAGGACTTACAAATAAATGTTCTAAATATAAGTTGTTATATTTCAGAACATGTCAGGAGACGATATGACTCCTCAGCAAATGTTCCAGATGATGCAAGCTCTTACGGAACAGAACAACGAATTACAATCTAAACGAATGGCTGAGCAGGCTCAGTCATTTGCTGATCAGTCAAGGGCCAGAGATGAGGCCGAAGCAAAACGTAAGGCTGACAAACGAAAGAACAAGGAACAACAACAGGATGAGCAAGAGGAAAGACAAGACACTGGGTCCTCTAACAGACCAAGGGGTTGTAGGTTTAAGGACTTCAAAAGTAACGGAGCGGTTACTTTTGATGGAACTGGAGATGCTGTGACTGCATTGGAGTGGATCACCACCACGGAGAGAACTTTCAAAATCAGCGACTGCGCTGATAAGGACATGGTCCGCTTTGCAACCGCTATGTTTGCAAGGGACGCAGTCATGTGGTGGGATGCCATGACACATGTGTTGACGATGGAGATAGTGTCACACATGTCCTGGAACGAGTTCAAGGAAGTATTCTCTCAGCAATACTGTCCTACCGATGAGAAGCGCCGTCTAGAGGCGAAGTTTCTGAACCTGACTCAAGGAACAAAGACGGTTACACAATATGCCGTTGAGTTCACCCGATTAAGCTTGTTCGCACCGCATCAAGTTGACACAGAGGAAAGGAAGATAGCCCGGTTTGAGGCCGGTCTAGACTATGAGATACGCCGAACCATGAGTGGGGTTCGGTATACAACTTTTGCCGGTTTACTGGAGGCTGCTCGGAATGTGGAGCAGATCGTCTTATTATCAGGGTATGTTATCGGGTCAGCCTCCGCAACACCAACTCAACCGTCGCCGCCAAAAAGGCAGCTGGAGTCTGGATCTTCCCGATTTTCTCCTCAATCCCATCAACAATCTTCATCACCTAAGAAAGGAAGGGCCTTTTCGGCCAGTTCAGAAATGAGAGACTGCAGACGATGCAGAAAAGCGCACTCTGGGGAGTGCAAGACTCAGGATATGTACTGCTTCTGCTGTGGGCAGAAAGGCCATCACTGGGAGCATTGTCCACGAAAAGATGATGCATGTTACAACTGCCACAGACTTGGCCATTTTTCAAGGGACTGCCCGAAACCCCCACGAGACCAGAATGCTCAACAATCAACAGCAAGATCTTCTGTAGCTTCCACGGCTCGCAAAGATCAATCTCAAAGGGCTCCGACAAGGGCGTTCCAAATCACAGCTGAAGAAGCAAAAGATGACCCGGAGGTGGTCACTGGTACGTTCTATGTTAACTCAATTCCTGCACGTATCTTGTTTGATTCCGGAGCAAATCGTTCATTTGTCTCCACTACATTTGCTCGTCAATTCAATATGCCTACTTCCAAACTGCAATTTGTACTTGACATAGAAACTGCTAGCAACATGTTAGTTAAAGCAGACAAGGTATATAGGAATTGCACTTTACTTGTAGAAGATGTAGTGTTCAACATAGACTTAATTCCCATGGAGTTCGGGGAATTTGATGTTATAGTAGGCATGGACTGGTTAGTTCACAACGAGGCCCAGATTGTATGCAAGAAAAGGATGATTAAGATTACCACTCCTGAGGGCCGAGACATTTGCATTTATGGTGACAGACACAAAGGCGACCTATGCCTTATATCAATTGCAAAAGCCCGAAAGCACGTTGCTAAGGGTTGTTCCGCATATTTAGCCTACGCTGTCGATGCAAAGGCTGAAGTTCAATCTCCTTCTACCGTTCCCGTCGTTTCTGAATTTCCAGATGTCTTTCCAGAAGATATCTCGGGATTGCCACTCGATCGTCAAGTGGAATTCCGCATTGATCTCATTCCCGGAGCTGCTCCAATAGCAAAGGCTCCTTATCGATTAGCCCCTGCTGAGATGCAGGAAATGATGAAGCAATTACAGGAGTTGCTCGATAAGGGTTTTATACGCCCAAGTTCTTCTCCATGGGGCGCTCCTGTGTTGTTTGTTAAAAAGAAAGATGGCACATTGCGTATGTGCATCGATTACCGAGAACTCAATAAAGTCACAATCAAGAACAAATACCCATTGCCCCGGATTGATGATCTCTTCGACCAGTTACAAGGCGCAAGCTACTTCTCGAAGATTGATCTTCGTTCGGGTTATCACCAACTCAAAGTACGCCCAGATGACATTCCAAAGACGGCTTTCAGAACTCGTTACGGACACTACGAGTTTCTGGTAATGCCATTCGGTCTCACAAATGCGCCGGCTGCTTTCATGGATCTCATGAATCGAGTCTGCCGGCCAATGCTCGACAAATCGGTCATCGTGTTCATCGATGACATTCTCATCTATTCAAAGACCGAAGAGGATCATGCAGCACATCTGAGAGAATTGTTAGAGTTGCTGCGCAAAGAGCAACTTTATGCCAAATTCTCTAAGTGTGAATTCTGGTTGAGGCAGGTACGTCTCAACATCTCAAATGATTCCTTGATCCTTACATTCACTTATGAACTCTTTGTTAACTTGTACCTACTCAATATTCAATTCAGATCCAATTCTTGGGGCACGTGATATCTGGTGCAGGGATTGCTGTTGATCCTGCAAAGATCGAAGCTATCCAGAACTGTGAATCACCTCGCAACGCCTCCGAGATTCGTAGTTTTCTGGGATTGGCTGGTTACTACCGCCGATTCATCAAGGATTTTTCCAAAATCGCCGTTCCCCTTACCAAGCTTACTCGCAAGAACGCGACCTTCTTTTGGAAAGAAGAACAACAAGTGGCTTTTGACAGATTGAAGAGACTGCTAAGTGAAGCACCAATTTTAGCCCTGCCTGAAGGGAACGAAGACTTTGTAGTTTACACAGATGCATCAGGCATGGGTTTGGGTGCTGTTCTGATGCAAAGAGGAAATGTCATAACATACGCTTCCAGACAGCTCAAACCACATGAGAAAGATTACTCTACTCATGATCTGGAGCTAACTGCTGTGACTTTCGCTCTCAAACTTTGGAGGCACTATTTGTATGGAACCAAATGTCAGCTCTTCACCGACCACAAGAGTTTGAAGTACATATTCAGTCAGAAAGACTTGAATATGAGGCAAAGAAGGTCTATGGAGCTGATCAAAGACTATGACTGCGAGATCTTATACCATCCAGGGAAGGCCAACGTAGTGGCCGATGCCCTAAGCCGAAAAACGTACTGCAAGGCGTACTGTTATGCCTTGACTTCTACAATTTTGACGTCAACTATCATAGACGATGTAAGGGCTGCTCAGTTGCAGGCCTTAAAGGAGGAGAATGTAAAGGACGAGGATGTCAGAATTCAAATACCTTTAATGCAAGATGATGGAACCGGACTGAAGGGTGTTTATGGCAGAGTTTGGGTCCCTAAGTTCGGGAACATGCGAGAAGTAATACTTGCAGAAGCTCATCAGTCTAAGTTCTCAATTCACCCTGGAAGCACAAAAATGTACAACGACTTGAAAGCCGACTTCTGGTGGCCAGGGTTGAAAAGAGATGTTGGACAATACGTAGAAAAGTGCAGAACTTGTCGATTAGTCAAAGCAGAGCACCAACAGCCCTATGGTAGTATGCAACCTCTTCCTATTCTAGAATGGAAGTGGGACCATATTACTATGGACTTCATAACAAAGCTACCAAAGACTCGTCGTCAACATGATGCTATTTGGGTCATTGTTGATCGATTAACAAAATCTGCTCACTTTATTCCAGTTCGAGAAACTTATTCGCTGGACCGTCTTGCCCAGATTTACGTAAACGAAATCGTCATTAGGCATGGTGTGCCTAAGTCTATTGTCTCCGACCGAGATAATAGATTTACTTCTAACTTCTGGGCTGCTCTGCAAAACGGTCTTGGTACTCGTATCGCAATGAGTACTGCCTATAGACCACAATCTGACGGGCAGAGCGAAAGGACGATATAAACTCTGGAAGACATGCTCAGAGCGTGTGTCATGGATTTGGGTGGTAACTGGGACGATCACCTCCCATTGGTTGAATTCTCCTACAACAACAGTTACCATTCCACAATCAAAATGGCACCATTCGAATTCCTGTATGGCAGAAAATGTAGGACTCCAACCTATTGGAGGGAAACAGGAGAAACTCCAATAGCTGGTCTTGCCTTATTGCAAGAAACCAATGAAAAGATCCAACTCATTAGACAGTACATGAAAACGGCACAAGATCGGCAAAAGAACTATCACGATCGCCGTCATAAAGCGATAGAATTTCAGAAGGATGAATGGGTATACTTAAAGGTTTCTCCGATGAAGGGAGTTACAAGATTTGTTAAGCGAGGAAAGCTATCACCTCGATTCATAGGACCCTTTAAAATAATAGAAAGAGTTGGTAATCAGTCCTATCATTTGGACTTGCCGGAAGAATTGTCTGGTGTTCACCCGGTCTTCCATGTTGGATACCTAAGAAAGAGTCTGGTGCCCGAAAGGGAACCATGGACTGATCATTCAGAAGTAAAGATTGACGAACGACTAAGGTTCATTGATGAGCCGGAGTGTATTCTAGAAACAAAAGTCAAGAAACTTCGCAATAAGGAAATCCAAATGGTGCTGGTCAAGTGGAAGCATCATCGGGGAGCTATTCATACTTGGGAATCGGAAGAAGACATGAAGACTAAGTACCCAAGTTTGTTTAGCGCAGCATGACTTCGCGGACGAAGTACAGGCGTGGTGGAGCCCATGCTGTAACATCCCTATTTTTCAATTATATGTAATTTACAATTAATTGGACTTAATTGTTGTATTAAAGGATTATTATGTTAATTTAAGTCAATTCTATCATTATATCAGTTAAATGAGAGAATACGAAGTTGAGGGGTATAATGTGCAATTGGGTCAAAATAACAAATAAAAGATGGAAACCTCTTTGATTTTCCACCAACTCACTCTCTCTCTAACTCTCTCGATTCTCTCTCTTTCCCTCTCTAAAAACCCACAAGTTTCATCATCAAGAATCAGAGATTTGTTGGATTCAAGTGTTCAAAAGTTGGATTCAGATAGCAAATAAGGAATTATAAGCATTACAACAAACGATTTGAGGTAATAATCACTCCTATTTACGAATTTGTGAGATTTTGGGTTCGGTTTTGGTGAGAACCGAATCAAAGAATTTTGGTTCAGATTGTTAATGCATGTTAGAATTTGTTGTTGATATGTTAAAATCGAGCATATATGTTGTAGTATACAAAATTTCAGAATCAGATTCAAAGTCTAAGTGTGATTTCAAGATAAGTGTGTGTTTTAGTGTGTGTGTTCATCGAGACACATAGAAAAAGTCACATAAATGGGTTTTTTTGGTACATAAATATGATGATATAAGTTAAATGATAGCATATAAGTTCAAATCTGCAATTTTAGATATTCAAACATGCAAAAATGGACCAAACATAATTTCTGGAAAATATTGGAAATTTTCTAAGTATGAACTCGGATGATGATCCATCCGAATTCGGATTCCCCATTTTCGGATCATGCTCAATTCGGATCATTATAGCATTTCGGACCACACCCCATTTCGGTTCTACCCAATCCGGACCACTAGTAATTTCGGATCCCATACACAATTTCGGACCATACACTCATTTCGGACTAACCCTATTTCGGATCTACCCCAACTTCGGATCTCACTCAATTCGGACCATCCGGATTTCGGACCATCCGAATTCGGATGTGGTCCGAATTCAGTTAGGATTTCATTCAAATTACAGAATACAAGTTTTAAGCAATTACTGGCACAAATTCACTATTACACTTACTTTACAGATCATTGTGGTGTTATCAAAACACACATTGATTCAGAGACAAGTCACAATACCAATCACTGTGAGTAACAGATTGTCATTCGAACATTTATTGTTTTTGCATTCATGTTTATACATTCAATGGCATGTTCACATTGTTCATATACATCATTTGGCACTCATGAAATGATTTGTTGTTATGATGCACACTCGTACTTGACATGTAATACACATGTAGCCAGCGTTCAATTGAAAGTGCATTTATTTACATCATGCTTGCATTGCATGATCATTACTTCACAATCTGATGCGACCTGGACTGGGGCTGACAGCAGGCCACTGTCGGGGACTGATCATCCCACTCGTTATCCCGTCAGGCTCGGCACATCCCCGATCAGCATTTGAACTGCCAAACCCATGCTAGCAATGCATGGTTTACACATACATTGAGGCTTACACTGCCTGTTTTCACATACATGGGGCTTACACTGCCCATGGTTAAGCATTGCTTGTAAAGAAATATTTGTTGTTTGCATAATCTGTTATCTCACTAAGCAATTAACTTACTGTTGACTCACCATGTTTTCAGGCAAAGGCAAAAGTGTAGCTGGACCTTCCACTTAAGCAATATCAATTCGATATCCCGGAGACCTTAGTAGCTATTGGTACTTGAATGTAATAGCTTTGGGCTGAGATTTTCTACTTTCAAAACAATTTGTGATGTTGTAATAGTTAGACTTTATCACTGTAGACATGTACTTTCATTGCTTTAGTGTGGAACAGCTTAAATCTATTTTAAGTATTCAATTTCAATTATTATGATATTCATTGGGTTGTTTGTTGATCCTGGTGATTTCAATTAATCTATCAAAGCAAGAGGGTGTCACACCAACACAGCCTAGTTAGCATACAATTGCCTTGGCCGTTCCACAAATGGGGAATTGACATAGTGGGACCTTTCCCCCAAGCACCAGGGAAGTACCGTTTCCTGGTGGTAACCATTGACTTTTTCACAAAGTGGATTGAAGCACAAGCGTTAACCACCATCACGAGCAAGGCTGTACAAAAAATTGTGTACAACTCTATTATTTGCAGGTATGGTATACCTAGAGAACTAGTAAGTGACAATGGATCACAGTTTATAGATGGGAGCTTTAAGAAATGCGAGCAGCTGCAAATAAAACAATGCTTTACATCTGTAGCCCACCCCTAAGCTAATGGGCAGACAAAAGTTACAAACAAGAACATAGTGACAGACATTAAGAGACGTTTGCATGAGTCTGGAGGCTCATGAGTGGATGAACTGCAGAATGTTTTATGGTCCTTTAGGACTACACAGAACGCAAGAACACAAGAAACTCCCTTCAGTCTGGTCTACGGGTCAGAAGCAGTAATCCCGCTGAAATAGGGGTGCAATCATATAGAGTATCAAACTTTGATGAAGCGACCAATGAAGCAGAGCTCAGGCTAAACTTGGATTTGTTAGAAGATATGAGAGACTCATCATGCATCAGGCAAGAAATTTACAAGACCAAAGTGGCACGATGGTACAATAGAAAAGTCAAGCACACACAATGTAAACCAGGGGATTTAGTGCTGAGAAAGAACGAAGCGAGCAGGGTGCAGGATCAAGGAAAGTTGGGGCCAAATTGGGAAGGACCATACAAAGTAGTAGAAGCATATGAAGATGGATCTTATATCTTGGAAACCTTACAAGGAGATCCAGTACCAAGAACATGGCACATTTCCAACTTGAAGAAATTCAACATCTAAAGGAGGAAAGAAAAATCCTTTGGCAAGTGAAACTGAACTTTAGCGCAATTAGCTATCTTTTGTAATGGTCCATTCGACATGAACAATCTTTTGTAGCGGTTCTCTCCGCATATGTCTTAAATGTTAGGCGCTATTTCAGAATTTAGTAGCCAAGCACTGCTCCTTAAATCATCAATGTCAAGCGCTAAATCAAAGTTTAGCAGCTAAGCAATATAACTCTGATCATTAATGTTAGGCGCTGCACCAAGAGGCAGTAGCCAAGCAATGTTTGCCACACTATCAATGCCATGCACCAAGGCAAAATTTTGCAGCCAGGCATCAAATCATTAGTATGACCCCAAGGGTTAAAAAAAACTAACAACCAAACAACATTCATGTTTTAGGCAGCAAGGCTATGCTATCACAAAAGTATCTCATATTTAAACCGCCAACATAAAACAGGGGGCAGCAAAACAAATTTACAATAATGCTGTCAACTGTTGAAGAAAAGGCAACCAAAACACATCCAACACATTGTGCCAAACACATAATCAAGTATCCACAACGAAGGAAGATAACAAAATGAACAAAATCTAAGGCATCAACAACCAAATGAGGTAAGTTAAACGCCAACAAATAGCAAAATAAAAGTGTTCTAATTGATCCATCAAGATAACATCAAAATGATAGTAGCAAACAAGTACATCATTGTTCATAATCATTACAGCCAAACTGATGTGCTGCTAGCACACCGTTGTTTTAAATATAAAAACGAAAATAATTAACTAAAACTAGCAGACAAATAGGCAAGTATTACCTATCGTATACTAGTATAGCTAAGTAAGTCCGGGTTGTCGATCTCAGGGATAATGGGAATTGCAAAACAATAAGAAGTAGATTAAAGGTTAGATAGCCGAAAATGTGTAAGATTTATCATTAAGATTTCGATTATCAAATGAGTTTACAAATACCGTGACAATAACAACGAGAGAAGGATTAAAACTTGATTATTAAAGGATGATCACTTGGGATCATTTCCCCTAACACATGGATGATTAAGTAATGATAATGCCTTGGAATAAAAATATGCTATTGCTTAAGTTATTCAATAACCAAGATCACTCAAAGACTATCAAATAGCTTAACTCCTTAATTAATATAAAACTATCAGAGGATCACTCCCTTGAGAATTTATACCAATTAAGATATGAGTATGAATTCAAGTATCAAAATATTATGCAAATAACATTTGGTACCAAAAGATACATTCATAAAACAATGAAGATCACTCAATCATTATTTTACAAGAGTTAAGAACATACATTCATACTCATATATTGGTTATTATCATGGATGATGTTTTCACTTTACAATGTTAACATAATTTGCATTAGACTCACATCCTTACACAAATAATATAATGATTCATAGCAAAATATTTCTATATCCATTTTCCATTACTCTCACAAGTTAAAGGATTTAAACAAAGCAATAAAAAAATCACTTCATTCAGAATAGATATTAATAAACCCTAACTCACATTAAAGGTTAATCAACATCCAAAATGAATCAAAACATGTTTTTGCAAACAAATCACTATATTCATCCATAATAACAACTAAAATATTAATATTCCATGTATTACATAACCATCATCAAATGGTAAGGTATTTCAAACCCAAATGATCAAAAAGTTACCACTCCATCATATTGAAGAGTTTTACAACACAAATTGCCATGAACATTGAATTACAACTCAAAAATCAAAACAAAATGAAGATGAAATCACTCCCCTATTGTTGAAATTGGTGTTAGATGGTTGAAATGGATGAAAACCCTTCAAAAATCGAGCAGCAATTCACTTTCTATCGCCAAAAATCGCCACAGCAACAACCCTGTTCGAAATCTCCTTTTCAAAAACGAGTTTCTGAAGTTATATACAGTGTCATTTACGCGCCGCACTTTTGTGGGGGCGCGCTTTAAAAAGGCTGCCCTCCTATTGGACCTCTATTGAAAAAAATTAAAAATTGCAAGTTGCTGGAGGACGTTTACGCGCCGCGCTTTTGGATGAGCGCGCCGCGCGTTTGAGTGACAGATTCGGGTTGTGTTTCTGCTGAAATTACCACGTCGCGCTTCTATGATCCGCGCCGCGCTTTTTCCAGATTAGCTACATTGAGTACTTTTCACAAAACCTGCTCAAAAGAAGAGAATTCCAACTAAATACCAAAATTTGCTTATAAGCGATATTAAAGTGTAAATCAAAACAGATATCGCCTGATAAATGTACACAAAAATGGCGATATCACAAACCCAAAAGACAAACGAAATACAGGAAAAAGGGAATCAAGGGTCATCAGGATGAACATTCTTCAGCAAACCAAAGGGCAGATCACGACTATTCTGGAGCTTTTGTAAAAAGGGTCATTCATGATTTACTAGCCCGACATAAGCTTCGTTCAAGAAGGAACCAACATCCAGACCTGGTTAATCATGGTAATTCCTCATCAGACAAGGGTAAACCTTGTTCATCACGGAGCTCTCGGCAACCATGCATGTGCCCAACAGCCAAAAATCGATCCTGCACCTCGGCAAACTTAGCCAAAAACTCAGGAGCTCCAAGCAGTTGTGAAAAGAAGGAAGAGAATCCATGTTAAAAAAATCCAAGATTTCTCATGAACATACTTTTGATTTTCCATGGACACAAGAGAATGCTTAGACTTCATCTTAACATGCTCAGCACCCAACCTATGAACCTCTGCCTCATGATGAGCCCGAATGTCATCTAAACAATGTTTCTGCTCCAGGCGAACTTCCTCCAAAATTGTGAAGCGTAATGTGAAGGCGGTAGTATCAATTGGGGATTTTAAAGCTTGGACTTGCACATCTTTCTCAGCTAAAGCAACCTTTAGTAACCTGCACTTGTTTGCCAGATCATCACGGCGAACCTTCAAGTTCGCCGTATAGGATTTCTGAGTATCATAAGCCTTTATAACTTTCTGAAAGTCACTGTTGTGTTCCTCTTTTTGGCGAGAAACAATGCGGAGTTCTTCCTTTACCTTGCTTAGCTCCTCTAGGGTAGGACGGAGGAGCCTGTCAGCTTCAGTATGAGCATGAGATCACGTAAAAACTTATTTTGAGACGATAGTGTTTTGAACCGTTCCAAAAGAACAGGGAGAACCATAACAGACGCCACAACATGGGTGTTAACTTCTTTAACTAAAAGATCATCAGACAAATTTTGCACACTCAAAGTACAAGGAGGGGGGTGTTACGACAGAAAATAAGTTTAAGACCTGCAATACTTCGAGCGAGTGCTAACTTCAGAAAATTAGAAGAAAAGAACAGAGGATTGATCCAAATCTGCCATTGGTTTTGTTATTGAATTCTATATATAAGCACTCAACAATATGGAAAGAGATAATCCCCAAAACAATTCAAAAACATAAACAAATCTAATCCATAAATATAAATATGCAAAAGATCTTTTATCCTTATCTACTTCTTGCCAAACACGTAATCCTTGTGCCACTTCGAACCACCGTCTTGACCTGGCTCGACCTTGCAATTCCCGTATTGTTGGACATCGTAACATTCTCCTCTGCTTCTGAAAGCACCTTGTCCTCAAGGTGATAGTGGGGATAGGCAGCTTGAAATTCGTCCATCCATTCCCATGTCGCATTCTCAGGTGAGCTACCAGTCCACTGAACTAACACCTGCACTGATGGTGTACCCTTATGCAAAACACGTCGAGACCTACAAATGGCAACTGGTTGCTCGATTGGTTTCCCATTTTTGAATTCTATGTACCCTTTTCCCATCCTAACAGTCTGTACATCCTATCTCAGTTCAAACCACCTAAATGAGTGATACATATGTATTGCTTCAGTTTGAGATCTAGTATACTCACGTAATACTTGATTCACTCAAACTATGGGCTCTGATACCATCCTGTGAAGACCACCCCTTACGGGGCAGTTCTCACGAGTCTAGGTCCCACATCATGCAATACGATATCAATCAAACTAAGATAGAGTAATTTAGTGTGGAATATTAAATTACAGTACAAGCATATTAGGATTTAAGTTTAATACAGATTACTGATTTTAAATTAAACTTATAAAGGGCGCAAGTCTAATCTAATTCAAGTCATCATATAATCAAGATAAATCTACCCAGACCACCATTTAATCATCATCCAATTAGTACCAAAGAGGGTTGCTGAGTAGAGGTTTATGAAAACTTCTGATCTGATCTTTGTAAGACCTAAGAACTAGGTCCGGCAGGTGACTTTCCTTTATCTTTTCCTGTAAAAATGTTAATGTAGCAACCGTAAGCAATACTTAGTGAGTAAATAGATTTTCAAATTAACATGCAATGTCAAGCGGATCATCATAAGTCTAGCATGATATGTCAAGGCTGCCGCTACAGCCACTCATGATTGAGACATAGAAGTCATAGAGTCGGATGATGCTCAAGCCACGCTCACGCTTAAATCGTGGGGATCAGCCACATACTGGGCTAGCTACCAGTAAATCAACGTGGCGGAACATCGGAGGTCATTACCAAGTTCAAAAAACTGGTGAAATAGCCAGGTCTAGAACAATAGACCAATCAGGGCTAATCAAGCTGACTTAATATGTCAAGTATATGCAATGATGAAGCATACGTAATCAAGTCATGATAGCAATAATCTCAAAGCAATGTCAGAAATGAACCGTGAATGCAATATCATATGAAGTGATAAGTCAAATAGCTATCATGATCCACTGGGCAACACCGAACCATAGTGTGCACAGGTCACAATCCAGCTGATAATATGAATGTCAATTTAATCTAGCATCAACAATATGTCTCAACCGGAAATTCAAGCATGTTAAATTTGAATATCTATAACTCACAGTGTTGGGTCTTTATCAAACAGATGTAAAATCTGTCACCTGAGTTATCTCAGGATTTTATCTCAATCTGTTCTCTGTCAAATCAAATCTTTGACCCACTTTATAAATCTTTAAATCTTTGTTCAGAATTTCACTGAACCTATCCAGAATCATAATATCAATCTCATATAAATATCATCATCTTTTATCTTTAAATTCTTTATTTTATATGAATATGATAACTTGTTTATTCATAAATCATCTTTTCATTAATATTCTTTGTTTCATAAATTCTCAAAGATCAGTATATTATATATATTAATATATATAATCATTTTGCTAAATATCTTATTACTTTATGCGTTATCCAAGTGTTTTATTCAGTATATTCAAATTTAAAGAGTGAGTATCGAATTTATATAATAAATTCGATCATATGCTTAAATTCGAGATCATCAAAGTCGAAATATAGGTAAATTCGAAGACATCAATTTCAAATATAAGCAGAAAAATCGAATCCTAGAGTTAAATTCGAATTGGGTCTCGAATATATTGTCAAACTCGAAGCCTCCATCTCAAATTTATGGTCAAATTCAACTCAAAGTCAAATCCTAGAACATTAATTTCAAATATGGGATAAAATTGAATCACAAGCCTCGAATGTAGTGATTAAAGTCGAATGTGGTACTTAAATTCGAAATTCCATTCGAATTTGATGTCTAAATTCGAACATACTCTCGAATTTAGCTCCATCTCGAGTTTGGTCTATGTATTTCGAATTTGTTTTGACATCTCGAATTTGTTCATAATTTATAGCTTTAAATCATGCACTTCTAAGGCATAAATCATGAATATGATAAATATTAAGCCTAGGTTCGTTTATATTATACTTATTCTAGTTAAAATTCAAGTTAAATTAGCACTATTCACACAAAATTATTAAATTCGAATTTATTCTATAAACCGAAAATTTAAAAGCTAAGGATGTCGATTTTTACCTTGAATTCTTTGTAGATTGTTGTAGTTTATCACCTCCTGTACTTTTCCTTGATTAATACTCCAATCTTGTTTGCAAATAGGGTGTAGTTGATGGATCTTTTTGAACTTTTTAGAGAGAGAGTAGTAGAGAGAGAGTGTGTGTAGAGAGAGAGAGAGTAAAAGTGATTAATGAATAATAAATCTCGTTTATATACTTCATCTAGTTATATTTGCTACTTAACCCACTTTCATTTTTGTATATTATATCTCTTTTATTTAATTATCTTTAATAATTTATTAATTCATAATATAAATATTTATATAATTTAATTAAATATTTCATAACTTAATTAAATTATAATTCAAATAATGTAATAATATTACATTATCGGTTCGAAAATACTGAATTTACGACTGGGTCAAAAGTTAGGTTGTTACACCATGGTTAAGTCATCCCATACGACTTCTGGAGTGGGAAATGGTTGCAATAAACCGCCGGCCGCATGGGTTGAATATTTGGTTTGCTGACATACCAAGCATTTCCCAACAAATTCGTCCACTGCCTTGCGCATTCCTTTCCAGTAGAATAAAGCATACAATCCTACCAACATTTTTTTACTCCCACAATGCCCAGCACTTGGCGTTTCATGAAATTCTTCCAATAGTTTTTGCTTGAGATGTGACCCAGATCCCAAGAAATAACGCCCTTGGTAGATTAACAATCCTTCCTTCCGATTAAACCCTTCAAGAGACTCTCCCTTAGACAATCGTTGATGTATGTCGATTAATTCTTCTAGAGATTGGTTTTCACCCCGCAAGTCTTCTAGCAATCCGCTAACTGGTTGACTGATGGCCATGAATGCCGCCGACACCACTTCTTCCTCTTCGTGAACCTGGGATAACACATCGGCTGCTGTGTTGGTAATACCTGGTTTATATTCAATTTCAAAGTCAAACCCCAGGAGTTTACGGACATATTGCTGTTGTATTGGGGTTTGGATTATTTAGTGCATCAATTCCTTGATACTTTTATGGTCTGTGCGGATTATAAAACGCCTCCCAATGAGATATTGCCGCCACTTGTAAACCGCCTCAACAATGGCATATAACTCTTTTTGGTACGTGGCAGCCATTTTCATGTGAACTCCGAATTTTCGACTGAAATAACAAATTGGACGTCCCCTTTGTAACAAAATAGCCTCGATCCCTTCCCCAGAAGCATCGGCTTCAACAATAAATTTTTCTTCAAAATCTGGTAAACTGAGGACCGGTGCACTGGCCAGTTGTTGTTTTAAGAGTTCAAACGCATTATTCTCGCGTTCGCCCCATTGAAACCCGTCTTTTTGGAGTAGGTCCGTCAAGGGTGCCGCAATTGTTGCATAACCACGAATAAACCTGCGATAGTAACCCGCAAGCCCCAAAAAACCACGCACCTGCCTTTGTGTTTTTGGAATGGGCCAGGTTGTGACTGCGATCACCTTTTTCGGATCCATTTCGACACCACTTCCTGAAATAATATGACCCAAATATTCCAACGATGAGGCGCCAAAAACACACTTAGATCTCTTGACGTAGAACTGGTGATCCTGTAAACATTGTAACACACATTGCAAGTGCTCTAAATGAGAGTTAAGTGTGGCGCTGTAAATTAAAATGTCATCAAAAAATACTATAACAAACTTTCGCAGATAAGGGGAAAAAATACGATTCATCGTGGCTTGGAAGGTTGACGGTGCATTAGTGAGTCCGAAAGGCATGACAAGGAACTCATAATGTCCGTCGTGTGTCCGGAACGCCGTTTTGTAACTATATCTTTCATGAACCCGAATTTGATGATACCCAGCACGTAAATCGAGTTTAGTGAAGACTACTGCACCTCCTAATTCATCAAACATCTCGTCCGCAGTAGGGATGAGAAACTTGTCTTTAACCGTGACTGCATTCAAGGCCCGATAATCCACACAAAAACGATAAGTCCCATCTTTCTTTTTAACCAGTAAGACTGGGGATGAGAAGGGACTCTGACTAAACCTTATGATTCCCTGAGTTAACATTTCAGATACAAGCTTCTCCATCTCTCCTTTCTGATAGTGCGGGTAACGGTACGGACGAACATTTACCGGCTTCGTGTTCGGAAGCAAATGAATGCGATGATCAATCACACGGTGTGGAGGAAGACTCGATGGATCCTGAAAAAGCTCATGATATTGTTCCAGCAACAGGCTGATATCTGGATGCATCGGCGTCTCAATGTTGTCTTCTGTCTCGAGCACATCGACTTGGCTCAGTCGTGGTTGTAGATCATGTACTTCATAGACGCCATATACCTCATCAGTGTCAAGTAATGCCTGCATGCGGTGAAGACTGATTCGTTTAAGGCGTAACGACTCGTCACCTTCGAGGGTACATTTCTTATTAAGCATAGTGAATTCTGTTAATGTTTTTAAGATTAGATATAAATCAACACTTTGGAAGATTATATTGATAATGAAAGAGAGAGTTACAATAGAATTGAAAGGTTTTTGATATATCTAACTTTTGAACATTATATGCCTATTTATAGGCTTACAAAACTTAACAAGATTGTTTTACTTCACCTCTAAGTATTCTTGCTTGCTAAGCTACTTAGGAGGTAAGTTTCCTTAAAGGTTAAGTCTACTTAATAGTAGAACTTTCTTAACCACTAAGTTTTCTTCATGGTTAAGTTTTCTTAGTAACTAAGGTTACAAAATATCTTCATACTAAATAAACAAAACTTAAAGATACTAAATTCCAAAAACAATCTTAGATGCATTAACACTCCTCCTTAAGATTGTTGTTGGTAATCATTACTTGAGCCTTCAAATGATCTAACTTCATTCCAGTAAGTGGCTTTGTCAGCATATCTGCCAATTGAGCTTCGGATGTGCAATATTTCAACTTCACTTCTTTATTCTTCTCAGCTTCTCGGATGGCATGATACTTGACGTTGATGTGCTTTGTTCTTCCATGTTGCACAGGATTTTCTGCTATAGCAATAGCAGACTTGTTGTCACAAAAGATTATAGTTGGATCTTTTTGAGTTAGCTCCAAATCAGATAATATTTTTCTAACCCAAATAGCATGATTGACAGCAGCAGCAATTGCTATATATTCTGCTTCAGCTGTAGATTGTGCAACAACTTTTTGTTTACTTGAATTCCAACAAAAAGCTCCCGAACCAAGAGTGAAAATATAGCCAGAAGTACTTTTCATATCATCAATGCTTCCAGCCCAATCACTATCAGAATATCCTTTTGATTCTGTTGCATAACCCAAAAAGATACCTTTTCTAGCTTTTTCATCAAGCTTTGACCTCTTGACATCTGGAATATGGTAATAACAGATAGACCCAAAAATCTTTAAGTGTTTGATCGAAGGTTTAATACCTGACCAAGCTTCAATTGGAGTCTTATCACTTACGGCTTTTGTTGCTAATCGGTTGAGCAAATACACTGATGTAGCTACAGACTCGGCCCAAAATGTTTTTGGTAATTTCTTTTCATAAATCATTGATCTCGCCATCTCCATAACAGTTCTATTTTTTCTTTCAGAAACTCCATTTTGTTGTGGTGAGTATGGAACTGTAACCTGATGTATCACTCCTTGCTGTTGAAGAAAATCTTCAAACTCATTAGAAGTGTATTCTCCACCATTGTCAGTTCTGAGAATACGCAAAGTATTTCCACTTTGCACTTCGACAAGTTTCTTGAAATTCTTGAATGTTGAAAGAACTGAAGCTTTGCTGCTAAGAAAATAAACCCAACACATTCTTGTATAATCATCAATGAAAAGTACAAAGTACTTGTTGCCACTGCAGGATGATGTAGACATAGGACCACAAATATCAGAATGCACAATCTCTAGTTTTTGTGTGGCTCTTGTTACACTATATTTTGAAAATGGCAACCTGTGACTTTTTCCCAATTCACAACCTTCACATATAGAATCAACTTCAGTGATGGCAGGCATATCATTCACCAACTGAGTAGTATGCATGTGCTTGAGCGTTCTATAATTGAAGTGACCAAATCTTTTATGCCATTTCAAACTATCATCTTCCGTAATAGAAAAAGCACTAGCATTTGCAACATCAAGCTTCAAGTAGAAACCATTATTCACCATATCAAGCGTAGCTACTTTGGAACCAGCAGCGTTCAAAATAGAGCAACAAGAATCTTTAAAATTCACGCTATAGCCGTTTTTCGTCATTTGCGGCACACTTAATAAATTTTGATCAAGTTCAGGAATATACAAGACATCAGAGATGTATTTGGTACCTTGCTTTGTGTTAACAGCAATAGTGCCTCTTCCTTTAGCTTGAACAACTTCTCCATTTCCCAACTTTACTCTAGTGTTGACTGTTGTATCAAGACTTGTAAAAAAGGAAGGATCTGGAGTCATATGGCTTGTACATCCACTATCCACTAGCCATGTAAGATCCTTTGAACATATGTCAACATGTGATGCCATGAACAAGTGCTCATCTTCTTTGTTGTTCTCTTCTGAAACATTTGCTTGTTGAAGTTGATGTGAATGTCCTTGATTTTTCTTTGCTCTACAATATTTTTCAATATGCCCAAACTTTTTGCAAAAGTTGCACTTAAAGTTTGGTTTATCTTTGAACCAACAATCGGCTTCTTGATGGTTTGTGTTTTGACAAATTTTACAAGGAGGAAAATTACATTTCTTTGATGTTGAAGAACTTTGTGAGGTAGTAGAGCCTTTGTTCCCCTTGTTGAAATTTCTTCTCTTGTAAGTATTCTGCTTTGTACTTTCAGTCTTGTTATTTCTTTGAGATGCTTGAAAAGCACCTTCAATTTTTCCTTCTGATCTTACAGAAACTCTCTGCTCTTGAGCTTCGAGCTTGCTTGTTAGCTCAGAAATTGTAAGCACACTAAGATCGCAAGACTCTTCAATAGCAGAAATTTTAGCTTCAAATTTTTGAGGAACGCTTATCATCATTTTCTCCACTACTTTTTGCTCTTTCACGTCTTCACCTTGTAGCCTCATTCGATTAACCACATCCATCATTCTTGCTGAATAATCTTTGACAAGTTCATCATCTTTCATTTTCAATAATTCAAACTCTCTTCTGAGAGTTAATAATCTGACAGCTTTTACTCTATCAGTACCTTCATATGTCTCTTGGAGTTTGTCCCACACTTCTTTTGGTGTCTCCAAGTGCATGATGGAGGTGAAAATTTGGTCAGCAAGTCCTGATTGCAAACAGGTAAGTGCCTTGTCTTTTTTCAGCAATTCTTCTTCATAAGATTTTAATTGAGCAATCGTTGGATTTGCTCTAAGAGCTGGAGGATCTTCACCAGTCTCTACAACCTTCCATAACCCTTGAGACTTCAAATACGTCTTCATTTTGACTGCCCAAATATGATAGTGCAATCCAGAAAATATTGGAATTGCAAGAGCAGCTGAACTAGATGCCATGTCTAGTTAATTCTCAAGTGTTTCACTCCCTCTCGTGTTTCTCTCAAGTAAATCACACGGCCCCTTAAGAAGTGGGCTCTGATACCACTGTTAATGTTTTTAAGATTAGATATAAATCAACACTTTGGAAGATTATATTGATAATGAAAGAGAGAGTTACAATAGAATTGAAAGGTTTTTGATATATCTAACTTTTGAACATTATATGCCTATTTATAGGCTTACAAAACTTAACAAGATTGTTTTACTTCACCTCTAAGTATTCTTGCTTGCTAAGCTACTTAGGAGGTAAGTTTCCTTAAATGTTAAGTCTACTTAATAGTAGAACTTTCTTAACCACTAAGTTTTCTTCATGGTTAAGTTTTCTTAGTAACTAAGGTTACAAAATATCTTCATACTAAATAAACAAAACTTAAAGATACTAAATTCCAAAAACAATCTTAGATGCATTAACAAATTCCATGGTTTGGTGTGCATAATCATGAGTAACCTTCCCAAGTTTCTGAAGCCACTGAATGCCAAGTACCACGTCTGTCCCTTTCATTGGCAACACAAAAAGATCTACTACTATTGCCAACCCTTGTAAAATAAGTGTAACTTGTGGGCAGATGTTTTCACAGAGCAATGAATCACCACTACCAATATAAACTTTAAAGGGTTTGGTTGTTTTCACAGGTAATTTCAATTGTTCCACCACACCTGGTTGTATAAAATTGTGCGTGCTCCCATTGTCAATCAACACGTGCACTTCTGTCTTACTGATTGCACCCCACAACTGGAGCGATCGCGGACTACCATGACCCACAAGTGAGTTCAAGATAGATATGTCACCGCTCTCCAATGTTTCTTCTCCATCTGGAGAGTCATATGTTTGCCCCGTATCAACATCCTGGTTGTCATTCTCATCGGTTGCCATTCTCATCGGTTGCCATCAGTAACAAGAATTTACCCGGACACTTGTGCCCTCTTACCCACTTGTTATCACAATTGAAACACAATCCTTTATTGAGCCGTTCTTGACGTTCCGCGGGTGAAATCCATTTGATTGGGGGTGTCGGTTTTGACGATGAGCCTGTGGCGGGTAGTGGTAGGACAGCGGTTTTAATTGGTTCTGTACGAGGGTGAACGGTGTGTGTGGTTGTTGTGGCTGGTCCCGTGGTTGACGGCGCTGCTAGCCGGACGTTGTTAGTAACGACGCCCGAAGAGGAATCCCACTGTCGGCCTCGTGAATTTGTTACCCATAGATCGTCAAAATGAGCCTCAGAGATTTTGGATAGTGCAAAGGCCTCACCTAAAGTTTGGGGTTTGGAAACGAGAAGTTACCTTTGTATATTTGGTTTTAAACCTGATGTGTAAAAAGAGATGAGTAAGTTTTCACCAATATTATTTACCCGGTTCATGATTTTCTCGAATTCGGCCTGGTATTGCGCCACTGTGCCGCGTTGGATTAGTTTCGATAGGGCGCCTTGCGGGTCTTCATACTTCGAGGGTCCGAAGCGCGTTCGGAAGTTTTCAAGAAAGCTTTCCCAATTGGTAACCATGTTGTTCCGTTTCATCCAACGGAACCATTCTGCCGCATCTCCGTCCAGATTGAAACCGACGATGCGAAGTCGTTGTTCTGCTGTTGTTCCGTGTAGATCAAAGTATTCGTTCATAGCAAAAATCCAAGTTTCCGCGTCGGTGCCATTGAATTGTGGTACATCCAAACGCATGGATCTAGGAAGAATCGATCCCTGATCTCCGTTGACGCCGACTGGTTTTAGTTGTTTAGCAATCTGTAGTTCGAGGGCGAGTTGTTCTATCTTGTTGTTTAGCATATCCGCTTGCTCTTAGAGCAGCAAACGAAGGGTACCTTCATCCATGACAAAGAACTCAATGAAAGCACCAGTTGTTACGACACAAAATAAGTTTAAGACCTACACTACTTCGAGCGAGTGCTAACTCCAGAAAATTAGAAGACAAGAACAGAGGATTGATCCAAATCTGCCATTGGTTTTGTTATTGAATTCTATATATAAGCACTCAACAATATGGAAAGAGATAATCCCCAAAACAATTCAAAAACATAAACAAATCTAATCTATAAATATAAATATGCAAAAGATCTTTTATCCTTATCTACTTCTTGCCAAACACGTAATCCTTGTGCCTCTTCGAAACCGTCTTGACCCGGCTCGACCTTGCAATTCCCGTATTGTTGGACATCGTAACAGGGGGAGACAATGCTTGAGAAATTCTTCCTCATCATCAGAATTATCAAGAAGGGAAGTAGAACGAAGAGACCAGGAGGGAATGTAAACGGGGCTAGTGTTTGTGGAAGCGTAGGCATGAGAGCGTGAAGACCTAAAAGGGGGACGAGACACCAGCTGGAGAGAACCCCGACCAACATTAGGGGATTCAGCAGCCCCAGTAGTGCTTACAACTAGCTCAGGACCAGGTAGTTCAAGGGGACTAGGACAAGCAACAGGAGAACTATCAGAACAACCAGCGCTGATATTAAGAGGCTGAACAACACCCGCATCACCTACAAGAGAATCAGGTAGATCACCAAGAATACACATACGTCTGGAAAGAGATGCAGATTCCTCTTCGGAGCTACTCAAAACAACTCGAGAGGCACAAGCCCGTTTGGACCGAAGAACACTTGCAGAAGGTTCAGCAGGAACGACCTTCTCAGATACGACAGCAGCATCAGAACTAAGGGGCAAAGTGTTAGCATTGGTTCGAGACTCTCCGTCCACGGAAGCATCTTCAGCACCAACAGAAATTGATTCCTTCTTTATCTTGCTAAGAGCAGGACGAGCCCTCGTAGCACGACGACTGGGACACTCAAGTTTCAGATATTTGGCAAGGTCTACCTCTGCAGAAGAACAAAAGACAAGTCACAGACGCATTAATAAATGGGGAAAAATAGAAAAACCCTAAGGGAAAGTTACTTACTACGCCCATGAACATTCAAGACAATCTTCTCAGGTGCCATGTGGAAGTTCTTTTGAATTCCCGCTTTCGCCAAAACCTATTCAGGATAGGAACAACGAGGAATTTGAATACAAAGGTTGTAAAGCTTCCTAATATACTCAACATCAGAAGACCCCTCATCGGGAAACAAATTATCAATGGTCCACTTATTTTTCCAATGCAGTTTAAACCCAAAAATCTCAGAAGGAACAAAGAAGAATCTACTTTTCCAGCTTTTGATTGAGTCATCGAAGCCAGAGATAATACGTTCAACACCATGGCGGTAGCGTAGGGTAAACCAATTACCGTTAGGTACAAGGTGAAAGAAGTATCTGAAAAGATTCAGGTGGGGAACAATGCCAAGAGCAGAACACAAAATAGTAAAGACGGTGACCTTAGAGATAGCATTGGGAGACATTTGAGAGAGATGAACATTGTAATGCTGAAGCACTGCTTCCAGTAACTCAGGAATGGGAATACGGAGGTTAGACAGAGTGAAAAAGTCAAGGTATACACCCACTAGGCGACCATGGTCATTTTGTTTGATCCACTGCCTAGGACGGGCAAAAGTAATGGTGCACATTTCAGCGAAACTGCATGACCTAGCTACGGCCAGGATTTCTTCATCGCGAGCTACGTTAAAACAAGAACTCATATTCTCTTTGATTTCCTTGCTCATAGTGAGAGTAGAAGGGGCACAAAGAAGCGTACCTGCCTAGAAGGAATACGAAGGACGCAAAGTAACTTTTAGAGAAGACGATTTTAGAAGCAAAAACCCTAGCGCAAATTTTCTCTAAGGGAATAGGGGAATAAATGCTAAGCTTTTCTGGTTCACCCCAACATTCCCCACTTGTCCGACTGTTGCTGAGCAGTTTTTGGATATCAAACGGACCTCCCGGGGTCAGGAGATATTTAATAATGGAAATGATGAGCCGGAGTAAACGTCTTTTCAGAGACCCTCTGCACAATCTTCAAGAACGCACGACGAACTACCATAAATAGACTGAAATGGATATTTCCAAAATATGGTGGCAAACGAACAATCAAATGCAAATTTCCACCTCAGCCTGGGGGAGTTAATGAGGTAAGGGTGTAAAAGTCAAAGTATGCTGACGTGACGCGGAATAGGCAAGTCAAATGATGACGGGGAGGACAGCTAGACGACACCTCAGCAGAGCAATGAAGCGGGAGGCATATTTGTCGTAGGCGGCGCAGAATCACCAAAGGATGATACTGCATTTAATGAAGCACATAAGACATTTAATGCAAGACACATGTAAAGAAAATATGGAGACAACAACCAAAGCGGGTAAAGTACGGATCAGCTGACCCCATCATTCAAAAATAGCAATTCGCACGAGAAAAAAGGTATGAAATATAAGATAGGGTTTTTCTAAAAGAGATTTCAGATTCAACTTTTCAAAACATTAACTGACTTAGGCAGGAGACCACCCTAGGGCCCTAATCGTCGGTGTATTTTGCAGGAGTGCATTCAATGTCAGGAGTTTAACACGCAGTCGATTTGAACACTAACACAAACATTAGATGGTGTTGATTTAATGGGTGAGCGATTGTCACAGGAGGTTGGTTTCTAAACTATGCATGATCTTTTGTTTTGTTGATTATTGGTTATGTCTTCAAACGAAATGCATCGTCCGTGCACTTTGGTTTGAGACCAGGTCCTTGAAGTTAAAAAGAAAAATCAAAATCTTTGTAAGATCTCTTGCGTTGCTCATTATGTGGGAGGTTTAGTGGCAAGGCATGCAATTGGATGATCGTATAGACCTCCCAAAGAAAATTTTGAAGTTTTATTAGTTAAAGAACCAATTTTTAGGTAAGACTACTCTCTGTTTGTAGGATTATGTTTTATATAAGTTTGTAAATACACTTGCAAGGTTCATCTGGTGATTCTGTGTATCTATGTCTATGATTGAACTTCTTTTGGGAGGAAAAAGTGTGGTTTATACTGCTCCATGTAAAACCACAATAGAACTATAAATATCTCAACGTGCCAATATACACAATTATATAGTAGGCCAGCATATATATATACATTTCTCGCATTCCCTATCTAATGTTGTTATTCGTATGTCAACATATATAGTAGGATTTATGCCTACATTATATTTCATGACAGCTTAACAAGTAAGTATTTGTTCACCTTTCTTCTTCATTAGTTAGTTCCATTATTGAAACATTTTGTTTTTATCTAAGGCTACTGGGTTGGATATTGATCCTTTTGGAGTAGAAATTATGAAATGATTTGTATTTGTGAGGATAAATGTGAATATATCTTGTGAGTTCTAAGTTACTTGTTTATTCTCGATTGAGGGATAAATGTGACTCAAGGAGTTAAAGGTAATACAGAAACTTGGATCGCATAAACACATGATTGTTTCATTACTTAGCCCACTATTTCCTTAAACATTAAAAAATGACAATTTTATTTCTTATATGTTTGTATAGCCAGAGTATTCTTAGCTTCGTTTTTGTTAAATGGATCAAGTCATCACCTCGTTGATGTTAGATTTCTGAAGAGATCGGCATTTGACAATCTTATTTGGTAAGATGTGTCTGTGTCTTATGATTTCTTTTGTGAAAACCCACAAATTCATGATGGATTTATGACTTAATTGATAGGTTCTTTTCTTGTCTCATGTTGCTAATTACAAGACTTTCAATATCAAGAATGATTTCATCCCAAAGAATGTCATTATGTGTTTTTAGGTTTTGTATAGGATAGATTCAAGTTTGTCTAATATCTATTACTAATGCTAATTTTTTCATGTTACTATTAGCATATAACACGATGTGTAACTTATGATTTAAGGTAATGAAATTATTTTTTGTTCATAATTATGTAACTTTTAATTGCTTTTAATATCTATTCTATCTATACTATTAAAAGAGTAACTATACTCATTTCTGATGAAGCCACGTGTCGTCACCATGAATCAACATGTGACATTTATGGATTTTAAAAATAATAAAGAAATTTAAATTTAATCTATCCAAATCTAATATAATCCACTTCTAAATTCAAATCAAATCAAACAAAATCTAATACTCAATTAACTTATTAATTAAATCTATCCAAATCTAATATAATCCACTTTTAAATTCAAATCAAATCAAATCAAACAAAATCTAATAATCTACTAATTTATTGATTATAAGATAATATAATAAAAGTTTTAAAAATATATAAGAAAATAATTACTCTTCATATATATTTAGAAATATACAAAATTAATAGGTCATAATAAATAATAATATCATCTTATATACTTTTGTTTAAAAAATAATATTTATATCTTTATCTTTTTATTTATTATATTTTATATATATTAAAAATATCCGCGTAATACGCGGGTAATAAACTAGTATATAATATAATTAAATAAATAGAAGGGTTTATCATTAAAAAAACAAACATGTTTTCACGTTTTTTGCGTTTTCATCCATTCATGTTAGTTTTTTCATAAAAGTCCTCAAGTTATTCTTTTCTTTTTGGTTTAGTGAAATTTGGACGTTAGAACCCGGTTTTTCAGTTTTTTAAAACCCGGTTCACAAATTATAACCGGGGTCTAATGTCCAAATTTAATTAAACCAATAGGAAAAGAATAACTTAATTAAGGTTTTTTATGGAAAAAAATAACATGGAGGGACGAAAACGCAAAAAAATATGAAAACACGTTAGTTTTTTCATAATAAACCGTAAATAGAAATATAAATTGTATTATTAAGAATCTAGTGACTGAAATTTTAAGTCACTAAAGATCATTTAAGGTCTATTCTGACTAAAGCATTCAGTAGGTAAAACAAATGTGATGGAATCTTGTAATTTGTCAAGCACCATATGCCTACTAAAATGATCGTTCACTATATATTTTGACTCTAAACTGCTAAATATTAGGGTCTGTAAGAACTTTTATCAATTGGGATGTTAGTGACTGAAATTTTTTTATGAAAGCTACTTCATGCACCACATCTATATCTTTATAATTGGCTAAAATATCTTTTTTTTTTATAACTCATCATTATGGTTTATTTATTCACACCGCTTTGTCCACTCATAAGGTGAAAATTTATAGGTCAAAGGTATAGAAGTGGTTTATTTATTCACACCTCTTTATTTTCGAGTATGGAAAAAAAAGATTATTATTTTCTTAAAACTTTATATTCTAACTTATAAAATTATTTATTTTATTTCAAAGGTTAAACATAAAAATTTATACTATTTTCAATATTTTTTATTATTCAGTTTCTTGATTTTTAATAAAAGTTAAAGTGTATTACAAAAGATATTTTTGAATTATTTTAGATAAAACGAATAACAAGGTTTATTTATTAATTTTAATTTAATTAATTAAATGGCATGTGTTATTGAAATAGATGTTATCTTATTTTTGAAAAAAAAGATGGAAAATCAATAAATTGAAGCTTTAAAGAAGCGTCATGTAGAAAAAATTATTTCTTTTATTATAAGATGTAGATATAGATATAAAAATAGATATAGATATAGATGTTTATATTATATTTTTAATTTTTCATTGTTTTGAAAATGATAATTATTCCTTATATTTTTATAACTTTGAAAAGAATTTTTTTTTTCCGAGTATGAAAAAATATTACTATTATTTTATTAAATTTTTATACTTTTTAAGTTATAAAATTATTTATTTTATTTCAAGGATTATACTTAAATATTTATTCCATCATCAATATTTTTTTTTAATTTTTGTTTTTTGATATTTAGAAAAAGTTAATGGTATAAAATAGATTTTTTTTAAAATTATTTTAGTTAAATAGAATCATATGGATTAAATATTAATTTTAATTTATATAATTAAATGGCATCTATTATCAAAATAAGAGTTATCTTATTTTAAGAAAAAAAAGCGAGAAAATTAATAAATTGGAGCCCTAAGGGAGCGCTATGTGGCAATAACCATTTTCTTTTATTATAATATATAGATATAGACTAGGTTAATATAGTATAATAATTATAAGAATAATAGAGTTTGTCTAATTTTAGTTAATTAGTTATTTAATCATATTAGATTTGGATAGATCTAATTTGTTTAAAAATTTAATGTAAATTTAATAAATGAAGTAGTAAAAGGAGACGACAAAATGTGGCAAATCAAATGAGAGCATATTATTTACTCATTTAACAGTATAAGACAGAGATTTATGTAAAAACCCACCTAAACTACAAGTTTTTTCACTTAGACCCTGCTCATTTTTTTTATTTTATATTTAAGTCTATGAACCAATTAAAACTCATGAATTTTAATTTGTATGTTATAGGTTACAACAGAATATCATGCTTACGTAACACACATTTGGAATCCACGTAAAAAATGTGTTTAGATGACACAATACTTTTTCGATTAACTCTCTCAACCAAACCTTTTTTTCTAAAAAATTTAGGTCAATACAAAAGTTTATTATTTCTAATCTAGAACGAAAATAAAGTGACATTTCTTTTGGAGAATTTATGTGACGAAAAAAAGAAGAAGCAGAATGATAGATCGTGGCAAAATTTTTACTCAAAATAGAGGTTTCTAAGTCTAAAAGAATATGTTGACGTAACTAAGTAAATAAGTAAAACAAAAGTTGGCTTATGTTTGAAAATTTGTCAATATGAACAAATTAAATATACATAAATTTTCAATCGCGACATTTAATATTTTTGTGTAGACCCGATATTTTTTTCTTATTTATCCAAAAAAAAAAATAGAATTTGTTAAGTTTTTTCAGAAGGATTTATGAAAAGAAAAATTGTTTGGAGGATTTTATCCAAAAAAAAGTGTATCCGTAAAATCCACGCTACTAGCCTACTAATTGGTTCAACAATATATAGGGTTATTAACATGTTTTCATATTTTTTGTGTTTTCGACTCTTCATGTTATTTTTTTTCACTAAAGCTCTCAAGTTATTTTTTTTTCTTTTTGGTTTAGAGAAATTTGAACATTAGAACTCAGTTTTTCAGTTTTTAAAAACTCGGTTCACAAATTTTAACCGGGGTCCACTACAAGAAAAGTGTCATTTAATGACACACGCTTTTAGTGACACAAAAAAGTGTCACTATATTTTACTTTTAGTGACACTTATGAAAAAGTGTTGGTATAGAACAATCTTTTACCCACACTTTTTCCAAATTAATGACACAAACGCATACATTTTTAGTCACTATATATCTATACCCACTCCACTTTTACCCACAACAAAAAGAGTGGGTAAAAGTGGAGTGAGTATAGATATATAGTGACTAAAAATGTATGCGTTTGTGTCATTAATTTGGAAAAAGTGTGGGTAAAAGATTGCTCTATACCAACACTTTTTCATAAGTGTCACTAAAAGTAAGATATAGTGACACTTTTTTTTGTGTCACTAAAAGTATGTGTCAATAAATGACACTTTTCTTGTAGTGGTCTATTAATGTCCAAATTTCACTAAATAAAAAGAAGAGTTAATTACAAAAATGGTCCCTGTGGTTTGTCCTAAAATTTGGATTTGGTCCCTGAACTTTTAGTTTTGCAAAAACGGTCCTTATTTTCATAGTTCGTTTGCAATTTTGGTCCCTCAACCTATTAACTTTTCTAATATGACCAAATTACCCTTATTTTGATGCAAACTATTGGGACCATTTCTATAATTAATTTGTTTTAACTCTTTTATATTCTTAATTAAATAAATTATTTTTTAGTGTTACTTAAATTTAATAAACTATAAAAAATAGAAAGAATTATTTAATTATTTATGTTGGTTCATAAATGATTTAGATATTTTTAGTCATAATTAGTTTTTAATTTATTATAATCAAAATGTAAACCAATCAAAATTTATAATCGAAAAAATCATTTATGTTTAAAAATTATTTTTTACAGGTTTCATAAATAAGAAATTTTTTCTCTATAATTATTTATATTTGTTTATACATTTATAATAAAAAATATTTATGTTGATCAAACCACAAAGATCATTTATATATAATTGACTATACTTTATTTTTAGTGTTAATTAACTTTAACAAATTATAAAAAAAATTTATTTATGGGCCAACAGTTTAATTAAAGTTAAAAATATTAAAGAACTTAAATAAATAAAAATTCAACGTTTAATTTGACCGAGTTAAAAAAAAACTTCCAAATGGTCTTATACAACTCAAATTTTTTTATTTAACGTATCAATTATTTTATCGTTTTAATTTTAATTGACACCAAAAAACGATTTAAAGTTTTAGGTCATATAACATTTTTGAGATTCATGATTAACAACTTTAATAATCAAACTTTGGTTTGTTAGACCTTTACATAAAAATCAAGAAATATAAATAGGTTTTTAATCTTTTTTCGTCTTTCAATTTGACTTTTCATTTTAATCTGATTAAATCAACACCTTTGTCATCATCACATTGCTTTGATACAAATGTGAACAGATTATAAAATAGAATCTTTTAGCCGATTTTATTTAAGAAGAAAGTAAAATATATTTGACCAACAAACATATTTTTATTATAAATTTATGAAACAACATAAATAATTATAGAGTCAAATATTTTTATAATATTTTATATACGAAACTTCTAGAAAATAGTTTCTAAACATAAATGATTTTTTTAATTATAAATTATGATTGGTTTACACTTTGATTATAGTAAATTAAATAATTAATCAAGACTAAAAATATCTAAATTATTTATGAACCAACATAAATAATTAAATAATTTTTTCTTTTTTTATAGTTTATTAAATTTAAGTAACACTAAAAAATAATTTATTTAATTAAGAATAAAAAAGAGTCAAAAAAATTAATTGTAGAAATGGTCCCTATAGTTTGCATCAAAATAAGGGTAATTTGGTCATATTAGAAAAGTTAATAGGTTGATGGACCAAAATTGCAAACAAACTATGAAAATAAGGACCGTTTTTGCAAAATTGAAAGTTCAGGGACTATATCCAAATTTTAGGACAAACCACAGGGACCATTTTTGTAATTAACTCTAAAAAGAAAAAAAGAACTTGAGGTTTTTTATAGAAAAAAATAACATAGAGGGACGAAAACGTAAAAATATGTTGGTTTTTTTCATTATAAACCCTTTAAAATACAACATTAACACCAAATTCATGATAATTTGTTAGTTATGAGGTAATGAGACCTATTAGACAAAAAAAAAATAGGGATCTAATTGAAAAAAACTTATAATTTGATAGTTTTTTTTTTTTTGGCATAATTATCCTATTATATTGTTATCTTTCTATTTATATTTCTGCTTATTTAATTAAAAAATAAACGTTTATGAAAAAAATACACTTTTAGTCTAGTTAATTTGGCTTGGAGATTAACTCATGTTGAAATTGGTGATGTTTAATTGATTTATTTTTCTTAGGGTGGCAATTTGACCCAACGGGCCAAACTGCTGACAGTAAAAAATTAAACTAGAGTATAACTTTTTTTTTAAAATGAAAATTTATAAAATTGTGTATTAAACAAATTGTTTTTTGAAAAAAATTTCAAAGTTATGTAAAATTTATGAACTTTTGGTCGTTAACCCGTTTGTTTGAATGAGCCAAAATTGCTACCCCTAATTTTTTTTAAATGAATTAGGAGAGTATTTAGTTGCAGAGTTCAACATGTGCTACTACTCCCAGATTAATGCAACTCCTTCAATTCCCTTGGTCACTTTTAAACTTAATCCATGTGCATTTAGACGAAGATGGCTGCTATGAATTGGTATATCAGCATAGCATATTATTTCCATGCAATGAGTTGCCTAAACTGCTGAATCTTAAAAAGCTTTATCTTGCCTTTAACAGGGGACATCTTTTAGGGTATGCAGGAGGCTCGACCGCACCGGGCCTCTCAATTTTGTAGGGCCTCCCAGTCATGATAAATCTAAGTCCGGGCTGTTAATTTTTTTTTTTTTTTTTTGCATTTGATGCGTACACGTTGTGTATAGTTACATTAAAATAGAATTTGTGTCAAATTCAATTTGATTCGTTTTATTCATTTTAATTTCTCTTTAATATTTTTTTTATTCATTTATGACCTCCAATTTCTACCTATTAAAATTGAGTTTCAAAATAACCAATTTACTGTTTAAAATATTTAAGGGTCTATGTTGTAATCATACGCACAGGGCCTCCAAAATCCATGGATGACCGTGGCCTTTAATTCATATTTGTTGATTCCTCATCGGTAACATTTGGAACCATGTACGCAAGGTGAACAGACACATGATGACGTTAACAAAACACCAACTATCATCAGATTTCCAAACCTAAAAAAGTGGTTATGATAAGAGTTAAATAAGGTGCGATGTATATTGAAGAGCAGTTGGTGGATGACATTGAACTTTCCAAACCTTATAAACAGGGTCCACCCTAATCGAGCAAGGTCAACACTGGCAACCGCCCAGGACCCATTTATCATAGGGGCTAATCTGAGAAAATCTATTATATATACTCAGGTCTATTAACGACTAAACAATATTATTGACCTGCCAAAATTTTTAATTTATGTTATATAATTATAAGTTTTTAGTTTTTAATTTATCATTGTTAATTGAATTTTGCTTATTTTAAATATACATATATATTTATAGGGACCCTTTTAAGTTTTTGCCAGGGGCCCCAAATATGATTGGACCGGCACTGGTTACAAAGCTCTATCAATTGAAAGTTATGTATATATAGGAAAAATACAAACTGCTTTACAGAAATTTCAGGAAATACAGGTGGGATATTAAGCCTACAAACTAGGAACTACTAACGTGCAGGTTGCAGACTGTTGCTGCTTTAACTCTCCCTCAAACGAGTGGGGATTCAACCACACCAAGTTTGTAGTCTTCAATCTGATCATGTGAAGGAACCACTACAAGAAAAACATGCAAAAATCACGAAAGTGAACATATCGAATTTTTTTCGACGACATTTTTCGTCGCAAATTACTGTTTTTCTTGTATTGAACATATCGAATTTCCATATCTTTTCTTAAAACAATATCTCTAACGAAGTGAACATCGATTTCAATATGTTTCGTCCGAGCATGATGCACGGGATTGGAAGCAAGGGCAGCTGCACTTAAATTATCAACCCATACTATGGGTCTGGAAGGTAGAGAGAACAAAATTTCTCTGAGAAGTGAAGTAATCCATGACATCTCTGCAGCAAGGTTTGCTAAAGACGTGTACTCAGACTCGGTGCTTGATCTGGCAACAACATGTTGTTTCTTAGAAGACCAGGAAATCAACGTATCACCAAAATAAACACAATACCCCCCAACTGAGCGCAGTGCCAGTCCAATCATATTTGGGGCTCCTGGCAAAAACTTAAAAGGGGCCCTATAAATATATATGTATATTTATAATAAGCAAAATTCAAGTAACAATAATAAATTAAAAACTAAAAACTTATAATTACATAACATAAACTAAAAATTTTGGCTCGTTAATAGACCTAAGTATATATAATTGATTTTTTCAGATTAATTAGGCCCCTGTGATTAATGGGCTCTGGGGGGTTGCCCGTGTTGACCTTGCTCAGGGCCGGGCACATGCAACTAGCCCAATCTGCATCTGAAAGTCCACTTAGGCAGAGTGTGTCATTGCATCTAATATGCAACCCGACTGAAACAGTTCCACTTAAGTAACGGAGCACCCTTTTTACGGCTTGCCAATGAACCATGGTTGGCTGTTCAAGAAATTGACAACTTGTTAACAACATACGCTATATCTGGCCGTGTATATGTGAGATACTGAAGAGCTCCTACAATCTGCCTATAAGGAGTTATATTTCTCATGATTTCTCCTCGTGCTTTAAACAAGATTTTCCCTGTAGCAAGAGGTGTTGGGCAGGCTTTAGCATTTCCCATCTTAGCTTTTTGTAGTAAATCTTTAATATATCTGGATTGCGTGAGAAACATTCCGGCCAGTATCATCTCTATGGACTTCTATGCCAAGAAAATGATGTAGGGGCCTCATGTGTTTTAAAGCAAAAGTGTTATTTAACTTGTGAATAAATGCTTGAACAAGCTACTGTTCATTGCCTGTGATTAAAATATCGTCAACATACACAAGTATAAACAACACTTTGTTGCTAGTTTTGAGAAAGAAAAGGGATGCATCACACTTGGAGTGATTTATTGAATGGTAATGTAATGCATGTGATTTTCCAAACTGACAAGCATCACAAAAATTAAAGCTACTAATTGCAAAATCAGAATTGTACTCTTTTAACACTTGAACCAAGACACGTTTGGATGGATGACCTAACCTCCTATGCCACACATCCAAGTTTGAAAGACTTGAAGCATTCAAACTTGACGACAATTTAGACGAAAAAGAAACAACTTTGGAATTTAAATCATCTGGTGCTAGAGGCAGATTTCGGGAGGATTATGAAATGGAAGTGAACGAGATCGATAGTCTTCCGTGTTGTTTTGGTTCACATATTTTTTCCTGTGATTTGCATTTTGTCAAAGGATTTGCATTATGCAGCATTTCATATTTCGGGATTTTGTCAAAAAATTTGAGTTATCTTTTAGGAAAAATTTGTTACGCAACTGAGATTTAAAATCATAGGGGGAAGACTAGGTTTTTAATTAACAAAGAATGATGAGATTTATTAAATCCTGAGATTTTAAATCATTACTAAATTCTATGAACCAAACACACCAGGAAATCCCAGGAAATCCGCAAACCAAACGCCCCCTTGAGGAGGGAGGTTTTTCGATGGCCATCATTACATATAGTGATAGATACAGAAAATTTTTATATAGGGGTCGGAATTTAACAACGCTACGAAAGTACGAGTATTTGTGATACTTTAAAAATTTTTCAGACTTCAAAATTTGAATCGGTTTATATTGGTTAAATAAAAAACAACTAAGTAAAAGCTACAAATTAATTACAAACCCAAAAAATTAGTATCTATAATTGTCCTCTACGAGTTTTTATAATTTGAAAATGAGTTATTAGGTCATCATCATAGGTCTCGCAATGAATCACTTTTGATCCAAATCCGATCCAATCTCCAATTATATCTTTAATGGGTAAAAAAAAAATAAATCCAATAATCCATTTATAGATCCAATAAAGTGATTTATGGAACTTGATCAACAAATAGATCAACAAATGGATGAGGTGTGTAGGGTTAGGGTGGGGTAGGGGTAGGGGTAGGGGTAAGGTGGGTGTTTAAGCATCAGTTAGGTAGGGGTGGGTAGGTCTAGGGTAGGGTAGGGATGGGTGTGTAGGGTGAGGGAGGGTAGGGAAGGATGTGGGTAGGTTGAGGTGAGGTAGGGGTAAAGGTGGGGTGGGGTAAGGTGGGTGGTGAAGGATAGGGTTAGGGTGGGGTATGGTAGGTATGGGGTAAGGTAGGGTGGGGTAGGGGTAGGGGTCGGGTGGGTAGCGTAGTAGTAAGGTGGTGAGGGTAAGGTAGGTAGGAGGTATGGTGGTGGGGTAGGGTGGGTGGGTGGGTAGGTTAAGGGTAACGGGTAGCGTGGGTAGGTTGAGGGTGGGATGAGCAGTTGAGGGGTAGGTTGACGTGGGATAAGGTGGATCATAGATGAAAATTTAAAAATTAAATGGGTCAATCTAGATCATGATCCATCTGTCAAAATGTCAAAATAGTTGGATCATAGATCATATTATGATCCATTGACTAATAGATCAAATCCATGATCCAATCCAATCCAAATCTATCCATTGCGCGTTGTCTGAAATGTTGACAAACAATTCTTTTTTGGATTCTGGTAACTTTCTTTTCAAAATCGGTACATATTATTAATAAAATAAAGACTTTAATAATACTTATGTTAACAAATCAATAATAACAATCTAATCTAACATTTTAACTTACATTTACATAGTGTTAAACAAATAAAATTTATTAGTCTAGTATTCTGCATTTTATAATAAATTGAACACTTAAACAATAAAGGATAAGAGCAAAAAGAAGTTTTTGATTCATAGAATTTACCATAAACTAAAGTCAATAATACTCAAGAGAGCTTAATAAATTATCAAACTCATACACAGGTTTATGTATTCTTTTTAATATTTGCAAAATGGATAATAAACTATGAAGTTTGTACGTTTTTCTTAGATTTTTTAATAGAAAACGTTTGATATATAAATTTTATAAAAGATAATTAAGAGATAGGGGTCGAACTTTAAAATTCACCGAGGTCGAAAATTTTTCGACTAAATATAAAATACCAAAAAAAAATTATAGGGGTCATTTCATTAGAGTTGAATCCGCCCCTGACTACATACTCTAGAAATCAAAGAATGCCCAGAACTAACAGTTTTACAGAGAATAGTTGACTACGCCGGAACTCAAGGTAATGGATACAAGTTTGGGGAGATGTTATGTGAAAGCATGACAAGTCTTTAATCATCTTTTACAGGGATTCAGTTTTTGAGATCAAATGGTAACAAGGAGATGCATTCCTTTAGTACCAATTCCAAGGTGTTTATGTATATTATAAATATTCGGTGCGTTTTGTTATGCAAATCTAACTAATTAATTGTAGCTTTCATATACTTGACGGTAAATTATCTGCGGTAGATCGGTTCACGAAATAATTTCGAAGTCTTTAAACTTTTATTTACGGTTTATAATAAAAAAAACTAACATGTTTTCACGTTTATTCGCGTTTTCGTCCCTTCATGTTATTTTTTTTATAAAAGTATTCAAGTTAATTTTTTATTTTTGGTTTAATGAATTTTGGACATTAGAAATTTAGAACCCAGTTTTTAAAAACCCGGTATACTAATTATAACTGGTATCTAATGTCTAAATTTCACTAAACTAAAAAAAAATTAACTTGAGTACTTTTATGAAAAAAAATAATCTAGAGGGATGAAAACGCAAAAAATGTGAAAATATGTTTTTTTCATAATAAACCATTTTATTTATATATTTATTTGTCTTTTTTTTTTTCCTTCCCTTTTTTGTATCTAAAACAGAGTCTCGTACTGTGTTTAGATACATTGCAATAGCCTTTTGAGTTTTGAGTTTTGAGTTTGAAAGTGGAATCCCTGAACTAATTACATATTTTTGTGTTATAGCAGAAATTATTGGCTGCATAAAAGTCAAATTTGCATACTTTCAGATTTAAATTCTTTGTGTATTATAACTTATTGAGCTAACCGACTCATATTACTTATTTCGGTCACCCATAAGCAGTGTTTGTTACATTTAGTTTAACTTTGAATCAGACACAAGGGCTCGGTCAGCCTTTTGAGTCAGAAACAAAATGGAAGTGGTCCGTGTTCAAACATTATATTTTTCATTTTTATTAGGGATAAATAGGAATTGATTTAGTCAATCATTAAAAATAGGAAAGTATTATTTGTAATTATCTATTTCCTATTATTGTTGTATCTTGTATTATATATATCTTCTAATGCACACCTCACCAAGGTATTCTGGTGATTCAATCAATTCACTATATGGTATTGGGCAATTCTAGCACAAGGAAGACGTGAGAATGATCTCTATGTATTGGAGCATGGTCAAAAGTCGTTCATGGCACAACTCAATTCTAAAAGTCTTTGTGCCTCTTATGAGCTATGGCATAGTAGATTAGGCCATGTTTCCTTTGATATTGTTTCTTTATTAAATAAGTTAGGACATTTATCTGTTACGTCGCTTTTACCTAAACCGAGTCTTTGTTCCTCTTGTCAGCTATCTAAAAGCAAACGATTACCGTTTGACAATAACTACAAACGTGCTTCACGTGTTCTTGATCTTATTCATTGTGATTTGTGGGGCCCCGCTCCTATTGTATCTATGGATGGTTATCGTTATTATGTAATCTTTGTTGATGATTTCTCTCGGTTTACATGGTTTTATCCCTTAAAAGCAAAATCAGATTTTTATCATGTCCTAACATCATTCTTAAACTTTGTGCAAACTCAATTTTCATGCAAAGTTAAGGTATTCCAAAGTGATGGTGGCACCGAATTCCTTAACCAGAATGTTAGGAATTTATTTCTTGCTAATGGGACTCACCACCGCTTGTCATGTCCTTATACACCTGAGCAAAATGGTCGTGCCGAACGTAAACACCGTCACATTACCGAAACCGGTTTAGCTATGCTTTTTAACGCTCATGCTCCCGCTTATTTATGGGTTGATGCTTTCATCTCGGCCACGTATATTATCAATCGACTCCCATCCAAGATTTTGCAAGACAAATCCCCTTTTGAGCTGCTCTTCGCTACATTGCCGAATTATGCTCTTCTTCGCACCTTTGGATGCCGTGTTTTTCCATATTTACGAAATTACTCGGCTCACAAACTTGCCCCTCGAAGCATATCTTGCATTTTTATCGGTTACAGTACTCAATATAAAGGTTATCGTTGTCTTGATCCAACAACTTCTCGTATCTACACTACTCGGCATGCTCAGTTTGAAGAAAATGTTTTTCCGTTCTCTGGAAAGTGCCCACCAGTGGATTTAGCTCAACTTGTTTTCTCCAACTTTGATGATGCTTCTACTTTCGCTCCTCTATTGGCTCAATCAACGCCTCATGCTGATATGCAAACCCCTTCCGCTGTTGTCCCAACCGTCCCATGTTCTCTATGCTCACCACTGCCGGAAACCTCGTCATCTCCAGTTCCTGATTCACTGCTACCATTAGAATCAGAATCTCCACCTTTGGATTCTACTCCTGCAGCCACGGTTTCTTCTGATCCACCTCCTTCATCTTCATCAGTTCACCCGATGACTACTAGATCTCGTGCTGGAATCTTTAAACCGAGACACTTTACTGATCTTGCTGAACTTAGCTCTCATCGGCTTCATAGAGCTTTATTTGCTAACAAGGATCCCAAGACTTTCAAAGCTGCTTCCAAAAACCCAAAATGGCTCCATGCCATGCATGAAGAAATGACAGCCTTACGTCACAATAATACATGGGATCTTGTTCCTCGCCCATCTTCGGGAAATGTTGTGGGTTCAAAATGGGTGTTCCGTAACGGCTCAAGGCTCGTCTAGTAGCCCAAGGTTTTACGCAAATACCGGGTCTAGATTATTTCCATACTTTTAGTCCGGTTGTTAAAGCATCTACGGTTCGCATAGTTCTTTCCCTTGCGGTTATCAATAAATGGCCACTACACCAACTTGATGTAAAGAACGCTTTCTTAAATGGCAATCTTATTGAAACGGTGTACATGGAACAACCTCCGGGTTTCATTGATTCCCGACATCCGAATCATGTATGTCGCTTAAAAAAGGCGCTTTACGGCCTAAAACAAGCTCCTCGAGCTTGGTTTAAACGACTTAGTGCTTTTCTTGTTACTGTTGGATTTACTTGCAGTCGTGCCGACACTTCTTTATTCATTTTCAAGCGACATGCTTGCATTCTTTATTTACTCGTCTACGTTGATGACATCATACTTACGGGCAATGATGAGTCCTATATTCGTCATTTTATTTCGTGTCTCAACAAGGAGTTTGCTACAAAGGACCTTGGCAAGTTAAATTACTTCTTAGGACTTGAAGTTACGTACACTGACACTGGTCTCTTTTTAACTCAAGCGAAATATGTTCATGACATTCTTGCAAGGGCGGGTCTCTTGGATTCCAAACCGGTTGCTACTCCTCTTTCCACTTCGACGCAACTCTCAAGTAGTGGGTCGGCCTTCTCAGATCCTACATTATATCGTTCTCTGGTTGGTGCGTTGCAATATTTAACTATCACTCGCCCGGATCTCTCTTACGCCGTTAATCAAGTGAGCCAATATCTTCATGCCCCGACTACGGATCATTTCCAAGCTGTCAAACGTATTTTACGCTATGTTAAAGGAACTCTTTCATACGGCCTCACTTTTCGACAGCCACTACATACAACTATTGTAGGTTACTCAGATGCGGATTGGGCTCGCTGCATAGAGACGCGTCGTTCCACTTATGGCTACTCAATATTTCTTGGTGGTAATCTCGTCTCATGGAGTGCTAAGAAACAACCAACAGTCTCTCGATCAAGCTGTGAGTCGGAGTATCGTGCCATGGCCAATACCGCTGCAGAAATCATTTGGATTACTCACTTACTTCGTGAGCTTCATGCTTTACCACCAGATCGTCCAACTCTACTATGTGACAATCAAAGTGCAATATTCTTAAGTCAAAATCCTGTGTCTCATAAACGGGCTAAACATATTGACATTGATTATCACTTTGTTCGTGAGCTTGTTTCTTCTGGACGTCTACATACAAAGTTTGTTCCCACAACGCTTCAATTGGCAGATATATTTACCAAGAGTTTACCACGTTCTCAGTTTGAACACTTTCGTGCCAAGCTTTGCGTTGGTCCACCACCGTTTAGCTTGCGGGGGATATTAGGGATAAATAGGAATTGATTTAGTCAATCATTAAAAATAGGAAAGTATTATTTGTAATTATCTATTTCCTATTATTGTTGTATCTTGTATTATATATATCTTCTAATGCACACCTCACCAAGGTATTCTGGTGATTCAATTAATTCACTATAATTTTATTCCAAGTTTATCCTCCTTCCTATTACGAGATCTTGCTAATTGCTCTTCCCTCGTCTTTGAATTACACACATCTTTGCAGCCGGTACTCTTATCTTTCCATTATTTTTCCTCGTCCACAGTTCCGGTCTGCCGTCATTGCTCCGCCAGATGTCTCCTCTCCTTTACGATGATGCTCTTGCGGTTCTCCTCTCTGTCATCGTCTTTGCTCTTCAAGGGTCCTCGTGTCTACTCCCGTTGTATATGCTAGTACGGCCCCTCTTTCGTTGTCGATATTGTTTGTATAGCTCCTCTATCTTACCTCTTTCTTTTAACAGCTCATCGACACTGGACAGTGGACTAAAAATACGAGAGAAGTTGGTGATTTGGAGTATCGGTATTAGGAAGGAGAAGCTTGATTCAAAAAAAGAAAAAAAAAAAAACAGGAGATATGGATGCAAAGATAGAGGAGACGATGATGACGATCATCCCTTTTTATAAATCCTATAAAGCCCAACAAGCTCTGGTGCTATATTGTTTATTTAAAAAAAAAACAATATAGATATTTAATTCTAAGGGTGCGTTTAGTTCCTGAAAATTTTCAAAATTTCCATCTCACTTTTCAACAAAAATGAAAGCTTGTTTACTTAACAACAATTTCATAAATTTTCATTTCACTTCTTAAAATACCACTTTTCATATTCTCTCAAATAACTTTTCTACTACCTACCCTATTTCTTTATAATACTCTCTTTCTCTCTCTTACTTTTCTATCACCTATCCTATTTTTTTTATTTTATAATCACTCATCTTATTTTTCTTAAAACTAAAATTTCATCATCTAAACAAGTTTTCACTTTTCATAGAAACCCTTGTTTTTTTTCTAAAAACTATAACTTGAAAACTGAAATTGAAAAATGACTAGTTTTCGTTAACTAAACGCAACCTAAGTTTTTTTTTTAAACGGTTTAATATGTTATTCATTATATTTATTCAACAAAAAACAAATAAAATTTAATTTAGACAAAAAGTTAAAATTGTCATTTTATACCATTTTAATCATTTATTCAGTAAACTATATTCAGTCTTTCTTCCGGAAGTCATGCTTAATTCAGACAAACATTTATATCTAGCACTTAATAAAAAAGGCAAAAAGTTGTAATTAACCCTAATAATCTTAATGAGTCTGAGTAAGAATGATTGATCTTGATTTCATTACTATTTTATTAATTATAGCATTCATATTGATATAATTAACTCGGTAACATTTGAATTGCATTTATCATATACAAAAAGTTGGCGTTTGGACTCGAGGAAGTGGCTGAAATCATATAGGCTTTGTATTCAACACAGAGGAGTGCAACGATCCAGAACAACCAGAGGATAATGGAAAAATGGTGGAAAGATATTTGAGACTAAACGTAACAGTGTGCAGGGCGGCCCTGAAGGTGACAACCCAAGATATCAAACCATCAATAAGCATAATTATTCAGTCAAATAATATAATAAGCTCTATTTTGCTGTTTAATGTTCATATCATCACTATAAATGACAAAAGTTAGTTAGCCGATGATAACAATGAAATTAGAAGATGTAATAAGAGGGTGTTTGGTTTTGCGTTATGAACATGATTATTATTAGCTTATTACGTTACATTAACGCAAATAATTGGTTTAAAATGTTTAGATTGCATACGTTAATAAGTGATTATTTGTGTTTAGAGTTAATCCTACCACACTTTTTCATAAATTAAAAAATGTAGCTTATCTGCTTAATAAGTGATTATTTGGTCATTTTACAAGTAAAAACGCAAATCCAAACACTTTAAAAACAGATTATTTGATAATTATGATAGCAAACGGCAGAAGCTAAACCAAACACTACATTTCCGAGAGCACTTTATATTACAACTATTATCTGATTATTAGTTTCCAAAACGCTACAACATTTTTTCAAACGCAAATCCAAACACCCTCTAAGTGACAAAAAAAATATTAAATATACAAGGTGTGCTACAAGAAACAACTAGAAATTTTTTTTCTACTCAATTATATATAATTATTGTCTAAATTTCTTATGAAACACAAGAAGTGATCAAGCCCCTTTAAAAGACAATAAGTTGTTTTTTAAAAAAAGTTTAAAAAGACATTAATATTCTATCTTGCCCCGGGCATGAAAATGCATTAGGACCAGCCCTGACAGCGTGCCTGAATCTGGATTGCTCATTGGAAGCTCACAGCCTCGTTCCCGTAGTTTCTTTACGGTTATAAATCATTGTAGAGAGAAAATGGCATCAAATAGCTCTGTACTTTTGAGTTTGTACACATTTATGTAGTGTACTTTTTTTGTGCACATTTGGTAGTCAAACTTTTAAAAATGTTTCAATTAGGTGGTTGGGTGACCTGAAAACCGGTCACCATGCTTACGTGAATAGGTTTTTCAAGAAAATTGACATCAAATAGCTGTGTACTTTTAAGTTTGTACACATTTATGTTGTGAATTATTCTTTTGTGCACATTTAGTAGTCAAACTTTTAAAATTGTTTCAATTAGGTAGTTGGGTTACTTGAAAATCCATAGCAACCGGTTACCACAGTTAAGTTGACATGTTTTATGACATAAAAATGAAAAAAATCTGATGTTACTTGTTTTTTTTCTTCTATAAATGACTCCTAAACACGGTAGGTATCAAATTCAAATCATATCATTTCCAATTGATAATAATCAGGTTTGAAAGTTGAAAATTAATGCTTTAATATGTTGTTATAAAATGAAGGTATATCTTATTAATTTGATACATATTTTGTTTATGAATACATTTATAGTTTTATAGGAAAAAATAAAGCATCTTAGGTTTTTTTAATTCCAATTTCCAAATTATAAAATATGTCCACATAAGCATAGTAACTCTGTTAATATCGATTTTCAGGTAACCCAACTACTTAATTGACACACTTTTAAAAGTTTGACTACTAAATATGCACAAAAGAGAAGTACACAACATAAATGTGTACAAACTTAAAAGTACATAGCTATATGATGTCATTTTTCTTGAAAAAACCGTCCACGTAAGCATGGATACAGGTCACCCAACTATCTAATTGAAACATTTTCAAACGTTTGACTACCAAATGTACACAAAAAAATACACTACATTAATGTGTACAAACTCAAAAATATAGAGCTATCTGATGTCATTTTCCCCATTATAGAAGTCCATTTTGGCTAATCTTCCAGCAAAAAAACAAGCTTGGCCTTACCGACGCAAGTTTGTCCATTGAAGAAGGCACGATTTGAAACTTCAAAATTGAAATGGATTATATATGGAACAAACACTGTTACAGGTTTGCAAAATGAATTGAAACAATCAAAATATATAAACAGACATACAAACTTTACGACGATCAAAATTTGGAATGTTACAATGAACAAATAACGATCTTAAAACATTGACTAGAAAAATAATAGCATGTAGCATGTGCCTTTCTACGGCTAATAAGAGAAGCAATGTCACATCAAATTATAAAATGGAATCAAATAAAATATTTAATTGTTCAGGATGAAAAAGGATGCCTGAATGCTTGAAAATTGTTTTAAAGATGCATACTATTAACGGTTCATATTGAAAAAAATGCGGTCATAATATCTTTTACTATTTTATCGTCGCTTTTTAGTTTTTTTTTTTTTTTTTTTTAATCTTCCCATTCCTGCCAACCTCCTCTCTCCATGCCCCCAGGGGTGGCTTTTAGGGTGTGCGAAAGGCTCGACCGCACAGGGCCCCAAATTTCGTAGGGCCTCACGGTTATAATAAAGATCAAAATTTAGACCAATAAAAATTTTATAGTATTTGACATGTATACATTGTGCATCGGTGCGTTAAAATGGAATTCATGTCGAATACAATTTGATTCGTATTATTTATTATAATTTCTCACTAATCAGTTTTTTTGTTATTCACGAACTCGACTTTACCTATTATAATTGAGTATCAAAATGACCAATTTACTATTTAAAATACCTAAAGGACAATGTTGTAATCACAAGCACAGGGTGAGACGGCCCTGATGCCCCCTCTTCTAGCCACCCTCCTTTTAGATGGTGTGGCTTCAATTTTGATTGTGTTCCATCATTAGGCATCAAGAATACAACATGAAACGTCGTCGTGTCTATGTTTATGTTTGATTTTGTTTTATGGTTCCTATGTTCAGATGATTTCTTTGGAGGAAGTCTACAACATTAATACTATGTTGGTGATGGTAATAGTGATGCAACGAAAATCCCAAGTTATAGGAATATTATGTACGTCTTTTCTTGAATTGGCCAACTTAAAGATATTACACATCGAATCGTGTGACCTTTTGGAACACATATTGATAAGTTCTGCACTTGAAAGCCTCGATCAAGAAACTCAAAGAGCTAACGGTAGAAAAGTGCAAGGCAATGCAAGTGATTGTAAAAGAAGACGTAGAATACACACAACATCTACAGTTGTGGTCTTCCCTCGTTTAAGGTCCTTAACGTGACCCGATTTACCAAATCTCAAGGGCTTCTTCTTGAGGATGGATGAGTTTAAGTTTGAGTGGCGCGCCGGTACTAGATAATGTTACGATCTATGGCTACCCACAAATGATGAAGTTCACACCTGGACAATGCATCACTCTGAAGCTCAACTACATAAATACAGCCTTCGGCAAACATAATATTGAATGTGGCCTAAACGTTCATTTAACCAACGAGGGATGTTCATAATTATCCTAGGACTTTTTTTTTTTTAACACCAGATGTAATTGGTGTTTAGTGATTAACACCAATATTAGACACCTTGAAAGTGAGAACCAAACCCCACACCTCCACCTAAGGAAAAACGCTCTTTGCAAGGCTCGAACTCGAGATCTCAACCAAAGGGAACCCCTCTCACCTTTAGTAGTGACCACTAGATCTATGTCAAGTGGTTAATTAAGGGACTTATTAGATTAAAAAAATAGGGATTTAATTGAAAAAAGATTTTGATAGTTTTTTGCATAATTATACTATTATAATATTCTCTTTCTCTTTATATTTCCGCTTACTTAATTAAAAATAAACTCTTATAAAAAAAAAAATACACCTTGCTAATTTGGCTTGGACATTAATTGATGATCAAATCAAATAATCAATGATGTTTAATTGTTTTACTTTTATAATTAGCAGACTTCTCATGAGTTGCAGAGTTCAACATCTCCCACATTAATGCGCCTACTTCAATTCCCTTGGTCACTTTCAAACTTAATCCCTGCACATTAAAATCCTTTGTTAAAAGTGTGGATCTTCTCATCTCAAAGTAGTTTGGAAATTATTTTAATCTTTGTAAAACAAGGATTCAAATTTTAGAGAAAGAATAAACTTGCTACTGTAACAAGGAGATGCAAAATTGAATGGTATTGATATAACTTTGAAGCTGTTCTATACTATTGACCCCACATGTGCGTGTACGTATCTGTGTGTGTATAACTTTTGGTTTATACATGTTAATGTAAAAAAAATCTATGATGATCATATACAAGGCCGGGGATGTGTTTGGTACTATTGATTAATGATTATTCAGGTCTCTCATGATCCATATATATATATATATATATATATATATATATATATATATATATATATATATATATATATATATATATATATATATGCACACAGGGCCGGTCCTATCATTTTTTAGGTCCGGGGCATATATTTAAAAAGGGACCCTCTATATATATAAGCAATATTCGTATAAAAAATTACAATTAAATAATATTGATTTTGTTGCACTATTGTCGATGTCATGTCTTTAAAAAATTCACAATCTGTCATCGTGTAATGGTTTCATACTGCTTCTCTGAATTTTTCCTCAATCCAAAAACCGCAAAAAAAAAAATTAATATTAACATCGTATGATTATAAATTGGGTAAAAATTGCATACAATATTAAATTATATATTTATTAGTAAATTGAAAAAAAAAAAAGAAATTTTAATTTTAAAAGATTCATAATATACATAGTTACATATGTGTCAAAAAAAATAACATCTCAAGAAATAAATACATATCTCATTAGTATTTTTAGTGATCGTATAATAAATAACATAAACCACGTGATAAACAAAAATTAAAAAATCAAACTCATTGAAAAATAAAAGTATGAATATTGAATTTAATGGATTGTATATTGATATAAAGCAAATAGACGATATATATATATATATATATATATATATATATATATATATATATATATATATATATATATATATATATATATATATATATATATATATATATATATATATATATGAAAATCCAAGTGATAGTGATGAGATATAAAAAAATGCACATAGTGGGAATCAAACCCATGCCATTAGAGATCCAAGGTGAGATGACTATCAGCTGAACCAACACATTGTCTGTGATTTTTTTCGCGCAAAACACATATAACCTAATACTGGACTGCTGAGCTTATATTAACATATAAAATTTTTTTTTGGGCCCTTTAGAGTGATTGGGCCCTGGGCGGTGGCCCAGGTGAACCAGGCCAGGGCCGGCCCTGTGTATATATATATAGGGTCGAGATCAATGGGGTACGGGAACCGGAGTCCACCCATGTTTGGTTATAAGTTTAAAAGAGTAATATAGTCAATTAGGTTTATCTTAATTAATAGATGATAACTAATAAATTAATAAATACCTTAATTATAGATATTTATTTCCATAACATATCTATGATAAATATTAAAATGGGTTTAATGAACATGTTCAATTTGATTCGACAATGGGTTTTAGTGAACATGTTCAATCGGATTCGACAATGGATTTTAGTGAACATGTTCAATCGGATTTGACAATGGGTTTTAGTAAACATGTTCAACCGGAGGTGTCAAATAAATGTATTTATAATTTTCATCAAACCGTTCGCGAATGTTCAATTTCATATACATGTTATTGAACATGTACAATCAGAGTTTATGATGTTTTTAGTCGCTGGTAAACGTTTTGGTGATAAACCAATATTGACGGTATCGAACATGTTCAACTGTGGTTTACGGTGTGTCATCATTGCGTAGGTTTCTATAGTTTTCAGGTGCATAATGGTTTTCCATTGAACCCCCTTATATATATATATATATATATATATATATATATATATATATATATATATATATATATATATATATATATATATATATATATATATATATATATATATATATATATATATATATATAGAATATGGTTCGAGAGAGTACCACCATTATGCAGCGCACCAGAAGGTACCACCTTTAAAAAAACTTTTTAAAATTTTTTTTTTCATAAACATATTTTAATTAACATTATGAAGATCATATGTAAATTTCACATACATTCACATCTCCTAGCTCCTAAAAAATGATGTGAACACACACTTATATAATTTTGAATGTATGTGAATGCACATTTATGTGATGCGTGATTTCATGCACTTAGAGTGTTCGGATTTGCGTGAAATTCACATATGATCTTCGTAATGTTAATTAGAACATGTTCATAAAAAAATTTCAAAAAAATCACTTTTAAGAGAGGTACCTTCTGGTGCGCTGTATTAGAGGTGGTACTCACTTGAACCTAAATCTATATATATATATATATATATATATATATATATATATATATATATATATATATATATATATATATATATATATATATATAGACGGGATCATTGCAGATGCTAAATTTAGTGTAGAACCGTAGAACCAATATCGTCCATAGATTAGATTAATCTAATGGTCTTGATTAAAACCATAAAGTTTGGAATTAGTAAAAAAAAGATTGGCATTAGTGATTATTTAATTCTGGGTAAAAAAGGAATTGATTGTAAATAGCAAAAAGATTGACATTAGTAAAATAAATATCTTTTTTCTTTAAATTAAAATAACATTAATATGATTAATTGTTAAATCAAAAAAATTATACCATAAAAACGAGAATTTTATACTCTTTAAAACGAGACCGGTCATGATATATTTTTTTCGAAAAAATTTTACGTGTTTATTTTTCGTAAAAAAATTTACCCAGACCACGATGCAATGTAGCATGCCCGATATCATTCAATGTCGAACGAACACTTGATATCGTATATTCAACGTCGATGCAACACTGCATGTACATTCAAAATTAACAGAACCAAATAATAGTAAAAAATTAGTAGTCAAAAGTTGGTTGATTTAATGGGAACAATAATGACATATTTTTTTTGAAAAAATTTTACGCGTTTATTTTTCGTAAAAAAAAATTGCCCAGACCACGATGCAACGTAGCATGACCGATATAATTCAACGTCGATGCAACGCTGCATGTACATTCAAAATTAACAGAACAAAAATAATGGTCAAAATTAGTAGTCAAAAGTTGGTTGATTTAATGAGAACAGTAATGACATATTTTTTCGAAAAAATTTTACGTGTTTATTTTTCATAAAAAAAATTACCCAGACCACGATGCAATGTAGCATGATCGATATAATTCAATGTCGAATGAACACTTGATGTCATATATCCAACGTCGATGCAACACTGCATGTACATTCAAAATTAACAGAACCAAAATAATGGTCAAAATTAGTAGTCAAAAGTTGGTTGATTTAATGAGAACAGTAATGATATATTTTTTTCGAAAAAATTTTACGTGTTTATTTTTCGTAAATTTTTTTTTACCTAGACCTTCATTCAATATATTATATAGAGATCATTCAATGTCGAATTACAGTTTATATCACACATTCAACACTGCATGTACCTTCGATATTAAAAGAGTCAAAAATGGTCAAAGTGGGCAGTCAAACTTGGTAAGCTACTATTAATTCAATGTTAATTGCATAATTATCATCTTATCCCTAGTGTAATATAATAATCCAATGGTTTAGATTGGTTCTATAGTTCTGCACTAAATTAAGGTTCTACAATGATCCCAACCCTATGTATATATATATAGGGGTTCAATGGAAAACCACAATGCACCTGAAAACTTGTGAAAACCGCACTGCACCACCACAATGCATCAAATTCCTTTCAGGATCGCATGGTACTTTAATCTAGAATCTATATATATATATCGCATGGTACTTTAATCTAGAATCTCACTAAACAACTTTGTTGTTTACCCGTTAGTTGTTATTTCCTTTCAGGATCTGTTAAGGGCAAAGGCCCGGCTGGCCCAAGTTGTTAGGCATCGGTTGGAGCTCGGATAGGAGCTCGATATTTTGTGGATGATTGGGGTGGGAGTAGCAGACTTCCATTTTTGGACTTACGCGAATTAGTTACTGTTTATTAATTCGTTTGTAACTAAATTGATAACTTGATCTTGTAACCCCAGTTACATTGCTCTGTGATTTCCGACACTCTGTTGTGTCTTATGCAAAGTGTTTGGAATCACGATGATGATTATTAATTGCAAAAGTTTTAATTTGGTCGTATTTCCGCAAGTACTCTGTATAAATTAACGTATAATGGTATCGAAATACTCGTATTAGTTGTATGGGTGTTTCAATTTGGTATCAGAGCTGGAGCTCATAGACAGAGTATAGTCGACGATACTCTACTCTGAGCACGGTTTCAGATGCTGTTATTGACCCACCTAGGCGGCAATATTATAACAATTACAATTGACCTTTGGCCTAGGATGGGATAATATTGGGTAGACTTTTAAGATTATGACTTGACGTAAGCATAATATATATATATATACATATGCATACAAATAAATTTCATGTGCACACTTTGGTGTGAAACAAGTGTTGAACCGACCTGTAACTGTTGGTTGCAGACAATGTCGGATAACCAGTCGAATCGCGTTCTACACCAGGAGGTAGAACATTCAAATGATGGGGGAGGCAGGGATCAGTCTCCAGATTATGAAAATGAATCCAGTTTCCGTACTGGTGGAGGGTCCAGAGAGGACTAAATGATGCAGATGATGGCGCAAATGCTGGAGCAAAATCGCCAGCAGAATGAGCTAATGACCCAATTACTTGCTTCCCAGAATGTTCAGGGAAAGAAAAATAATGCTGAGGGGGAGCAAGCAAGTAACGATAATACTGAAGGCGCCGGAAGTGGAAGTAAGGCAGAAAGGCCCAAGAAAGATAAAGAACGGAAGCACGGCTCCTCTAAGTCAAAAAGGGGAATGTCGTATAAGAATTTCATTGGTTGTCGTCCTCCAGCGTTCAATGGACGGGCAACTACTGTGGAGGCCTTGGACTGGATCAAGGCAATCGAAAAATTATTCCGAGTCACTGACGTCAGCGACGACAAAAAGGTGCAGTATGCGGCTGCGCAATTTGTTGGTCCTGCTTTGACATGGTGGGATTCAGAGGTCGAGATAATGGGTTTAGATGTTGTGGCGAAAATGTCTTGGGTAGAGTTCAAGACCAGGTTCGACAAGCATTTCTGCCCGGCTGTTGCGGTGCAGAAGATAAAAAGAGATTTCCTTACGTTTCAACAAGGAGAACTATCGGTGGACGATTATCTGATCGAGTTTAACTCGAAGGCAATGTTTGTGGGGTCAGTGATTGCTGACGAGAAACAAAAGACTGACTACTTTGTGGAAGGACTGCGAAGTGAGATTCGCGAAATGGTGACTGTTCGCGCAGTGGAATCGTTCGAAAAAGCTGTGGAGTATGCGCGACTCCGAGAGTATGAATTGTTCCGTAGGGAACAAGAGGCGGCTGGATCAAAGAAAGCGAAGGTTGAGTCTTCGTCGGGGACGTTTAAGCAACCCCAACAATCATTCTCGAAGAACGTGGACTCCCGTTCACGTTCCCAATCGTCAAGGCACTCAAAGAAGCCGACTAGCTCCAACAACTTTCAGTCCAAATCTCAGTTTTCCAATTCGGTGCCTACGTGTAACCGTTGCGGGAAACTTCATTGTGGGGAGTGTTTGTCCCCTATTGTGTGCCATGGCTGTGGAGAAGAGGGACACATACGTCCTGCGTGCCCTAAGCGAACTGATGCGTGCTACGAATGTGGCCAGGTGGGCCACCTTGCTCGGAATTGCCCGAAGAAGAGATTGACGGCATCGGAAAGTAAAGGCTCAGTTGCAAAGCCTAGTTTTGTTGGTGGTTCCTCCCAATCAAAGGGGAATCCACCCAAGCCTCAAGCCAGAGTCTATCAGATTACAGCTGCTGAGGCGCAGGATGTGCCGGATGTCGTAACCGGTACTTTTCTCCTAAATTCTTTACCTGCTGTAGTATTGTTCGATTCTGGTGCAAGTGTGTCTTTTATTTCCAAAGCATTTGCACGAAAGTTAGACATTATACCTTCTTTAATGCCTTTTCCCTTATCTGTTGATGTGGCAAGCGGAAAATCGGTCAGTGCCACCCAAATATACTATGATTGTGTGCTGACCCTAGACGGACATAATTTTGATATTGACCTTGTCCCCATAGACACCAAAGAATTTGATGTAATAGCTGGCATGGATTGGTTGGCCAATAACCTTGCCACTATTGCTTGTGCTAATAGAATCGTCCGTTTGTTCACGCCGGAAGGCGAAGAAATATTTGTGTATGGGGATAGACGTAAAAGGGAAGCCGCAGTGATTTCGGTGGCTAAGGCTCGGAAAAGTTTAAGTAAGGGTTGTCAATGCTTCTTGGCTTGTGTGTTAAATACTAAGAAAGAAGGGAAAAACCTCAAGGATGTACCAGTGGTTAATGAATATCCCGACGTGTTTCCTGATGACTTACCGGGATTACCACCGGATCGATCCGTAGAGTTTCGGATTGAATTGGTGCCGGGAGCTGCACCAATTGCGCGTGCCCCGTATCGTTTAGCACCTTCGGAAATGAAGGAAATGATGGCACAATTGGAAGAGTTATTAGAGAAAGGATTCATTCAGCCGAGTACCTCGCCTTGGGGTGCTCCGGTTTTATTCGTGCGTAAGAAAGACGGAACCTTGCGAATGTGTATAGATTATAGAGAACTGAATAAGGTGACTATAAAGAATAAGTATCCTTTGCCTCGTATTGATGATTTGTTCGATCAACTACAAGGAGCTGCTTATTTCTCGAAAATAGACCTTCGATCAGGTTATCATCAACTTAAGGTACGTGAAGAAGATGTGCCAAAAACGGCCTTTCGAACCCGATATGGACACTATGAGTTCTTAGTGATGCCTTTTGGGCTCACTAATGCTCTTGCAGCTTTTATGGACTTAATGAATCGGGTGTGCCGTCCAATGCTAGACAAGTCGGTCATAGTGTTTATCGACGATATTTTAGTGTATTCCAAGACGGAGGAGGATCATGCAGTTCATCTGAGACAATTGCTCGAACTTCTTCGAGGCGAACAGTTGTATGCCAAATTCTCCAAGTGCGAGTTTTGGCTACGACAAGTGCAATTTTTAGGGCATGTTATATCTTGTGAGGGTGTTTCTGTGGATCCCTCCAAGATCGAGGCCATTAAAAGTTGGGAAGCGCCGAGAAATGTTGCTGAAATTCGTAGCTTCCTTGGATTGGCCGGCTATTATCGACGATTCATCCAAGATTTCTCTAAAATAGCCGTCCCACTCACTTCGTTGACTCGTAAGAATGCGAAGTTTGTGTGGGAAAAGCCACAGAATGAGGCGTTTCAAATTTTGAAGAGTCGGTTGACTGACGCTCCTGTGCTTGCGTTGCCGGAAGGAAACGAAGATTTTGCCGTTTATAGCGATGCATCAATAAATGGGTTGGGTTGCGTGCTTATGCAACGAGGAAAAGTGATAGCGTATGCATCGAGACAGTTAAAAGATTATGAAAAGAGTCGTCCGACTCGTGATTTGGAATTAGATGCTGTCACGTTTGCGTTAAAAATCTGGCGACACTATCTGTACGGCACTAAATGCCAGTTGTTTACTGATCATAAGAGCCTGAGGCATATCTTTGATCAGAAGGAATTAAATATGCGACAGAGACGCGCTGTGGAGTTGATTAAGGATTATGACTGTGAAATCCTTTATCACCCTGGAAAAGCCAATGTAGTGGCTGATGCTTTAAGCCGAAAGAGATACCCGGAAGCGACTTGTTATGCGCTAACGCATGTAGTTGTGAGTTCCTCTATCCTTGACGACATACGGAAGTGGCAAATCGAGGGTCTTAAAGAGGAAAATATTAAGTCTGAGAGAATGGTTGGTCAGAGTGGACTGTTAACTGAAGGTATCAATGGTCTGAAAATGTTTAGAAATCGCATTTGGGTACCGAAGATTGGTGATGTGCGCAAAACAATTTTAGAAGATGGTCATAATTCGAAGTTCTCAATTCACCCCGGGAGTTCAAAAATGTATCAGGATTTGAAGTCCGAGTATTGGTGGCCCGGAATGAAGCGAGACGTTGGTAATCATGTTGAGAGGTGTTTGACTTGCTTGCGAGTCAAGGCCGAACATCAAAAGCCATCTGGAAATTTGCAACCCCTCGAGATACCCGAATGGAAGTGGGACCACATCACGATGGATTTTGTGGTGAAGCTGCCGAAGACCCAAAGACAACATGATGCTATCTGGGTTATTGTTGATCGACTGACAAAATCCGCACACTTCTTGCCGATACGAGAAAACTTTCCTTTGGATAGATTGGCGCGAATGTATATCGACGAGATTATTGTGCGCCATGGGATTCCAAAGTCTATTGTTTCGGATCGTGACTCGAGGTTTACTTCGAGATTTTGGCAAAGTATGCAAGATCAGTTGGGGACGCGTGTTAATTTGAGTACGGCATTTCGTCCCCAGACCGACGGCCAGACCGAGCGCACTAATCAAACAATGGAAGATATGTTGCGTGCGTGCGTGATCGAGCTTGGCGGAAATTGGGATACGCACCTACCGCTAGTGGAATTTGCCTACAACAATAGTTATCATTCTTCGATAAAGATGGCTCCGTATGAGTCATTGTATGGCCGAAAGTGTCGAACTCCGACGTGTTGGCGAGAAGCAGGAGAGAAACCGTTAGCGGGTCCCGAATTGCTTCAAGAGACGCATGATAAAATTCAGATTATTCGTGAGCGAATCAAAGCGGCCCAAGACCGACAGAAAGCATACTCCGACAAACGTCACAAAGATATTGAGTTCGCGGTGGGAGATTCCGTGATGCTGATGGTATCTCCGTGGAAGGGAATTATGAGATTTGGGAAACGAGGAAAGTTAAGTCCTGGATATGTCGGACCGTTTCCTATTACCGAGCGTGTCGGTGCCCAAGCTTATAAGTTAGATCTGCCCGCTGAGTTGGCAGGAATTCATAACACCTTTCACGTTAGCTATTTGAAGCGAAGTCCGATCAATCCTGCAGTGACCGTTCCTTTGGATGATGTGCAAATCGATGAGCGGCTACGTTATGTCGAAGAACCGGAAAAGATTATCGGCGACAAAGTAATTAACCTAAGGAATAAAGAGATTGAGATGGTGCTCGTTTGTTGGAAGCACCACCGTGGGTCTCTGATGACTTGGGAGACAAAGGCTGAAATGATGGCCAAGTACCCCGCTTTGTTTGAAAGAAACTGATTCCGTGGGCGGAATCCTTTTAAGAGGGGAGGAATTGTAACGACCCGAATTTTACATAAGTAATAATTAATATTTATTGTAACGAAATACGGTTCGAGATACTAATTTATTCAAACACATAAATAAAAGTGTGCGTGGATAATTATGAATATATGCCTTGAATATAAAAAGGACTTTAAAAGAAATGGAATTAATTGTGGGGTTTAAAGTGTAAATATGGGAAAGTAATGGGGTAGAAAGAAAAGAAGAAGAAATCTTCTTTCCTTTGGCTTTATACATACGCAGACACACACTTGTGTGTGTGTGTGTTCATCCTTTTCCAAAAAGCCAAATAGAGAGAAAAGAGAGAAAGAGAAAAAGAAGAAGAAGCCAAAATCAAGCTATTGTTAGAGATTCTTGTTGGTTTCGAAAGATCCAAGAGGTAACCACTCTTGTTTATAAATCTTGCTATTTTATTTTCTTCTCCTTTTCATCTTCATTTGAAGAAGATGAGAAACCCAAATGGGTTTTTATGAATAGCATGGAGAAATCTTTAGATCTTGAAGGATAATGATGAAATGTAGTTAGAATCATCATTTTAAAACATATTATTCAAGTTTTACGAATGTTGGTGGGTTTTAGTTTAAAAACCCGAAAATGGAGTTTTATGAACTCCCATGGATTTAAAAATGAATGAAATGGTGTTCTTGATGGTTAAAATGAGTTTAGAAAGGTATATATACGTTTGGGAATGATTCCAAACCGTTTGTATTAAATATAAGAAGTTTTGGTGGTTTTGAGCATTAAATCCGTAAGGCAGAATGTGCAGACTGCACTTGAACTCGGCGAGTTCCCTGGTGAACTCGGCGAGTAGGCATTGAATTTTGAAAGAAAAACTTCAAGTCAAAGGGTTCGGATGATTCAGGATCCGAATTCCGGATGGGTTGGTCCGAAATTCGGATGTGGCATGAACCAAGTTCGGATCGTATTTCGGATTGGAAGTGTCCGAATTTCGGATGGCCTTTACCCGGATTCGGATGACTCAAATTCGGATGGCCTGACCCGAATTCGGAAGGGAGAACTCGGCGAGTTCGGTTCCCTTACTCGGCGAGTTCGGCCCAGTTTTGGCCAGAAATTGTAATTATAATTAGTCCTCGGGATCATTCACCAAAATAGCTTATATCCCCAATTGTGAAGGATAATTAGGCCAAAATAATTATGTTGGTCGATACCGAAAATTAATTTGGTTTTACGACTAATATGCCCTGATCAAAGTTGAGAAATTGTAAGCGGTGAGACTTATAAATATTATATTATGAACCTACTTGTAGGGGTTTTGACGGTTTAAGTCACGTGAAGGCTATCACTCTTACCTTGACGATTATAACTCGGTTTTGAGGCCGAGAGCGTATTGTGTATCACTGTGAGTTCTAGTATTAACGTATTTGCATGCATATCATGAATTGTATGTTACTGCTTTCGTATCATTATTGTCATTTTCATGCTTTGCCATCACATACATCATAATTATTGTTTATCACTCGGTTGATAAGTTGTTGCTCGTTCGTTTGACCTCTCCGCCGAGACGGTAAGCCTGAGTGTGGTAACCCAGCGGAATCATAATGGTAAGCCTGAGTGTGGTAACCATTATTGCCAGTAAAACGATAAGCCTGTGGTGGTAATCGTATGGCATCATTGTAAACTGCATATCGATAAGCCTGTGGTGTGGTAATCGAGCAGTAGATTGTAAACCCATTGTACGGTAAGCTTGTGTATGGTAACCGCAATGTGGTAGCTTATAGCCATTAGTTGGCCTCCAAAATTGTTAGTCGAATTCATGGCATTGCATGGCATCATTCATATATCGCATGGTACTTTAATCTAGAATCTCACTAAACAACTTTGTTGTTTACCCGTTAGTTGTTATTTCCTTTCAGGATCTGTTAAGGGCAAAGGCCCGGCTGGCCCAAGTTGTTAGGCATCGGTTGGAGCTCGGATAGGAGCTCGATATTTTGTGGATGATTGGGGTGGGAGTAGCAGACTTCCATTTTTGGACTTACGCGAATTAGTTACTGTTTATTAATTCGTTTGTAACTAAATTGATAACTTGATCTTGTAACCCCAGTTACATTGCTCTGTGATTTCCGACACTCTGTTGTGTCTTATGCAAAGTGTTTGGAATCACGATGATGATTATTAATTGCAAAAGTTTTAATTTGGTCGTATTTCCGCAAGTACTCTGTATAAATTAACGTATAATGGTATCGAAATACTCATATTAGTTGTATGGGTGTTTCAACCAAGTACCCCACTGTGGGTTAAACAACACCACAAGGGACCTGTAAGTCATTTGTAACAACACATTGTGTTAATATCTTGTTTAATTCCATAAAACTTAATTTTTATAAGTTTTTACCATTTTTGATCCTAAATTCGGATCCATGTCCGAATTCGGACCCCCAATTCGGTTCTCGTATGAATTCTCAATTCGGTCCACCTATATGCCCCAATTCGGACACCTTTTAATTTCGGACCACATGCTAGTTCGGACCATATCCGAATTCGGTCTCCAACCGAATTCGGACCCTCATCCGAATTCCAACACTTAGAAATATTTTCTTTCAGTTTTGATAAATCAACTTTTCAGGACCCATCCGAATTCGGGCCCTATCCGAATACGGATTCCTACCGACGTACAACACTTGTAAATTTTTCTATATTAAATATCCTGAAGTTTGGGCCTCATCCGAATTCGGACCTGATCCGAGTTCATCTCGGATCCGAATTCGGATCCCACTGTGTTCATACATGTGCAGTTTTGTCAATTTCAGATTTAATTCCATCGTTTTTGGTACTAGTTCAATACATGGAATAACTTACACAAACTAAAATACATCTATTTTCAACACTTTTAACACTAATATTAACACTATTACATATCAATTAAAACCCATTATGCTCATTTTGTTCCATCCGTAGAACACACACACTAAAACACACACGAATCTCTAAAAATCGTACTTAGAGGCTGAATCAGGATCTGAAATTTGATACATATCATCCTAAACACCCGATTTAAACATATTCATAACAATAACGAACATGCATTAACATTTGCTACTCCAATTTATAATTTCGGATTTTTACAAAACCGAACACAAAACCATCAATTTTGAAGAATTTGTGAAATGTTTACCTCAATTCGTTAATTGCAGATGTGATAGTTCCTTGTGTGCAACCTTGATTTCAATTTTCAGACTTCGAATCCGCGATTTTTATGATCTTCAGTTTGTAGAGGGAGAGAGAGCCGAGAGATGAGAGATTGTAGAGAGAGAGTGTGATATTTCAAATGAAAGACCCTTTGGTCTTTTATTCCAAAATTCCAACTTTAGCATTTTTAGTCTCTCAACTTATCTGGTTCCATAAAATACTGATTTTTGTAAAATAAAGAATTCCATCTTTATTTATTATCCTTAATACTTAAATAATTAGTTTCACTTAAATAAATTGAAATTTCTAAATTTTTCCATAATATGCAATCAACTTCCATAGATTCAAATACATAATCATTTTCAATAATTTAACTTAATACAAAATTTATCTAGTTATCCCAATTACAATAAATTAAATCCGAGGATGTTACATATCTATATAACTTATAAACTTTGGTTATTTGGAAGTTAATAAGCGTAACCTTATAAACTTGATTATAACATATAAACTTAAATTGTTACTTGATTCTTGAAACCATGTTGGTTATATGTTTCTTGAATGCATTTATGTTACTTGATTAGAACTTATAAACTTGAATTGGTTTCTTACTTGAATCTAGTTAATGCTATTTGAATGTTTTCAAATGTTTACATGAATGAATTTAATTCAATGATATTATTGTTACTTGAAACTTGATATTCTTATTTAGTTATGTTTTTTGAATGCATATATGTTACTTGATTATAACTTATAAACTTGAATTGATTTCTTACTTGAATATTGTTAAAGCTATTTGTATATTTTTAAAGGGTTTGTTGAATCACTTTAATTCAATGATACTATTGTTACTTGATACTTGACTATAATCATTGATATTTGTTTGATTTTGAGAATGAATATATAGAATTAATAAAAATTACAGAATCAAATAATTTATAAAACAAACAGACTTATTGAATTCTCTTATCAGACTTTAGTATCTTATCAGGATCACCTCTCATCAATCAGAAGTGGAATCAATCATCACCTCTCATCAATCAGAAGTGGAATCAATCATCAGACAATTTGTCTCTTATGCAATCAAACAGCACCTAAATGATTTATTAATATTAATATACAAGAAGCAATTTTAGTTACACAATTTATGTAATAATTTAATTAGTTAAAGTATCAAATGAATTGCATTTAAAAGTTTAGTTATGATTAGTATGGAAACTATTAGCTTCATGCTTTACCCACTTGCACTTTGTGCTTTAAACCCTTGAAAATTGAAACCCATGCAATCAGGTACAAGTCCTTAAAGCGAAATGTACAAGTAATTGAAGCTATACAAATGTTAGTAGAACTAAAATGTAAAAGGGAAAAAAGGTTGGTGGATGAAGCAGGAGAAACAAGGCTTAAAAGGTGTGGGTGTAACATCCTTGACCAATTAGGGGTTAAATAAAACCCCCAATCGGTGCTGCCCCTCTTTCAATTCTTTCTTCTTCTCTCAAAATTTTGCATCGTTTGAAGAACCAAAAACATAGGGCTGGAGTTTAAAGAAAAGGGGGCTAGAGAATTCAATATCCATCAAGCAGTCAAAGTAAGATAAGTGCAAGGTAACATCTTATACATACATGTTTGAGTTGTATGGTGTTTGTACTCCTCTTCACTTTCATAACATAGCTCCAATTTGGTGAAATTTGGAGTATGTAAAACTCAAGAGTCAAGAGAGGAAGGTTTAAAGAAACTTAGTTGCAAGTAAATGAATCATTTATATAGTTCTGGAGCTTATAAGCTCAAGAAATGAAGAAACTCATCAAAACACGAATATGGTTTTGAATTGGATTAATCAAGAAAAACGAGGAGGAATTGATGATTCAATAATTAATATATGTTATAATATGATTATATATGTTTATACTAGTTAAACAATGCATAAAACATGTATATATTAGTGCTTATAGAAGCTGAAATCGAGTTTGGGATGGAAAGGGTTCGAGCAGAATGAAAACATAACTAGACAGTGCAGTTCAGGGGTCGACTCGTCGAGTCACCCCATTGACTCATCGAGTAACAATTAGTTGGGCCTTTTCCCAAAACATAAAAGTTGTAGCCACATGTGTCCTCTTCGTCTAGACTTTTGAATCACCTAAATTCGAGTTCGTATGAAAGAGTTATGGCCAGTTCAGGGGTTGACTCGTCAAGTCACCCCATTGACTCGTCGAGTAACTATAGTTGGGCCTTTTCTCAAAACATAAAAGTTGTAGCCACATGTGTCCTCTTCGTCTGGACTTTTGAATCACCTAAATTCGAGTCCGTATGAAAGAGTTATGGCCAATATACGAAACTAGTGCAAGTTAGATAATTATTTTCGTTTCATGTTGGTTTTCTTCGTCTACGACTGCCGAATGAAAAGTCATGTTTTTCTAAAATAACTTCAATACATTATATAATAATTATACATTAATGTAACACCAAAGGCTACCTAAAAGTCTACGAGAACAACCGAAAGGTGCAACAATTTTGATAGAATCCGGAAACTCAAACCAAAAACACTTAAACACTTCAAATGGTTTCCAAACCTTATAATATGCTATACTAAGCTTATAAATACTATGGATATAATTATTTGATAGGTTTGGACTTGAAAGAAGACGCTCGGAGAGAAAATCAAGCTTTAAGAGGCCTTTTTGGCAATTTGCTACTCGAAGGCTATTCTTAGCCTAATGTTGTGAGTTCTAGCTTTGATATGTGTGTTGCATACATATTACATGTTTACTTTTAATTATGACATTGTGCTTATATCTTGGGCATCATCCTCTCATATGATGCATTGCACTAGCTGGCGATTGGTTACATGATCTTGGCATATGGCCATGAAGCCTTATTTGATACCACTAATTATACACATTGACATCCTTACTATGCTTTGATCATTCCTTTCATACTTACAATGATTATATTGTTTAAACACATTGTTGAGCTATCCTCATTCATTTGGGCCTCACTAGACGTCCAGATTATTATTTATATTTAAATGTCTTACTGTGTGTTTGTGCATAGAAATCCCTATTTTCGGAAGCTTACGGAGTAGGTGGCTGGACTTCAGGTGCCGGTTGGAGTTGTCTAGACTTGGTTCTAATCCGGGGTGGTAACGTGCGGGTTCTCGAGTCTCCCTCGTGACCTATGCAATAGTGGGTTTTATTCCCACAACATTTTATTAAGATATAACACGTGTCTCTTGTTATAACTACTTTTATTACTGTTGTATGTTTTATGTTTTGCAAGCCATATCAATCTAGTAACTCACTAAGCAAATTATATTTGCTTACTCCTCATTTCCCACATATCAATCTAGTAACTCACTAAGCAAATTATATTTGCTTACTCCTCATTTCCCACATATTTCAGGTACCATCATCAAATATAAAGAAGTTATTAAGCCAAGTATTTGGCTCGTGGGTTCTAATCCGATGAAATGGAACTCATTGTTTCAACAATCATGAAGATAATTGGGTAATGGGTAGCTGCCTTTCCTCGATAATTGTATTATTACCGTGGCTAGAGTTAATTACAAAATATACATAGAATGACTATTCAAATGGTATATGATTATCAAAATCTTATAGTGGTGTTCATTGAAAGCTATTTTTATAGAATATAAAATTCTAAAGTTGTCATAACGTCATGAACACAATCCATTATCGTTGAACACCATTACTTATAAATTACTTCCGCTAAGTCAGGGATATGGACTCCGTGCGAACGGGTCATGCCCGATTTTCGATTAAATCATAGTAGTTACGATAATTAGGCTTAATTCCTGTTAATCTAACTTAATTCAATTAAATATTGTATTATGTTGAAAAGAGTGTTTCATATATATACACACACACACACACACACACACATATATATATATATATATATTTATATATATATATGTGTATATATATATATATATATATATATATATATGTGTGTATATATATATATATATATATATATATATATATATATATATATATATATATATATATATATATATATATATATATATATATTTGTGTGTGGGTTTATTATAAAAACCTACATCTTTTCACATTTATTATTTAATTATTTGATAAAATATTCAACTAAAATAAAATTTAAATTGATTTGACCAATTATATATTTTTACCCAAACTGTCATTCACTAAATGCATATGATACTATAGCTAGATGCATGAGGTATGGTGCATGTGGTTTCTTGAGGTTTCTCGATGCAGAACTTCAATGCATCGAAGAACTTTGTAGAATCACAATGCATCGCTTGGAATACCATAATGCATTACGTGAAAGGAATACCATAAAACAAGGCTTTAACCATTAAGCTACAAGTTACTTTATTGGTAAATTTATTGACTTCATTGTTTTTAGTAAAAAAGTTACTCTTTAATATATTAACTTAGGGAAAATGTCGTCAAATAGTTGTGTACTTTTCAGTTTGTACTCATTTATGTAGTCTACTTTTTTTTGTACACATTTGGTAGTCAAACTTTCAAAAATGTCTCAATTAGGTAGTTGGGTGACTTGGAAACCGGCAACAACCGGTCACCATGCTTACGTGGACGGTTTTTTCAAGAAAAATGGCATCAAATAGCTATGAACTTTTAAGTTTGTACACATTTATGTTGTGTACTTTTTTTTGTGCACATTTAGTAGTCAAACTTTTAAAAGTGTTCAATTAAGTAGTTAATTGAGTTACCTAAAAATTGTTACAAACCGATTATGATACTTATGTTGACATATTTTATGACATAGAAGAATGAGAGAATTTCATATATATCCTTGTCAACTTTAATTATTACGCATATATGCTTGCAAAATTTCTTATTACATATATATCCTTCTAAATCTTTAAATCTCTCGTATATATCCAAATGACTATTTTAAATTTATTTTATCATTTAAAAAATTTTGAATACCTAAACTACCATATTAAATTCCCACAAAAATAAATTAGAAAAATAAAGAAATATCGTTTTCTAATTTAATTCAATAATAAATTAATTAAAAAATGATATTTAATATTTTTTAGATGATGTAATTAAATTTTAAAATAGTCATTTGGATATATATGTAAGATTTAAAGGTTTAGAATAATATATATGTAATAAGAATGTTTGTAAGGATATATACGTAATGTTGGAAGTTTACAAAGATATATATGAAATTCTCCTTAGAATTACTCTTAAACAAGATGCTTATCAAATTCAAAACATATCATTTCCATTTGATAGATATCATGTTTAGGAGTTGAAAATTAATGCTCTTTGTATTGTTATAAAATGAAAGCATATTTCATCAATTTGATACATATTTGGTTTATAAATCTTTTTATAGTTTTATAGAAAAAATAAATCATCTTAAGTTTTTTAATTTCAAATTATAAAAAATATGTCCACATAAGCAAAGTAATTGGTTGGTATCGATTTTTAGGTAACCCATCTACTTAATTGAAACACTTTTAAAAGTTTGACTACTAAATGTGCACAAAAAAAAAGTACACAACATAATTGTGTACAAACTTAAAAGTACATAGCTATTTGATGCCATTTTTCTTGAAAGACCCGTCCACGTAAGCATGGTGACCGGTTGGTGCCGGTTTCTAAGTCACCCAACTACCTAATTGAAACATTTTTGAAAGTTTAACTACCAAATGTGCACAAAAAAAAGTACACTACATAAATGAGTACAAACTGAAAAGTACACAACTATTTGATGCCATTTTCCCATTAACTTATTAAAACATTAGACCTTACTTGGGATAAGAAACAAGATCTCCGATTGCAAAGATCAAAATCAAATTTTATTCATAACTATAATGCATTATGGTTTTTCTTACGTTGCACTATTAAATTAATATATTAAATAAAAGTTTGTTATTAAAATAAATACGACAATAAATTTTAAAATACGGGTAGTTCTAGCTTAGTGGGTAAACCTTTGCTTTATGAACAAAGAGGTTTTGAGTTTGATTTCTAGCTAAGTAAGTAATTAAATATTTTATAATTGTGAAGAACCATAAAAACTATGGACTGACTGGGACTCAACGGTTTGGACCACGTGACCGGCTCGACCCCGACTGACCGCGCAATGCATCAAGTGATCTTGATGCATCATCCTCCTCGCATGATGCATTATGCTTTTCTTTGCGATGCATTATGGTTTGACTCGAACCGACCTTGTGATGCATCAAAGTGAGGTGATGCACAATCGTCCATTACTAATGCATTATAGTTCTCCAAGGTTCTTCGATGCATGGAGATAGTCCATGGAGCCTCCCCCTATATATATATATATATATATATATATATATATATATATATATATATATATATATATGGGATCATTGCAGAACCTAAATTTAGTGTAGAACTGTAGAACTGTAGAACCAATATCGTCCATAGATTAGAATAATCTAATGGTCTTGATTAAAAGAGTTAAGTTTGGAATTAGTGAAAAAAAGATTGGTAATAGTGATATTTTAATTCTTGGAGGGGTAAAAAAGGAAAAGATTGGAAATAGCAAAAAGATTGACATTAGCAAAATAAATATCTTTTTTCTTTAAATTAAAATAATATTAATATTATTAATTTTTAAATCAAAAAAATTATACCATAAAAACAGGAATTTTATACTCTTTAAAACGAGACCGGTCATGATATATTTTTTTCGAAAAAAATTTACGCGTTTATTTTTCGTAAAAAAAAAAATTACCCAGACCACGATGCAATATATCATGGTGAGATAATGAGATCATTCGATACCGAATGAACACTTTGATATCGTATATTTAACGTCAATGCAACACTGCATATACGCTCATTATTAACAGAGCTAAAATAATAGTCACAATTAGTAGTCAAAGTTGGTGGATTTAACGAGAACGTTTATGATATATATTTTTTATTTTTCATAAAAAAAAATTTTACACAGACCACGATGCAATATATCATGGTGAGATCATGAGATCATTCGATATCGAATGAACACTTTGATATCGTATATTTAACGTCAATGCAACATTGCATATACGTTCATTACTAACAGAGCCAAAATAATAGTCACAATTAGTAGTCAAAGTTGGTGGATTTTACGAGAACGGTTATGATATATACTTTTTTTATTTTTCGTAAAAGAAATTTTACCCAGACCACGATGCAATATATCATGGTGAGATCATGAGATCATTCGATATCGAATGAACACTTTGATACCGTATATTTAACGTCGATGCAACACTGCATATACGTTCATTATTAACAGAGATAAATAATAGTCAAAATTAGTAGTCAAAGTTGGTGGATTTAACGAGAACGGTCATGAATATATTTTTTTGAAAAAAAATTTACGTGTTTAATTTTCGTAAATTTTTTTTACCCATACGAACATTCGATGTCGAATGAACACTTTGATATAGTATATTTAATGTCGATGAAACACTGCATGTCCATTATATATTAAAAGAGTAAAAAAAAAAGTCAAAGTGGACAGTCAAACTTGGTAGGCTGCTATTAATTCAATGTTAATTGTATAATTACCATCTTATCCCTAGTGTTATATTATAATCTAATGGTTTAGATTGGTTCTATGGTTCTGCACTAAATTAAGGTTCTGCAATGATCCCAACCCTATATATATATATATATATATATATATATATATATATATATATATATATATATATATATATATAGGGTCGGGATCAATGGGGTACCATGTTAGACTATGGAACCGAAGTCCACCCATGTTTGGTTATAAGTTTAAAAGGGTAATATAGTCAATTAGATTTATATTAAATGATAGATGACAATAATAATATAATAGTTCCCTTAATTATAGAGATTTACTTCCATAACATATCTATAATAAATTTCAAAATGAGTTTTAATGAACATGTTCAATTGGATTCGACAATGGATATTAGTGAACATGTTCAATCGGATTCGACAATGGGTTTTAGTGCACATGTTCAATTGGATTAGAAAATGGGTTTAGTGAACATGTTCAACCGGATATGTCAAATAAATGTATATATTATTTTCTTCAAACCCTTCGTGAAGGTTCAATTTCATTTACACTTTATTGAACATGTGCAGTTGAAGTTTTTTTTTTTTTGTCGCTGTTAACCGTTTTGGTGATAAACCAATATTGACGGTATTGAACATGTTCAATCGTGGTTTATGGAGTGTCATCATTGCACATGTTCAGTATGAGTGTAATAAATGATATTAACCAAAATGGAGATTTTTATGAGATACACAGAATCTTTGATTCTAATTAAATTTTTTTAATACTATTTTACCCCCAACATTAATTAATGTGAGAAATAATTTTAAGTAAAATTTATTTTTAATGATAAATGATTGGCTATAAATGGTTCCCCAGTACCCCAGTCTAACATGGTACCCCATTGATCTTGAATCTATATATATATATATATATATATATATATATATATATATATATATATATATATATATATATATATATATATATATATATATATATAAACTCACGTTCAGAAAAGTATTTCTCTCGAAATCAAGTGCACCCGAATGTACCAACTTTTAAAATAAAATAAAATTTTATTTCTCATAACAATGTTTTAATTAATGTTATACGCATGATATATGAATTTCACATACATTCACACTTTCTGTGTCCTTAAAAATTATGTGGATGTTCAATGCATATTTATGTGAATCGTCATCCAAGTGAATGATCATTCACACCATTCATATGATCTTTTTTTTACCATTCACAAGGTTAATGACATTGCTTATTTTGAAAAGGTATTATAATGTTGTATCCTACATACCTATTAAAAAAAATATATGTGAATCATCATTCACATTACGGTATGCTGAAATCTCATAGGTATGCTCATGAACCTGATTATACACACACACACACACACACACACACATATAGATTTGGGTTCAAATGAGTACCATTAGTTTTGCAGAGTACCGGAGGTACCTCGCTTAAAACCATTTTTTTGAATTTTTTTCATGATCATGTTTAAATTAATAATATAAGACTACTTGCAAAAAATCACATATAAACACACACTAAAACTATGTGAAACGTGTGTGTTCACATGAACTGCACAGTTGTGAATGCATGTTCAAGCATTTTCACATAAATTTTTTCACGTTTACATGACTTTTAAGACGCTAGAAAGTCTGAATGTATGTAATTTTTTACAAATAGCCTTATATTATGTGTATCTAAATGAATATGAAAAAAAAATTTAGAAATTTTTTTTTTCAAAGCATGTTCACATCTGAAACCCGTGTTTTCACAGGTACTTACGGTACTCTGCATTTTTTAGGTACTCACGCGAACTATATATATATATACGGGGAGGTTCTTTTAAGAACCTCAAAGATGGTAATAACTTAAGAACCTTTTAGAGCCATTTGATTAAACGATTATTTTTGGAATAACAATGTTATCTTTCTCTCTCCAAAATTTTTGTTGTATGCATCTCTTTTTCACTTTTTTTCATTTTCATTTTCTCTTTATTTCATGAGAATTGACTTTAATAGTAAAAAAAAAAAACAGTTTTTATAAAAATATTTTTTTCTATATAGAAAATTATTTAATTGTTAAAAAATTAACGTATTCTATATAGAAATAGTATGTGTCTATATAATTCTATATTTTTTTATTTAGATTAACATTACTATTCCTAGTTTACGTAGAATATATGACACTTGACGTTTTACACGATATTCTACGTAGATTACATGACATTCTACGTAGATTACATGATAATCTACATAGAATATAATACAAGACTACATGTAAAAATTCACACATAATTTATATAGATTATCATGTAATCTACGTAGAATATATGATACTTGACATTCTACACGACATTCTACGTAGATTACATGATAATCTACATAGAATATAATACAAGAAACATAACATTCTACATAGATAATGAATGGTGATGTTACATATAATCTATATAGATTATCATGTAATCTACGTATAATATATGATACTTGACATTCTACACAACATTCTACGTAGATTACATGATAATTTACATAGAATATACGTAGATTACATGATAATCTACATAGAATATACGTAGATTACATGATAATCGATGTATATAATCTAGATAGATTACATGATAATCTATGTAGATTATCATCTAATCTATATAGATTATCATGTAATCTACGTAGAATATATGATACTTGACATTTTACACGACATTTTACGTAGATTACATTATAATCTACGTAGAATATAATACAAGACTACTTGTAAAAAATCACACATAATCTATATAGATTATCATGTAATCTACGTAGAATATATGATATTTGACTATCTACACGACGATCTACGTAGATTCTATGATAATCTACGTTAATTAGATGATAATCTACGTATTGTTACATGATAATCTACGTAATATTACATATAATATATATAGATTATCATGTAATCTACGTAGATTATATGAAATTTGACTAGCTACACGACATTCTACGTAGATTACATGATAATCCACATAGAATATATGTAGAATATACATAGATTAAATGATAATCTATGTAGATTATCATATAATCTATATAGATTATCATGTAATCTATGTAGAATATATGATACTTGACATTTTACATGACATTCTACGTAGATTCTATGATAATCAACGTAAATTACATGATAATCTATATAGAATATAATACAAGAAAAATAGAATTTTACGTAGATTATGAATAGTAATGTTAATATACATAAAAAGATATAGAATTATATAACATTCTATATAGACACATAATATTTCTATATAAGATACGTTAATTTTACAGCAATTAAATAATTTTCTATATAGAAAAAAATATATTTTTTTATAAAAAACGTTTTTTTACTATAAAAATCTATTACCATGAAAGAAAAATAAAATGAAATTGAAAAAAGTAAGAGAGAGAAAGAGAATAATCAATTTTTTTTCTTACAAATATACCCTTTTCACACACCTTTTTAAGATTCTCCCCTATCAAAATTCTAAATAATTACAAAATTGACATCCAATATATCAACTATTGATTATATTAATCCAAAGACTATAAAAGGTTCTTAAGTTCTCACAATATTTATGGTTCTCAATATAAGCCTTCCCTATATATATACACACACATACACACACACACACACACACACACATATATATATATAGAATATGGTTCGAGAGAGTACCACTTGTTACGCAGCGCACCAGAAGTAACCAGGCTTAAAAATATTTTTTTTTGGAATTTTTTTCAACAAATATGTTTTAATTAACATTATAAAGATCATATGTAAATTTCACATGCATTCACATCTCATAGCTCCAAAAAAATGATGTGAACACACACTTATATAATTTTGAATGTATGTGAACGCGCATTTATGTGATGCATGTTTTCATACATTTAGAGTGTTCGGATTTGCGTGAAATTTACATATGATCTGTGTAACGTTAATAAAAACATGTTCATGAATTTTTTTTTTGAAAAAATTACTTTTAAGGGTGGTACCTTCTGGTGCGCTGCATAATGAGTGATACTCACTTGAACCTAAATCTATATATATATATATATATAATATAGGTTTAATGAAGAATTTCTCAAGATATATTTAGTTTCTCATTTGATTCAAAATCTATATATAGGTTTATTAGTGGAGAATCTCGATGCATTGAGAATCTCAGGGAACCAAATATGCATAAAAAGCATATTTGGGATGTTTAATATATTTACCATTCATTGATTAAAAATAAATTTTGAAAATTAAATTATTTTTTAAAATCTTTAAAGATAATTAGGAAACAAATCAATATATTGACAACCTTTCCTAATAAAATTTCATCTTTCTCTCCCTACCTTTCTCTAACATCGGCCCCTACTCTCTCTTTCTCAAAATCCGACCACCTTTTCTCTCTCTCTCGGCCGCCACACCACCACCAATAACCACGGTTCGCCCTTTCTCTCGGTTACACCACCGTCCTCCCCATACAATTCTTCCTCTCTATCTCTTTCTCGGTCGATGATGATGTGCACAGACTAATGATGATGCTGATGATGAACAAGGACTTATGATGATGGTGAAGATTGACCAATGATGAAGATGATGAACATGACGAGAATGATGATGAACCGATGATGATGCATCACGACGGAAGAAAGAAAGATGATGAAATTTATACAAAAATTAAAGGTATATGTATAATATTTCTTCCTCCCACACGACCAAACACATAATAACTCTTTTATTATTTCATGAAAATTTTTATATATGGTTACTTTTTGTTCTTTGCATACAAAATCCATGATGATGTCCTATAAAGGATGACGCAACACGATTTTGAAGCTGATGATCAATATGACCGAAGATGTCTCACTATTTTGAAGATGATGATAAATATGGCGAAAGATGCATCACGATTTTTGATGATTCATGATGATGGGACGAAGATGAGGTTGAAGAGTCTAGATGCATCACGAATCGAAAGATAAACATTAGATGTGTTGACCTCATATTTTGAATTTGTTTAGATTTTGTAAATTTGAAAGTGTATAAAAAAATTATTAGCATTTATTGTTTAATCATTTGATTGAATATTCAATCCATATAAAATTAAAATTTATTTGACCAGATATATTATTTTTCCCAAAATACCCCTATGCATACCAAATACATGTATCGTGTGATGCACCAATGATCATTAAATCTAAGGGATGTGATTGGTTCTTTTCAGATTCTCGATGCATATGTTCTCTATAGAACCTGACCATATATATATACACATATATAAAATAAGACCGGGACAACGTGAGAACCGTGTTTAAAATGAGGACGGTAAAAACTATTAGGAGGCTTTAATTTAGTGAATCAACCAATAAGAAAAAATGTGGCATAATTGTAAATAGATTGAAAATATGTTGATCGGATTCACACTAAAAATAATTTAATATTATAATAACTTAGATTTATGGTTGTGGTTCACGACACCACATGGGACTCGCAACACAGTCGTGGTTCCCGATACCACCGATGACCGTCGTAGTTCACGACACCAACGACGATTCACTCCACTGTCATGGTTCACAACACCACTGACGTTTCACTTAGTCATCATGTTTCACCACCGTTCAAAATATAAAATCACTATATGAACCTAAACAAACGTAAAATCATGAACGACTCACTACACCAATGATGATTGACGGTCCCATCATGATTCACAATATCATTGACGATTCATAAATCGATAAAAAAAACTTTTCCATCACTTACAATCAATACATAACTGCGGCTCATGGCTCACCTGTGTAAGTCATGACACATATGATTCATCAATGATTAACAAGTCTATGATTAATATGGTTCGTTTTAAACAAAACTTTTTAAATAAAAAATTTATAGTGATTCTGTAACACCCCAAATAATTAGGAGGTAATTATATCCCTAATAATGTTGAGTTAATATAATTACCGGAATAGCTATTATTAATTGAAAATAATAGTAATATTAACTAAAGAGATAACTTTATTGAACAATCTTAATTGTGAACTTTAATGTTATGGAAATTCTATAGCAATTACCTCAAATATTTCTAATTAGGGCAATGTAGTTTATAATTATAATAGATGAGTTGGGGGAGGGTTGTATTGTGATTTTGAGGATTGTTAGGGGGTTGGAAGTGGCCAAGGGCCAAACTTCCCTTCTTCCTCTTTCTTTAAACCGTGAGGCACACACACACATTCATTTATGTGTGTGTTTTGTGCAAGAAGAAGAAGGAGCAACAAGAAGTAGAAAAGTGGTGGTGGAAATCAATTAGTGAAGCTAAAATCTTGCAAAAACCAAGTAGTTAGTGAAGGTATATCACTTCTCATCATCCTCTTCTCTTTTATTTCTTGATTCCTCCATTTTTGGAGATGAAACCCTAAATGGGTTAATGTTGAAATGTTTTGTAATGGCTCCAATCTTTTAATATGTTGTTATATGATCAAAATGGAGCCATAATATGCAACTACATTGGTAGTTTGAGTTAGTTTTGGTTTGAACCCAAGCTAGGGCTCAAATGAGCTCCAATGGGTTATGGATTTGATTTTGATGTTTTAGTAAGATAGATATGCTAAATCTTCATCCATAAATGTTAAATATTGATATGGAATCAAATGGATTTAAGTAGATGCTCATTTGGAGCTTTGAAGTGGTGAATTGGGTTTTAACCCATTTGTGAACTCAAAAGAGTTCATATGAACCAATTAGCAATCTTTTATGATTTAAATGTGTGAGAAGAGTATAAAATGATCTAAATATGTTAGATTAATGATTTCATGTATTGGTTGGGGTTAAACTCGAGCAAAGGCTCAAGTTTGGTGTTGGAGTCAAAACCGCACACCAAGTGTTCGGTGAAATGCCACAATGAGTTCTTAACCATTGTTGGGTTGAATTGAATGATTAAATATAAATTGAATGTCTAAGCATAGCCCAAATATGTTATTTATATCAATGGAAGTAAATAGAAGCTAGTAGGAACTCAATTGGAGTTTTGAAGGCTTAGTTCGGGTTTTGGTCGTTTGGAACCCGTTTGGAGTTCGTATGAACTCCGTGAAGCAATAAAATGCTATGTTATGGTATAATGTGTTTGGAAAGTGTTCAATTGTGTTATTAAAGTCTTTACATGAGTTGGGAAACACAAAATATGTGCAAGAACTCAAAATGACGTTTTAAGGCTAAACCGCACGCCAAGTGTTCGGTGAAATGCCTCAATGAGTTTCAAAACATTTTGGGATTGTGTTTTTATGCTTAGATGTAATTTGAATGTCTAAATATGGTCCAAATATGTTTAATATGGCTATGGGATTGGTTGGAATTGAGTCCAAGCTCAATTGGAGCTCGGTGTCGTCGGTTTGAGTTTTCGGTCATTTTCGGACTCGTTCGGAGTCCGTATGAACTCCGTGGGATCATGGAATGTTATGAAATAGTTCTAATATGTTTAGAGATGTTTAAGGGACCTTAATATGCTAATTATATGGTTGGTAAAGTCCATTTCAATTGTCGGAAGCATTTATGAGAGTTTTGGAGTGTTTTGGTGCATTTTTGGGCATTTAAGGTGCAGTCTGAGGGGGCAGGAGGTTGGTAGCGGCGCGACTAACATCATGGTCGCGCCATGACCATGTGTCTGGTCCAAAAATTGATTTTTCATGGTTGGGGGTCGATGCTTGGGTCTTATACGTTCATTACGCCTCTAAATTAAGTGTTTAAAGGGGTTTGAGGGCCTTTGATCCATTCCGGAACTTGTAGGGCCTTATTTGGACTTAGTACTTTCGGTTCGATGTCTCAATACTCTTAGGCCACTCTTAGGGGCTTATATTGTGTTCGGGGGCTTACGGGTGCGCGTTATGAATGCTTTTAGGTGAATCGAGTCGAAAGGAGCTTGATTGCAAGCTTTAACCATTCTTGGGGCTAATGTGACTTCGTTGGAAGGCTTGGGAATCCTATTAACCGATCACTGTGAGTTCTAGCATTAGTGTTATATAATGTTCATGTATATTGTTGTTTTGCCTCATTGAACATGTTGTTGAGCTAATTGTTGATACATTGATAATAGTAGTCTATTTGCTCTCAGTTCTTACATGTTGATTCATTGGACATATGTGAGGCATCTTGGACCTCACCACACTTGATATGCTTTCATTTGATATCACCTAGAGTTGAATTAATTGTTGATATTTGTGATAGAAGATGCATATGTACCCTCAATTCTCACATGTATGATTATTCGGGCATATGTGAGGCACGTTGGACCTCACCATGCTTGATATGCTTTGTAGAAGTATACATCACTGGACCCTATGTGGAGTTATTTGTTAACGCACTGATAGTGTTGCGTAGTTGCCTTCATTTCTTTTATGAATGCTTTATTTGGGCATACGTGAGGCACCTTGGACCTCACCATACTCGATATGCTTTGAAGAGATATGACTCGTGGAATACTTTGTGGAGCCATTTGTTGACATATTAACAGTTGTGTATATTTTCTTTCATTACTTCTATGAATGATTTATCTGGGGCTTATGTGAGGCCCGTTGTGCCTCACTATACTTGATATGCTATGTTAAACTATACCCTGTTGAATACGTTGAGGAGCTATGTGTTGGCATATTGATAATTGTTGCATACTTGATTTCTTTTCTTCTAAGAAAGATTTGTTTGGGCTTATGTGAGGCACATTGGACCTCACTATACTTGAGGTGCTTTGTGGAGCTATACCTCGTTCAACACCTTGTGGAGCTAACTGTTGACATGTTGATAGTTGTTGCATACTTGCTTTCATTCCTTCTGTAAATGATTTATTTGGGCTTGTGTGAGGCACGTTGGACCTCACCATGCTTGATATGCCCTCAAATGATCTCACCTGAATATCCATGGAAATGTTGGACTAGCTCTAAGGCTAAATTGAGCAATAATGTTGGACTAGCTCTAAGTCTAAATTGAGCAATAATGTTGGGCTAGCTCTAAGCCTAAATTGAGCAATAAAGTTGGACTAGCTCTAAGTCTAAATTGAGCAATAATGTTGGACTAGCTCTAAGTCTAAATTGAGCAATAATGTTGGGCTAGCTCTAAGCCTAAATTGAGCAATAAAGTTGGACTAGCTCTAAGTCTAAATTGAGCAAGACGTTGGACTAGCTCTAAGTCTAAATTGAGCAATATGTTGGGCTAGCTCTAAGCCTAAATTGAGCAATAATGTTGGGCCAGCTCTAAGCCTAAATTGAGCACTTGATCATATTGGTTATAGAACATACTCGTTGCTTATCATTGCATGCTTGTATATTACGTATCCTTCTAATCTAGCAACTCACTCAACTTTGTTGACCCCTTTTAGTTGTTAAACCCTTTCAGGTAATGGAAAGCATCACACATGACCATCTTGGTAGTGGATTGGACCTTGACTAGCGGCTCCATTGTGTTTGCTTATCTTTGATAAAGCTTTGGGGCGGGGATTTAGTGGACTCCCGTTTTGGTATATGCTCGAGAATAAACTTAGCTTTTATGCATGGTTAGATAATCTGAATGTTTAACATTTGTAACCCCATCTGCTTCGATCCATGATACTCCACACTTTGCTCATTATTAGGTGACAAAGTGGGTAGTATCATGTTGATGACTTTTGAATATTGAAAATTTTAAATTTGACCACATTTCTGCAAGTATATTCTGATAATTATTGTTAATTGTTCGTGAAACATCTATTTTAGTTGGAAGGGTGTTTCAGATTCACAAAACAACTAATAATGTTCACATACTAAATTCAACAATGTTAATCACATATATATATATATATATATATATATATATATATATATATATATATATATATATATATATATATATATATATATATATATATATATATATATATATATGCTTTTACAATCATAATCTAAAACAATCATAATCACAAAAAAGTACATGTTTTTACAATCATATTCAAGAAGGCATAACAATTTTGGAGGTTGGAATTTTACATGAAGAAATTGAAATAGCAACTGCGACAATTCATCATATACTAACACTGATGTTGATGAAGGCGGCGAAGAAGAGCTATGCATTCCCGATACTCATGCATTTCAACCACCTGGAAATTGCAGAGGTTCATCCAATACCACACTCAGTATTCAAATGTTGGACATGCCTAATAATTTCTAGATGGACGACACTTGTAATGTTAAGAATTTCACTACCGAATTCCAATAAATTGTAAACTGATTTATGTAATTATATTTTTCCACGTATGTAATTTAATTCATAAGTTTTTATTGATATTTAGAGAGATGGGTATAGGTGAGCCGCTAATGGGCGGCCTTGCCACATCAGGAGGTAGCCGCCCGGAACACCACCCCCGCGCAAAAGCTTCCCCTCCCCGCGCGACCCCGCCTCCTCCCCTCTCCTTTTCTTTGGCTTTTTCCTTCTCCAACGGTCATTTGACCGTTTGTAAATAAAAAAAAAATTTAACCTAAAACTTTTACCCTATAAATATTTCACTCCAATACATTAAATCCTCACATCTTCAATCTATACACTTTCAAAATTCTCTCTTTCAATCTTAATTTTCATACACATCTCACTTTATATATTACAATCATTCACAATTTTATTTTTATTGTGATGGAAGTCGACTAATGTCAACCGTATACGTCTTCGTCGTCATCGTCATCATCCGAAGAGTCGTGGGAAGACGAATATCAACGTTATCAACAAGTCTTTGCAGCATATTTAAATGCCAAGTCTGCGCAAATTAATCAACCTAGACGAAGAATTGCAATTCGGAGAGACCGAGCAGCTGCAAATGAACGTCTAATGCGTAATTATTTTACTGAAAATCCTCTCTATGGAGATGATATTTTTAGAAGGAGGTTCCGGATGCGCAAAGAACTATTCCTACGAATAGTTTACGATATGGAGCATCATTTTTGAATTTTTTTTACCTTGCGATGGGATGCTCGAGGTAGAAGGGGATTTACTGCGTTACAAAAATGCACATCTGCTGTTCGGCAACTCGCATATGGCATGGTGCTTGATTCGATTGACGACTCTCTTTTTATGTCTGAAAGAACTTCGCGTGAAAGTTTGCACGCTATACAGACGAAAATATTTGCGTAGACCGACTAAATCTGATGTTCGTCATTTGTACGCGTTCAATGAAGCAAAACATGGATTTCGTGGAATGCTTGGCAGCATCGACTGTACACATTGGGCATGGAGAAATTGCCCTACAGAATGGCGAGGACAATATATGCGAGGCGATCACCAATATCAGACAATTATGTTGGAAGCGGTTGCATCACAAGATTTATGGATTTGGCATGCATTTTTTGGCGTCGCAGGATCCAACAACGACATCATTGTGGTTAATCAATCACCAATATTCAACGACGTTTTAAATGGGATCGCACCGGTTGTTCCTTTTGTTATTAACGGAACACAATACATGTATGGGTACTATCTAACCGATGGGATATATCCCGAGTGAGCGACTTTTGTGAAAGCTTTTTCGTGTCCAACCGATGACAAACGAAAAGATTCAATGCATCACAAGAGTCGGCAAGAAAAGACATCAAACGAGCTTTTGGTGTACTCAAATCTCGTTTTGCAATATTAAACAACCCCACACGACCATGACACCCAAATAAAAGTAGACACATCATGTATGCTTGTGTCATATTACACAATATGATCTTAGAAGACGAAGGGTTCGCGATATGTTCATTTAAAGAAAACCGAGCTTCCATCCAATCAACATTCTGCTTCCAATGAAGTATATCAAAATACGTTATTTGAAATTCGTAATCGGGAAACACACAATAACCTTCAATCAGATCTTGTGGAACATATTGCACTTGCCCAAATACCAAATTTAGACGACTAGTTTGTATTTTTTTAATGTTCATTCGTAATTTTAGTTTTTATTTATTGTTATGTATTTTTTTATTTTAATTCGGTAATTTTTAATGTTTAGTTTATGTAATAGTTTTTAAATATCTATGAAATTAATTATTTTAGTTTTAATTGTTTTGTTAGTAAAATGAATTTATTTTAAAAAAAATTAAGAAAGATGGAAAGGTTTAGAAAGATGGGTATTTCCAAGTTAGAAAGATGGAGAAAGGTGGGGAAAGATGGAGAGAGAAAAGCTGATGTGGCGCTGAGGTGTACAGAAATGTGGGTTTGGGAAAGGCTTCTATACCCTTCACTCTTACGAATTCTTCCTTCAAGTTGTTTTTTTATATTAATTATAATTATTTTACTTTTATAAAGTTGTACTTCTATTCATAAGTTTTAATAAGGGTTTACTATAAAAAAAACCAACATGTTTTCATGTATTTTGCGTTTTCGTCCCTTTATGTTTTTTTCATAAAAGTCCTCAAGTTAATTTTTTTCTTTTTGGTTTAGTGAAATTTGGACATTAGACCCTAGTTATAATTAGTGAACCGGGTTTTTAAAAACTGAAAAACTGGGTTCTAATGTCCAAATTTCACTAAACCAAAAATAAAAAATTAACATGAAAACTTTTATGAAAAAAAAAAAATAACATAGAGGGACGAAAATGTAAAAAACGTGAAAACATGTTGGTTTTTTTCATAATAAACCCTTTTAATAACATATGATTTGTAACATCCGACATTAAACCAGGTTAGCAACTACGACCTAATTAGTTTTTAATGGCCAATTATAACCTAATCAATGGTCATTAGAAATTAATCAAAGTGATTAACAAGGCTTATGAAGAAATTCAACTCAATTAGAATCAAATTCATCGGTGCGATGAATCGGGAAATCAATTAATCCGATATGAGGGATTAATTCAACTAAGTACATAATTAAATTATGATTAGTGACACTAATCATACACTAACACAATTACTTAACATTAATTTTGCAAGACTAAAACAATTCATTAAAACAATGCATCCATAAGTATTTTTGAAATTACAAGAAAAGGGAAATACAAGAATACATTTTTAAATACTTTTATACAAAAAAAAACAAAATACATCATTTTTATACTTAAAAATCAGTCAACAACACAAGGGAACACACTTTTGTGTCCCTTTGACTTTTTATAAAAATATTGAAAAGAATTATTCACTTTTTCTACTTTTCCAACATGTTGGTAAAGTATTAAACATCACCTTTATCATCATCATTTGCAAGACTAAAACTCTTCTATAAATAGAGGACTCATTTCCTCATTTCATTCACACCTTCAAAGCATAAACACCCTCTCATTCTCTCTAGAAAAATCGGCCAAAGGGCCTAGTGCAAGGCCAAGAACTTGCAACTTTGTTCTTCATATTTTCTTCAAGTGTTCTTGGTGCAACTTTTCAAGATTTCAACTTCTACTCAAAATCATATTCCAAATACTTCAAAGTAAGTAAATACTAACTTATTTCATCTTATATTTATGTTTATATAAGTCTTGCATAATATATATAATCACCAACAACAACAAGTTTCATAAAAACTCAAGTTTATAACTTTCTAGTTTTTTTATTTTTAAGTTGTTTCTTTAAATGTGCATATGAATATATGAACACATTATAAACATGTTAATATTATGAAAACATGTGTTATATATGTGTTATATAACTTTTACAACTTTTATACAAGTTATCTTTAAATAAACAACAAGAATCATAAGTTGTTTTAAGTTTATAAACTACGGATTTTCGGCAGAAAATTTATATCGACTTTGAAAAATCATAACTAATTCATATCTCAACGATATGAGTTGATTCTTGTCTCAAAAGTTAGATCTATGTCTTAACTATAGATCTGTAATTTTTCATAATTTATTTTGAAGTTTAAGACCTCCAGAAATTATTTGGGAAACCGAAAGTTTGACAGCTCAAAAAAATGACCAACATAGCGTTTTTAACGAGCTTTTTCACCAACCTAAACAACTCGAAAAATGGCCGTTCTTTATTCTAAAAATCCTTTGTATATAGTAGTTTAATGTCCTAGAAAACCAAAGTCTAAAACATTTTGGAGCTTGGTCAAAAACAGCCTCAAAGTAGGCCGAAAAACCTCCGAAAAAGCTGGAAAATTATATATATATAAACTTAACGTTTTAAGCAAATCTTATTTATAAACTTGTAATGTTGGGTGATTTAAGACATAAAAATCTATAAATATACATATTATCATATATTAGTAATATTAAGTCCTTATTATCATTTAGGACTCGGTTAAACATCTCCGGTTTCATCACCTATCAAACAACACAAACTTGCATATTTGCGCATATTTTGCCATCACAAGTTCGGTGAGTCTTCATAGCCCCTATTTTCACTATCTATTGGGGTGGAAATACATGCACTGTTTTCATATGGACATCAAAACTGTATATTTCTTATATGTATTACATGTGGTTCCATCAGCCCTTATATCATGAACCGTTAATTGCATTTATTTGTAAGCGCGAATATATTGTGGATAGATCTATCGGGAGTCATGTCCCCCATTCGGGTTAGCTCGGGTCGGCTAACAGCGAGTGCATATATATTCAACACACGGTATTACGTATGGGAATACTGCACAGGGCAAACTCTTTCTAATTAAGCTTCGGTTGCATGATGGTTTATGTAATACATACACGGAATTTATGATTTTATAAATTCAACTCATCTGATAATGTCCATATAACTGGTCTTTTCGCGTAAACCTATGAGCTCACCAACAATTTTTGTTGACGTATTTTAGCGTGTATTTTCAGGTAATTAAGGCAAGTATGCCTCAGACGTATTTTACTTTCAAGCTTCCGCATCCATGGAGTCGCATGCATATTCAAATTAACGGAGATTTAGCTGCATTATTCTGGATAATTTAATTATGTAATTAAATCTCTGTATTTTGCGAACTCCTTTACTCATATCAGTCTATGTAAAATATTGTTATATTTTCAAGTTTCAATGATGTATTTTAAAAACGTCCATATAGTGGTCGTTCATTATGATTATGGTTACGCTTCCGCACTCGTCACGCCTCGCTGCCAACTGGGGTAGCAGGGTGTGACAGATTGGTATCAGAGCCATAGTTATAGTGAACTAGGTTGCATTAGTACCTAGACTATAACTGTTACAAAAACTAAACTTTCTTCAAGAACTATGAACACATATATGGACCCTGATGACAATAACATGTCGAAATTCAACCCTAGGGAAAGCGTGTGACTAGCACAACGGGAGTCTATCCCGGTACCTGCCCATCAGCCAAGCCCGCCGCAGTAGTAACAGGCGAACGTAAGACAGTGGGGATGGATGCCTCACATTCTCTAAGAGTGGAGAAACAAGGAAGGGATCCCAAGCCAGATAGAAACACCATCTTCTCCTCAAGTGCCGACACATACCCAGAAACCTACGTAACAAACGATGCCTCTGTTGGTGGCAAGGGCCGCCATACACGACCCCCAATTTCGACAAAACCCACCGAGAGGTCGGTGAGATCCTTGTAAGGGTTAGGCAGGAGGCAATGCAAACCCCCAATAAACCTTAGGCCAACCAGAATACCCAGGCGATTCAACAAAGACGGAATAGACAAATTGTGTCAACGCCTAGCAGAGCGCAAAGCCCATAATGTAGAACTAACCCAACGACTTAACGCTCTGAAGTACGAGGAAACCCCAGAGGCATCTCATACTTAGCACCCTTCTACCATTTTATAGTATTTCTCTAGGCTTTACTATCTTATATATCTTAGGGAATGTAACGCTTAAGAATTTATTGACCATATCATGTACAAAGATTAGGTATCAAGCCTTTTAATGAAGGACTAAGTTTTATCTATAACTATGTGCATGAGGATATGTAGTACGACAGTCTGCCTAAGAAATTTCAAACCCATAGACTTATCCTCTCATCCCAATAGATACCACTTATGCATTTCTACTATTTGATACTGGTTCTGATAGGAGCTTTAAGTCCATTAAGTTCAGTAAGCAGATAAATTCCATTCTTACACCATTAAGTGTCACTTATGCTATTGAGGTTGATGACAGTAAGACGCTTAAGATAAATAATGTAAGTCGAGGATGCTCCTTAGAATTGCTAGGCCAACTCTCTGAGACAGACTTGATGCCCGTCAAACTTGGAAGTTTTGACGTGGTCATAGGCATGGAATGACTATAGAAAAATTGTGCGGAAATAGTGTGCAACAAGAAGACGGTTCATATACCTTTAGCCAATAAGAAGATCCTTACTGTCCAAGGCAAAACAAGAAATATCAAAGAAAGCATCACCCCTAGCATTAGAACCCTGAAGTGCTGACAGCGAGGGAGACAAAGGAAAAACGGCTCGAAAATATTCTTATTATTTGTGATTACCCCAAAGTTTTTCCAAAACACTTACCAGAACTCCCAACATCGAGGCAAGTCAAATTCAAAAATCGGCCTACTATCAGGTACGGTACCAGTGGCTCGAGCACCATGCCGATTAGCCCCATCAATAGTGTAATAATCGTCCAAACAACTGTAGGAGCTCTTAGATAAAAGGTTTATCAAACCGAGTTCCTCGCTTTGGAGGAGCTCCAGTTTTGTTCATAAAGGAGAAGGATGGAACTTTCGGGATGTGCATCAATTACCGAGAGTTAAATAAGCTAAAATAACCGATACCCACTTCCAAGGATCGATGGCTTGTTTGACAAACTCCAAGCATTAAGCTTCTATTCGAAGATCGACCTAAGGTCTGGTTATCATCAGGTTAGAGTTCGCAAGAAAGATATTCCAAAGACAGCCTTCAGATTCTGTTTCGGTCATCATAAATTCCTATTAATGAAGTTTGGATTAACCAGTACCGCAACGGTATTCATGGACCTCATAAATCGGGTGTGCAAACCTTATTCGTGATTGTATTCATGAAGGAAATCCTAATCTACTCACGAAACAAGGAGGAGCACGAGCAAACATTTAAGACTGATTCTAGAGTTGTTGAAGAAAGAACAACTATATGCCAAGCTTTCTAAGTTTGACTTTTGGCTAAGATAGGTAAGATTTCTCGGTCACGTAACCAATAGTAAAGGGATCCAAATTGGCCCCACAAAGATCGAGGCTATCAGGAATTGGTCAACTCTTAGAACCCCCAGAGAGATACGACACTCCTTAAGACTTGCCACTTATTATAAACAGTTTCTCAAAGATCACCGAAACTCTAACAAAACTGACCCGAAAAGACATTAAGTATGATTGGGGCAAGGATCAGGAGACATCATATCAGTTATTAAAGCACAATCTGTGCAGCACGCTTATTTTATCCAAGAGAAGCAAGAAATTTGTAGACTATTGTGACGCTTCACACAATGGGTTGATATAGAAAGATAGGGTCATAGCTTATACTTTATGAAAACTTAGGGTTCACTAGGTGAATTACATAACGCATGATCTAGATCTTGGAGAAGTAGACTTTATCCTTAAGACTTGGAGACATTAGTTGTACGGTATGAAGTGTATTGTATTCACAGACCATAAGAGCCTCCAACACATCTTGAACCAGAAAGAGTCGAATACGAAGTAGCACCGTTGGATGGAGCTAATAAGTGATTGCAACCGTGAAAATTCGTTATCACCTGAGGAAAACTAATGAGCTAAGCCGTTAAGAGTACAAGTGGATAAATAGTTTAGGATAAGGGCTGATAAAAAAAAATTGATATTTCATGAATAGAATCTGATTACTCTGTTTGGTGGAATAAGAAAGCTGGATATGGATAAAGGACACAAATCAAGATATACAGTCCACCCCAGAGCCAATAAAATGTATCATGAACTTAAGGAGCTATACGGGTGGCCTAACATGAAGGCTCACATTGCCACATATGTCAACAAATTCCTAACATGCCCCAAAGTTAAGACAAACATCAGAAACCATTTGAGCAATAGTCGACTGCCTAACAAAATCCGTGCATTCCTACCAATCAAGGAGAACAACAGGATGAATAAGCTAGTCCAAACGTACCTCAAGGAAGTCGTATCCGGACACGGAGTGCCCCTTATAATCATTTCAGATACGGATAGTAGATCTACATCTAGGCAATTATTACAGCAAGCTTTGGGTACAAACTTGGACATGAGTACCACTTATCACCCTCAGACCGATGGTAAGAATAATAGAACAATCCAAACCCTAGAACATACATTAAGAGCCTGTGTAATGGATACTCATTTGGCTTAGTGGAATTATCGTACTACAAATAGCTGTCACTCGAGTATTAAAGCTGCTCCGTTTGAGGCCCTCTACGGGCGAAAGTGTCGATCGCCTTTGTTGGGAAAAAGTAGGAAATAGCCAAATCACTGGCCCTAAGATCATTCACGAAACCACCGAAAAGATAGTACATATGCGGAACTGACTAAAAGTTGCCCGCAATTGTCAGAAAGTTATGCAGATGTAGGGAGAAAATCCCTTGAGTTCTAATTAGGAGAAGGAGTACCAATGAAAGTCTCTCCATGGAAGGGTGTGATACGATTAGGAAAATAAGGAAAAACAAAACCCTCGATACATTGGCAATGCAAAGTCTTAAAGGAAATTGGACTCGTAGCTTATCGTTTAGAGTTACCACCAGAGCTTAGTAGCATGCACAATACCTTCCAGGTATCGAATATGAAGAAGTGTTTGTTAGAGGAGACACTTGTTACCCCCTTGGAAGAGATCCAGCTAACTGAAAAACTTCGCTTCACCAAAGAGCCGGTTGAAATCATGGATCGTAAGGTCAAAGGATTGAAGCACAGTTGTATACCCATCCCCAAGGTCAGATTGAATTCTAGACATGGACCACAATTCACTTAGGCATGCAAAGGCCAGTGTAAGCAAAGATACTCTCATCTACTCTTAAGTGACAATACCCCTGAGGAAACAGGATCAAATTTCGGGACGAAATTCCCTTAACAGGGGGAGACTGTAACATCCGACATTAAACCAGGTTAGCAACTACGACCTAATTAGTATTTAATGGCCAATTATAACATAATCAATGGTCATTAGAAATTAATCAAAGTGATTAACAAGGCTTACGAAGAAATTCAACTCAATTAGAATCAAATTCATCGGTGCGCTGAATCGGGAAATCAATTAATCCGATCAATTTACGATATGAGGGATTAATTCAACTAAGTACGAAATTAAATTATGATTAGTGACACTAATCATACACTAACACAATTACTTAACATTAATTATGCAAGACTAAAACAATTCATTAAAACAATGCATCCATAAGTATTTTTGAAATTACAAGAAAAGGGAAATACAAGAATACATTTTTAAATACTTTTATACAAAAAAAAAAAACAAAATACATCATTTTTATACTTAAAAATCAGCCAACAACACAAGGGAACACACTTTTGTGTCCCTTTGACTTTTTATAAAAATATTGAAAAGAATTATTCACTTTTTCTACTTTTCCAACATGTTGGTAAAGTATTAAACACCACCTTTATCATCATCATTTGCAAGACTAAAACTCTTCTATAAATAGAGGACTCATTTCCTCATTTCATTCACACCTTCAAAGCATAAACACCCTCTCATTCTCTATAGAAAAATCGGCCAAAGGGCCTAGTGCAAGGCCAAGAACTTGCAACTTTGTTCTTCATATTTTCTTCAAGTGTTCTTGGTGCAACTTTTGGTGCATATCTTGCAAGATTTCAACTTCTACTCAAAATCATATTCCAAATACTTCAAAGTAAGTAAATACTAACTTATTTCATCTTATATTTATGTTTATATAAGTCTTGCATAATATATATAATCACCAACAACAACAAGTTTCATAAAAACTCAAGTTTATAACTTTCTAGTTTTTTTATTTTTAAGTTGTTTCTTTAAATGTGCATATGAATATATGAACACATTATAAACATGTTAATATTATGAAAACATGTGTTATATATGTGTTATATAACTTTTACAACTTTTATACAAGTTATCTTTAAATAAACAACAAGAATCATAAGTTGTTTTAAGTTTATAAACTACGGATTTTCGGCAGAAAATTTATATCGACTTTGAAAAATCATAACTAATTCATAACTCAACGAAATGAGTTGATTCTTGTCTCAAAAGTTAGATATATGTCTTAACTATAGATCTGTAATTTTTCATAATTTATTTTGAAGTTTAAGACCTCCAGAAATTATTTTGGAAACCGAAAGTTTGACAGCTCAAAAAAATGACCAACATAGCGTTTTTAACGAGCTTTTTCACCAACCTAAACAACTCGAAAAATGGCCGTTCTTGATTCTAAAAATCCTTTGTATATATTAGTTTAATGTCCTAGAAAACGAAAGTCTAAAACATTTTGGAGCTTGGTCAAAAACAGCCTCAAAGTAGGCCGAAAAACCTCCGAAAAAGCTGGAAAATTATATATATATAAACTTGACGTTTTAAGCAAATCTTATTTATAAACTTGTAATGTTGGGTGATTTAAGACATAAAAATCTATAAATATACATATTATCATAAATTAGTGATATTAAGTCCTTATTATCATTTAGGACTCGGTTAAACATCTCCGGTTTCATCACCCATCAAACAACGCAAACTTGCATTTTTGCGCACATTTTGCCATCACAAGTTCGGTGAGTCTTCATAGCCCCTATTTTTCACTATCTATTGGGGTGGAAATACATGCACTGTTTTTCATATGGACATCAAAACTGTTTATTTCTTATATGTATTACATATGGTTCCATTAGCCCTTATATCATGAACCGTTAATTGCATTTATTTGTAAGCGCGAATATATTGTGGATAGATCTATCGGGAGTCATGTCCCCCATTCGGGTTAGCTCGGGTCGGCTAACAGCGAGTGCATATATATATTCAACACACGGTATTACGTATGGGAATACTGCACAGGGCAAACTCATTTTAATTAAGCTTCGGTTGCATGATGGTTTATGTAATACATACACAGAATTTATGATTTTATAAATTCAATTCATCTGATAATGTCCATACAACTGGTCTTTTCGCGTAAACCTATGAGCTCACCAACAATTTTTGTTGACGTATTTTAGCGTGTATTTTCAGGTAATTAAGACAAGTATGCCTCGGACGTATTTTACTTTCAAGCTTCCGCATCCATGGAGTCGCATGCATATTCAAATTAACGGAGATTTAGCTGCATTATTTTGGATATTTTAATTATGTAATTAAATCTCTGTATTTTGCGAACTCCTTTACTCATATCAGTCTATGTAAAACATTGCTATATTTTCAAGTTTCAATGATGTATTTTAAAAACGTCCATATAGTGGTCGTTCATTATGATTATGGTTACGCTTCCGCACTCGTCACGCCTCGCTGCCAACTGGGGTAGCAGGGTGTGACATGATTACACATTTGTTTTACATTGATTGATCGAAATAATCAAAATGAAAAAACTGAGTCAGAAAACGAAGCTTCAAAACAAGTCGAGAAGACAAAATGAAAAAAATCAAATCTATCTATTCTATTCTATTATATGAGTAACCAAAGTGCCACTTGGCACTTAACTACGCTGTCACTTGGTGAATCTTGTATTTGACACGTGTACTTTATAATTTTTTGTTTAAACAATTAATTACAAGTCATTTATAGTTACCATGTTTTAGGGATTCTATTAACAACCTTGGTTTAATGGAATCGTTTTTAAATGGTTGATATAGATTCTAATTTCTAAGGGTTGACATTAATTATTAATAAAACTAAGGTTTATTGTATCTCAATTATGTATTGTCGTTAATTATAAATAACACTAAAAATCTTATTATGATTTTTTTCATTCATTATTTGGAGGTTTCTTAAATTATTTTAATAATTTTTATTCTAAAATCTATAATCTATCTATATATATATTAATAAAAGAAAACCTCTAATGCCACGTGTCATTACCTCATTCCTCTAGATTTTTGATTTCCCGCCTTTTTTCCATAATTAGATTTTTAATTTTAATAATTCATTATTAAGAATATTTATGGAATTTAATTCAAATACCTTCATATTTAATACATACAGTTAAAAAAGGAAACATTTCAAATACTTTTTAATTGATTTAAATAACTTTCGTATTTAACTACTA